>JACYXH010000057.1:683150-716888 GCA_026745465.1 Lota lota | reverse complement strand
AATATTTTTCCATGGTGTCTCTTAAGAGTTTGTTATCTGCACTTCATATCTCCTGCTATGTGCTGTGTGCTCTTGTTCGGTGCAAAAAAAACCTTCTCCCTGCGGCAAAAAAAAAAGCATTTTCCCCGGGGTCACCTGCGCCCCCCCTGGCATCGCTCCGCGCCCCCCAAGGGGGGCGCGCCCCACTATTTGAGAAAGACTGCTTTAACCCAAGTGTAATATAGTGTAGTGAATAGCTGTAAGTAGGTGTGCATTCTTAAATACATCCATGTTTTGGAGACAATGGTTTCCCTGTTCAATAACTAAGATAGAGTTGTCACTCTTTCGTAGAAAGTTATTATCTAAAACTAAACTGTTGCGATACAACGGCACACCTTCATGTTATCAAAAGCAACCTAAATGCATGTACAGAGGTGGAATTAAACATTCACTTGTGGCGCCTACTGCTATCGAGATGAATGATCAATACATATAACAGATAGTGATAATTATAGGTCTATGATGGTAGTTTACCACTATGGATGCTGTAAGAACACTGTGTGTGGAGAAACGTTAATAGGCTGTTACCTCCTCCAACTTGTACAGTTTCCATGGTGACTTTGACAAAGACACCGAAATATGATTGGTTTAACCGATTTATTACCTGGCTAGAGCCGTAAAAATTCAATATTGGTGTGAATCAATTGTATGTTGCCTTTTGCTAAATGGAAATCACTTTGTATGTGTTCACTCCCATTCAACTCAATGACTTACTATTTTATTGTTGTGTGAAACGAACAATCGCTTTCAATGTACCTTACAACGTGAGTCGTGATTTTGTGGCTAATATTAATATTTACTTAGCAAGAAATAAATGTAAATTGGTAGAATGCCCTCTAGTGGACAGAACGTTTAACAACTACAAGCTGATAGTGGCATTTATAATGCAGAAGACTGTATATACAGTCTATAGGTACATAGTAAATATTAATAGTAGGCTACGCTATTTTGAATGGGATTATAGAGGAAGATTCATGGCTCTACTAGACTTACAGTGCTGAAAGTAAAACTCCCTCAACACTACACTGTCAATTATTGCCACAGAGCTCGCTGCTCCCTCCATGAGCATTCAGGAGATGGGGAGGACCATCACACTGGTGGGGACACGGCTGTGCTGGACAGATGCCCTGCTCTACTGCAGAGACTCTCACTGGGACCTGCTGAGCCTCATGGGCCCAGAAGACCAGGAGATGATTGATGAGCTGGTGGCTCGCACCCCCTTCCCACTAACCAGCCACCTCTGGGTGGGCCTGCGCAGGTACTGGCCAGACCTTGGTGTCTATCAGGCAATCAAGTTTGTCCTTATGATCATCTGTCCGTCCATCACTTTGTCTTATCAACAATACCATGAAAATAAAACAAGCTAAATATGTGGCCACATTATTCTCTGTAACTCTTTCATATATTTCAATGTTGGTAGGTCCATTTTAGGAAGCTCCTGGTTTTGGATGTCCGGTGACCCAATGGACTTCGCCCAGTGGGACGAAGGCTCGCACCATTCCAGCCCCTGTGGGGGCGTGTCCAGCATGGAACCTTCCACATGGAGGCAACGCTCTTGTGAAGAACATCTTAACTTCATCTGTTTTACAGGTTGGTGTCCAGCCTATAGAGCCATTACCAGGTCCTTAATAAGCCAAATATGCTTAACCTTCTGTAAAGGCATGCACCAGCTTGCATGTACTACCTGCACAAGGGAGTCTCAGATAAGATCGTCATGAATAATGTCCTTTTTCAGTCAGCTTTTAACATTTACAAACAGCTTGAAACAGTAAGAGATTCAATCTTCCCGTTTGGGAAAATGTAAATCCTCGTTAGTACTACGCTCAACCTAGGAGTGTGAATGAGTGAAATCAGCTCTAGGTCTTTTATGCCACTTTCATTAACCTTCTTATATTTGTATTTCCGCAGGTCAGACAGAAGGAGTGAAGAAGTTGCACTTCTACAGTTCCACAAGAGAGAATCAAATTCGCTGCACCTAACCTGGCCTCACTGGGGAACATAGCTGCTGATTCTGAAGAAGTCCTAAATAGTGAAGTTTCTGAATGCTATAGCTCAGAGTGTGTCTGTGGTAGCTAGCTAGTTCTGCATTCCGTCATTATGGGCTTTGTGACACATTGTGTGCTAGAATAGCATATAGGATGCATTTACATATAATCAATGAACTTATTTTTGAGCAGAGGTAGTTGTGTCATGCATCACTCTTTTGATTTGAAATGTGGATATTCTGAGTGCAAGATACTATCAAAAGACTAGATAAAGTATCTGTTGGCTTTTATCTCTCTGTCTGGCTTAGTTGATTTGGAAATTATATCCAAAGTAGGATTTTATCTTAAACTATGATTTATTAGGTTGTATTAAGGTAATTGAAGTGGGGGTTATATTTATTCATTGATTAGGATGTTCAAAGTAGTTCAAACTCAGAGATACACCATTTGAGATTGTGTGAAGTGTAACACATGTTTTCCAGTTAATCTTTAGATACACATATTCATACAGTCTGTCTGTATATATATGTGTGTTTTAATAATGTCAAATCTCTTTTTCCAGATGTGAATGTGCTGGTTTGTCTTACTTTTGCATATAAATGTAACGTAGCTAATGTTTGCTTGCTAGTGTTATCTTAATATTACTGACCCAAAAAACAACAATTATACATACCTGTATAAATAAATGGCATAATTTGCCCCGCTGTAGTTAGCCCATCCAGACAGCCCTGTAACACATGGCCAGTCAAGGCAGCAGTCCAGGCCTCCGGTCTCCAGGATGGAGGGGGGAGGTGGGTTGGCGGGTCACACAGGGCAGGTGTTGGGACAATGGTTTTATTTTATATTTTTTATTTTAGGTATGGTAAAGAGTTTGTTGTTTTAGTTGGGTATGGTAACCCTGTTCAGTGTCAGGTTTATGTATTTTGTTTTATGGAGTGTGGGTTAGTGGTTGTTAGTGGGGGGAAAGTAGGCATCGGCTGGGGATTCTCCCCAGCCTCAATTTGGTGTTGGGGGTTTGTGGAGTGGGTGTGGTTGGTGGCTGGTTGAAGCAGCCTCACCTGGCCCGAGTCAGACTGATTGGAGTCTGGGGCTGGGTGAGGCTGCACACCTGTTGCACATTGAGTAATCAATGTGCACAGGTTAAGCCAACCACCACAACACACACTCAGGGAGATGTCCTACATGGCAACATGAATCACTGTCTTCATGTCTCATTGTCCGCAAACTCTACAATAAAGCAGCTTTCAACATTAGCAGCCTGTGTTCTTGTGTCTGGAGGAGCCCAGAAAAGCCACCGACATCGCTACAGATACATTTATCAGATGGAATTCTAAATACACCAGTTTTATTGTCTCTCCATCCAAGGAAAACATTTGAACCTTTACTACATTTACCAAATCCCATTGTGCTATGTTTCATTACCCGAAAATATAATCAAAACCAAAACAATGAATTCCAAGTTACAATGTATACAATCAAGACGGAGCGATTGAAAATAACCAAGGTCATCTATTAAGCTAACTATACTGCTTCTCTTTATGGAAGATAGTATAATAACCGTATACCTGTGGTGAGAGAATAAGACGGCACACACAGCAGCTTTATCCACATCTGAAAAGCACACAAAGAAACAGGCGTTGTGCAGCGACATGACTCCAAAATGATAACAAGCTGTTGAATAGGGGCGCGGCAGCCCATCAGATACCCCAAACCCCTTGAGACAGCACTTGTTCTTACCTATTTGAATGGCATTTAATGTGCGAGTGTGTGTACTGAGCGAAATCCTCGACAAGGATTATACACTACATTTTTGGTTAAATGGCGAGGTGTCAGACATAGCAAGGGGTTCGCTCTGTCCATGTGAAACTCAATTTAAAGGTACAGGAAGAAAAGAGAGCAGAGACACTTGTGTGTCCGTTTTCCCTTCGTCACACAACAATATAACACACAGAGATCTCCCATGATCCTTCATGCAATGCGTTGACGTGTCTCACACAAAGTCATTTGGCTACTGGCTCGCTGCATACGCATCAGGTGGGGTCAATGTCGCGGCCTGGTAGCCAGTGTACGTAGTTCCATACCTAAAGGTCGATACAAATAATGTTTGCAAATATCCAACCTCCTTCCAATTTCCCTGTTAAATGGGTGCAGCTGCTAGTAATGTTTCCATTCTAACTATTAGTCAACCAGTGGAGATATTCTTACAGATGTACAAAATACATAACATAGGTCTCGTCGTAGTATGATAATTTAATGATGATGATGGTTAATTCTAACCATTTAACCTGCTAAAAGAATCAATTTATCAAACGTAATTTAGAAAGCCAAAGTGTGAGTAGCTCACTTTGAAAGTCTTTGAAAAACCTTGGATCCTAGAAATGCTTCTACTTATACACATGGTATTGTCTGGCTGGGTAGTCTACGCCATGAGTAACCTTTCAGCGGAGCATCAGAGGTAGCGAATAATCAAAGTGCTGAAAATAACAGAATTCATTTTGTGTTTGTAGACAAACTGCATCTTGTTGTGTGGTTACTGGAAATCTTTGGAAATTAAAAGTGTATTCCCCTTACATGAAGAGCTTTAACTCTGCAAGTCAATGATGGTGGCCAATGCTCCAGCACCCCTTCTGGATACACAATTAAGAATGTTGAATTAATAACTTGTCTATATCAGGGTAAAACAGGCAAATGCCAAATTACAGATATCTCAGCGTATCCCTTTAATGGTACCACTAAAACACATTGTGTAGGGTCGTGGTTTGCCACTGCTGGCACTATTATCATGCTGCAAATATAATAAACAGACTTCCCTTTGATTTGTTGAGATGTCAATTCGTTGTTTATTAAAACTAGGGCTTTGTCTTTGTCTGTAAGCCTCTGTACCTTCCTCTGCAATTTGATATGCGCAAATATTAAATTGGAGAGAAATACATGGTGGTATTTCTTCCTTCATGTATTCATTATAAATTGTTAATTAGTACCATTTTAGAATTTAATATTGTAATTGTCCAATTATGTGTAATTCTAAGTAAAACATTAATTTTTCAAACTCAGATATCAAATGTGTATATTACTTAAAATATACCTTGTACCTTGCCCTGACGTCTGTCTCTACAGATCACGTTGCACCAGCTTGAACAGGGACATGTGAAAGACAATGGATATTTGCAAACATTATTTGAATAGGCTACTGGGTATGGTACTAAGTATACTGGCGACCGGACCGTGGCGTTGCTCATTTTACTGTCCAACCCCCTTGACGCGTATGCCTCACACTTTGTGTCTCACACTTTCTGTGAGACTCGTCAATGCGCTGCAATCACCCTGATCACCTAATAGTGTTTGCAAAGAAGAGCTTTTGGATTACTTAAGTCAATTCCAAGTTTATCTTGTGCTGATCCTAGATTCAGACGCTTCATTCGTAGCAGAAGGACCAACTCTGCCGGTGAGTACCATCTTCAAGTCCGAGAGACAAAACAATTTTTTTGTACTGCTCTGTAATGGTAGATTCCTCATTTTTGGACTCCTAAGATTAATGTAATATGTCAATTGCTAATAGCTCCATCTCATATAATCTATTCATTTTCACTTTTAATAGAATGTTAATATGAAGGAATGTATACCTAGTAGCTGGTAATATCTATTGTCTGGGCATGTTTTTTCTCCAGAACCATGGGGTCCAGTCGTCTCATCAGCAGTTTCATTGGTAGGTATTCCACACATCACTACAGTATTTATTACTATCCAGTTTATTATATTGAATCAATAAAAATTTACCTGACATAACTTTTGACAGTTGACCTCCTATGTTTTTGTGATTATGGGCGTGTGTAAGATTCCTGACATGAATAGTTTGAATATTTCTTAGTTGCAGGATATATACTTGTAAATATTAGCTGATATAATTATTTTATTAAGTAAATAGTATTTTCTCATCATCAGGTGTTGTGGTCCTCCTGTGGAAGTCACCTGGATTTTCAGGTATTTCTATGTGCCCCATTTAGGGGCCGATGACAAGTTATCCAAACAGGCAAGTATTTCAATGTGTTTTGAACACTAGAACGCAACTTCACAAACTACTCTATGGTTTCACTCTCCATTAAGCTGCATCCCGCATTAACCTGGCGTTGAGCGGCACGGCTATTCAGTCTACAACCGGTTGGGGCGGGCTGGCTGAACGCGCCATCGATGGGAACACCGACCCTCAGTGGGAGCACAACAGCTGCAGCTCTACCTGGGAACAGGCCAAACCATGGTGGAGGCTGGAGCTGCCTGGTGTGTACAGGGTGTCAGAGATCCAGGTCACCAATAGGAATGCCGTTAGGTACAGGCTCAATGGCGTGGACATACTCATTGGGAATTCACTGGCGAACAACGGCAACAACAATCCAAGGTGAATCACTGGGTGTCACATACCCTACTTCCACTCAATACTGGTAGACTCCCAGCCAAAACGTTCTGGGTTTGATCCCTAATGACCTCGACCTGCTTTTAAGTGTATTTGGATAAAAGTGTAAATGACTAAATAGCATAGAATATTGTACTCCCACAAAATAAGGGAACACAACCAGTGCTCTACTCAAGTACACCTGGACACACACCAGCTACTGGCATCTGGTCTCTGATACCTTCACCAGACTACTGTATCTTCTCTCTCTGTCTCTTTTCCTCAGGTGTGCCATCATCAATGATAACCCAAGCTGCTTGACTCAGACTGTCAAGTGTTGGGGAATGGAAGGAAGGTTTATCAACTTCTACAAGAACTCTGATGTAACGGATGCTTTGACGTTGTGTGAGGTCAAAGTGTACGGAGGTAGGAACCCAGTCCATCATTACATGATCATCAAAGGGGGATGGGTGTACCAGTACCATTATTGGTCAACCATCATTGGTCAAAAGTCAAATGCTGCTGTTCCTTATAGCTCAACAGGTACAGCATGGCATTAACACCGCCAAGGTTAGGGGTTTGATTCCCTGTCGGGGCTACCTATTATTACAATGTATGCACCGGAAGCATTGTCAGACACTTTGGGTAAAAGCATCCACCAAAGCACAATCTGCATGCAGTGTTTTCACCCAGTGATACACGTACCACTGGTGGTACATGAGGGTATTGCAGGTGGTACATGAGGGTACTGCAGGTGGTACGTGGGATTTTATACTTGAAATAGTCAAATGTACAATAATAGAAAAATTAATATAGATATTTAAAAATACAATAATATATATTAAATAAAGTATTATCTTTTTTTTTAAGAGGTGCTTTTCACATTTTTGTATTTTAAGGTTTTCCATTGATGCTTTGTGTTGATTTGGGTTTGCTGAATATACATAAAAGTGAGCAAAAGCAGCGTTGCTGACTTCTTCTTTCCACTGTTTCCGGCCATGGCCTTTTTGCAGTAATACTTGTGTATAAAGGGTTTGCTGGTACTCTTTGGTCAGCCACTGCATTTGTATTTATCTTTTTTCTACCGTTTGCATCTGAGGTGGTCCACGAAAGGTCTTAATGACAATTTAGTGGTCCACCTAATGTCAAAGGTTGGGCACCACTGATCTACATGACTGTATTGTGATATTTCAGAGTGAAGTATCAAAGTAATATGTTTTCTGTATGGCCCAAGACACCTCATAGCCCTTCACATCAGTTGAGTGTGCTGAGATGACTGTGACGGTATCTTTTTGAGAGAAAGAACTGCCAAGTGTCTGAAGGTGTTGGTTTGCCCTTAAAATGTTTAAAAACATCCCACATTGATTGTTGATTAATTTATTGCAGCTAATTAAGCTTTCTAAAATTGATTAGTGTCAAAATAGGGGGCGGGGAAGGGCTGTTGGAACGAATTTCGGGAGTTGAATATAAATCGAATACTAAAAGATGTATACTAATCAAATGCTGAAATTACTAGTTTAATGTGTATTTTACTAGTTTAATGTGTATTTTACTAGTTTAATGTGTATTTTACTAGTTTAATGTGTATTTTTGTGTTAACGTAAGCAAATCTCGTCCTTCTCGCCTATGCCCCTACCCACATGTTAAAAAACAAAATGCTTTTGTCACTTGACGCCTGACAATGAAGTTTTCACGCAAGTTACAAACTATTTACATCAGCCGCGTTGCGAATATGCGGCATATTCATGTAATCACGCTGGTGTAAAGACGGATTCAACCCTCAACCTGTATACCTTAGTAAAGACAAGCTTATGCTCAGTCATTTCACTAAAATATCCTATGTATTTAGAGGATTCAATCACACTGGAGTTTGACTCTAACCCAAGTGTAATATAGTGTAGTGAATAGCTGTAAGTAGGTGTGCATTCATGAATACATCCATGTTTTGGAGACAATGGTTTCCCTGTTCAATAACTAAGATAGAGTTGTCACTCTTTCGTAGAAAGTTATTATCTAAAACTAAACTGTTGCGATACAACGGCACACCTTCATGTTATCAAAAGCAACCTAAATTCATGTACAGAGGTGGAATTAAACATTCACTTGTGGCGCCTACTGCTATCGAGATGAATGATCAATACATATAACAGATAGTGATAATTATAGGTCTATGATGGTAGTTTACCACTATGGATGCTGTAAGAACACTGTGTGTGGAGAAACGTTAATAGGCTGTTACCTCCTCCAACTTGTACAGTTTCCATGGTGACTTTGACAAAGACACCGAAATATGATTGGTTTAACAGATTTATTACCTGGCTAGAGCCGTAAAAATTCAATATTGGTGTGAATCAATTGTATGTTGCCTTTTGCTAAATGGAAATCACTTTGTATGTGTTCACTCCCATTCAACTCAATGACTTATTATTTTATTGTTGTGTGAAACGAACAATCGCTTTCAATGTACCTTACAACGTGAGTCGTGATTTTGTGGCTAATATTAATATTTACTTAGCAAGAAATAAATGTAAATTGGTAGAATGCCCTCTAGTGGACAGAACGTTTAACAACTACATGCTGATAGTGGCATTGACAATGCAGAAGACTGTATATACAGTCTATAGGTACATAGTAAATATTAATAGTAGGCTACGCTATTTTGAATGGGATTATAGAGGAAGATTCATGGCTCTACTAGACTTACAGTGCTGAAAGTAAAACTCCCTCAACACTACACTGTCAATTATTGCCACAGAGCTCGCTGCTCCCTCCATGAGCATTCAGGAGATGGGGAGGAACATCACACTGGTGGGGACACGGCTGTGCTGGACAGACGCCCTGCTCTACTGCAGAAACTCTCACTGGGACCTGCTGAGCCTCATGGGCCCAGAAGACCAGGAGATAATTGATGAGCTGGTGGCTCGCACCCCCTTCCCACTAACCAGCCACCTCTGGGTGGGCCTGCGCAGGTACTGGCCAGACCTTGGTGTCTATCAGGCAATCAAGTCTGTCTATGATCATGTCCGTCCATCACTTTGTCTTATCAACAATACCATGAAAATAAAACAAGCTAAATATTTGGCCACATTATTCTCATGTAACTCTTTCATTTCTTTCAATGTTGGTAGGTCCATTTTAGGAAGCTCCTGGTTTTGGATGTCCGGTGACCCAATGGACTTCGCCCAATGGGACGAAGGCTCGCACCATTCCAGCCCCTGTGGGGGCGTGTCCAGCATGGAACCTTCCACATGGAGGCAACGCTCTTGTGAAGAACATCTTAACTTCATCTGTTTTACAGGTTGGTGTCCAGCCTATAGAGCCATTACCAGGTCCTTAATAAGCCAAATATGCTTAACCTTCTGTAAAGGCATGCACCAGCTTGCATGTACTACCTGCACAAGGGAGTCTCAGATAAGATCTTCATGAATAATATCCTTTTTCAGTCAGCTTTTTAACATTTACAAACAGCTTGAAACAGTAGGAGATTCAATCTTCCCGTTTGGGAAAATATAAATCCTCGTTAGTACTACGCTCAACCTAGGAGTGTGAATGAGTGAAATCAGCTCTAGGTCTTTTATGCCACTTTCATTAACCTTCTTATGTTTTTATTTCCGCAGGTCAGACAGAAGGAGTGAAGAAGTTGCACTTCTACAGTTCCACAAGAGAGAATCAAATTCGCTGCACCTAACTTGGCCTCACTGGGGAACATAGCTGCTGATTCTGAAGAAGTCCTAAGTAGTGAAGTTTCTGAATGCTTTAGCTCAGAGTGTGTCTGTGGTAGCTAGCTAGTTCTGCATTCCGTCATTATGGGCTTTGTGACACATTGTGTGCTAGAATAGCATATAGGATGCATTTACTTTAGTATGTAATCAATGAACTTATTTTTGAGCAGAGGTAGTTGGGTCATGCATCAATCTTTTGATTTGAAATGTGGATATTCTCAGTGCAAGATACTATCAAAAGACTAGATAAAGTATCTGTTGGCTTTTATCTCTCTGTCTGGTTTAGTTGATTTGGAAATTATATCCAAAGTATGATTTTATCTTAAACTATGATTTATTGGGTTGTATTAAGGTAATTGAAGTGGGGGTTATATTTATTCATTGATTAGGATGTTCAAAGTAGTTCAAACTCAGAGATACATCATTTGAGATTGTGTGAAGTGTAGCACATGTTTTCCAGTTAATCTTTAGATACACATATTCATACAGTCTGTCTGTATATATATGTGTGTTTTAATAATGTCAAATCTCTTTTTCCAGATGTGAATGTGCTGGTTTGTCTTACTTTTGCATATAAATGTAACGTAGCTAATGTTTGCTTGCTAGTGTTATCTTAATATTACTGACCCAAAAAACAACAATTATACATACCTGTATAAGTAAATGGCATAATTTGCCCCGCTGTAGTTAGCCCATCCAGACAGCCCTGTAACACATGTCCAGTCAAGGCAGCAGTCCAGGCCTCCGGTCTCCAGGATGGAGGGGGGAGGTGGGTTGGCGGGTCACACTGGGCAGGTGTTGGGACAATGGTTTTATTTTATATTTTTTATTTTAGGTATGGTAAAGAGTGTGTTGTTTTAGTTGGGTATGGTAACCCTGGTCAGTGTCAGGTTTATGTATTTTGTTTTATGGAGTGTGGGTTAGTGGTTGTTAGTGGGGGGAAAGTAGGCATCGGCTGGGGATTCTCCCCAGCCTCAATTTGGTGTTGGGGGTTTGTGGAGTGGGTGTGGTTTGTGGCTGGTTGAAGCAGCCTCACCTGGCCCGAGTCAGACTGATTGGACTCTGGGGCTGGGTGGGGCTGCACACCTGTTGCACATTGAGTAATCAATGTGCACAGGTTAAGCCAGCCATCACCACACACACTCATGGAGATGTCCCACATGGCAACATGGATCACTGTCTTCATGTCTCATTGTCCGCAAACTCTACAATAAAGCAGCTTTCAACATTAGCATCCTGTGTTCTTGTGTCTGGAGGAGCCCAGAAAAGCCACCGACATCGCTACAGATACATTTATCAGATGGAATTCTAAACAGTTACACCAGTTTTATTGTCTCTCCATCCAAGGAAAACATTTGAACCTTTACTACATTTACCAAATCCCATTGTGCTATGTTTCGTTACCCGAAAATGTAATCAAAACCAAAACAATGAATTCCCAGTTACAATGTATACAATCAAGACAGAGCGATTGAAAATAACCAAGGTAATCTATTAAGCTAACTATACTGCTTTTCTTTGTGGAAGATAGTATAATAACCGTATACCTGTGGTGAGAGAATAAGATGTGGTCATAATGGTAACATGACCACGTGTCATTACAATAACAGTAAAAGTGATGTGTGGTGAAGTCACACTATGGGAACTATGGGATCTGAATATACTTTATGTTTGGGTAGTGGGACCATGTCAGTCATAAGACTCATTGAGAATTGAATTGTAGATATCTATAATTGACATTTCCACTATTGAGAATTGAATTGTTGATATCAAGAATTAACATTTTGACTAGTGAGAGTTGACTTGTAGATATAATAAATTAGAATTGCATCTTGTCAAAATACATTATGGATACGTCGACTTGGAATTACAACAAGTCAAAATTGAATTATAGATATCTGTAACTGAGTTTGAATGGATGTCAATGGTAAAAGTTGACTGGTTGTAATTAAGTTACAGATATCTACAATTGACATTTCCACTAGTAAGAAATTAACTGTTGATATCAAGAATTTACTATTTGACTAGTGAGAAATTAATTGTAGATATCTTTAATTAGAAATGCTACTAGTCAAAATAGAATTATGGATATGTTGGCTTGGAATTATAACTAGTCAAAAAGGAATTGTTGATATATACAATTGCTATTACCGCTACTGATCAAATGTTAAAAGGGCTTGCAATAGTGAGCCCGCCCTGCCTCCAAGTGGGCTGCGGTGACGTCAGCCCTGGTTGCTGTTCGGAGCGAGAAGTTGTCTCTCAAACTGTAGGAATATAGACCTATAAAAATACAATAATCTGTGCGTTCTGTGTATGAGACGCATCGTCATGCACGAAGAGTATGGCTAGAGTTCTCAACAGCTTTATTTATTATTCGTTGGTTCCTATAACTATATACGCCTAATTATAAAGGGT
Source organism: Lota lota (assembly GCA_026745465.1). Taxonomy (NCBI): domain Eukaryota; kingdom Metazoa; phylum Chordata; class Actinopteri; order Gadiformes; family Lotidae; genus Lota; species Lota lota. The sequence goes on along the minus strand of JACYXH010000057.1, from coordinate 704,340 downwards.
AATAAAGGTTTAATAGAAGAGTTCTCAACAGCTTTATTCTTTATTATCCATTGGTTCCTATAACTATATAAGCCTAATTATAAAGGGGAATGCAGGTTTAATAGAAGAGTTCTCAACAGCTTTATTCTTTATTATCCATTGGTTCCTATAACTATATAAGCCTAATTATAAAGGGGAATGCAGGTTTAATAGAAGAGTTCTAAACAGCTTTATTCTTTATTATTCGTTGGTTCCTATAACTATATAAGCCTAATTATAAAGGGTAATGAAGGTTTAATAGAAGAGTTCTCAACAGCTTTATTTTTTATTATTCATTTGTTCCTATAACTATATAAGACTAATTATAAGGGGTAATGAAGGATTAACAAAGAGTTCTCAACAGCTTTATTCTTGATTATTCATTGGTTCCTATAACTTTTGCATTAAAAAATGTAAAAAGTTATTGTAGTAAAAGAAAGAAAATATAACTTCTTCGTGTATTTATGTATGTGTGTGTTTGAACACATTTCATATTTACAAAATAACATGAATGAAGGCAAATACAGCCACAGGAAATCTCTGTCATAGACTTGAGTAAGAGTGAAAAGTATGTTACCTTAAAACTACTCTTAAGTTATTTAAAAAGTTCCTAAAGTAAATGAAAGAGAGTGTGTGTGTGTGTGTGTGTGTGTGTGTGTGTGTGTGTGTGTGTGTGTCTGTCTACAACCCACACAGAGACACTGATGCACCACCCCATAACACAAACGCAGGGTGGAGGTCCTCCTGGATGAAGGTGGACTGGAAGGTGTGGATGTGTTTCAGTGTGTCTGAGGACCCTCCTACATCTGGGGACACTCTGTAGAAGGACAGAGTGCCAGCAGGCCGGTCCAGATACACTCCTACTCTGTTAGAGCCAGCGGGGGGGAGACGTATGGCTGTTCTACTACCGCTGTACCATGCAGAGTAACTAACATCAACATTGTCACCGTCATCATCATCATCATCATCACCACCGTCATCATCATCACAATAAAGACTCCAGGACTTGTTGTTCATTCCAAGCCAGCTATCATCACCACTTCCTCTCCTTGTGATTCCTCTGTATGTCACTCCTATAACAACAAGTCCTTCCCACTCTACCTCCCAGTAACTGCGGCCAGTCAGACCCTCTCTACACAACACCTGGTACCAGGAGTCAAATCTCTCTGGGTGATCAGGATACGAATGCTCCTCTCTAACCCACGTCACCTTTCTGTTGTCCTCAGACAGAGAGAGTCGTCCGTGGGCTGTGTTTGGGTCCAGTGTGAGTTCACAGGCATCTGATGGGAGAACAAGACATGATTAGCTGCTGAATCAATCTTCATCATGTTCATCACTAGTACTGTTGTCTTGCATACTTATTCCATACTTAGCTGTAGCTTTATAAACATGTTTTCAACCTCACTTTAAACTAACAAATAATAAAATATAAATAATTTATATTTTAAGAATATTGGAATATTCAATGTACATTTGACAGCCCTAAATCAAACTAAACAGACACTTACACTTCGTTAGAGCTGATCTCAGGTCAGCCAGCTCCTTCATCTCCATGTTCAGTGTCTTCTCCAGCTGATCCAGGGATCTCCTCAACGGTCTACGTATGACAGACCTCCACCGTTGTCCAGTCCCTGGTGGGTGGAGGATTCTTCAGGGATCTGACGGTCTGGAGGAAGTGGAGGTGGTCTTCAGTGCATGAGAGCTGCTTCACCTCTGAGCTTCTATTGGTCAGATCTTTAATTTCCTGCTCCAGTTCTTTGATAAGGCCTTCAGCTTCTTTCTCTGTGGATTTTAGTTTCTCTTTAATCGTTTTGTTGAGATCATCCTGGCACTTTTCAATAGAGCGCTTCAGAGCAGTGAAGACCTGCACACCATCAGCTATCTCTCTGTCGGCGTCTGCTTTGCTGCGATCTACTGTGTCTTTGATCTCCTGAATCTTTCTATGTATATCCTGGATCATCTGATTAACTTCAGACTCCATCTTCCCCAGCTGGGCCGTAGCTCCAGAATTAGGTTGTGTTTCTTACACATCCTGTCTTCCAGATGGTCCATAGGGTCAACCAGCCGATGTCTCTTCAGGCGTGTGACTCTCTGATGAGGCTCCAAGTGGGTGTGGCAGTAAGAGGTAAAACACACTAGGCAGGACTTCACGGCCTTCAGCTGGGTCCCAGTACAGACGTCACAGGGAACTTCTCCTGGTTCAACACAAGTCTGCTCTTTGACACGTACAGAACTTCTAAATCGATCAACCATCCCTGATATGAAGGTATTGACCTGTAAATCAGGTATTGTGAGGTAAAGCTCGTTGCAAACAGGACATTTGTACTGGACTTGGTCATCCCAGAACGTTGTAATACAGGTTCTACAGAAGTTGTGTCCACATGGTGTGGAAACTGGGCTGTTGAACACATTCCGACAGATGGAACATGAAAAGTTCTCTTCAGACCAGGAAGTGTTGGACGCCATTCCTAGAAGAGATATTTTTAAGTTAAAAAAAAAGACAATCGTTTTCTAATGTATTACGATGATAAAATAACCGTTTTAACTAGTTATAATGCATCTATATTCATAAATGCGTTGTTGTTAAAAGCAGAGCCCTTCATCCAACAGGTCGGTACAACATCAACCACGTGTCCTCATGAAGACCACCCTGATACTTTAATAGCTGCGCATGCGTCCTCCTCATGAAGACCGATACTTTAATAGCAGTGAAACCAACATTACAATTCCATTGTTGTCCCGCCACGTCGGATTCAACCAACACATCCAGAGCTGCGCTCCAAACAGCACGTAAACCACCAAGGATGTGTTGGTATAACCCGACGAGGCGACACAACAAGTGGATTTAAAGGCTTGTTTCGCTGCGCATCCACAAAGTCTCAGCGCGTTTTTCATTAGAACACATACGTTAGCTCAGTGATCTCTTTTAAATCACAGATTCCGCATTGCAAAGTGGTTCAAAGACTAAAAGAGTAGTTTGGAAACATAGTAACTCCATAGCCACGTGAGTTGATACGGAGCGCAGGAGTACAGCACGCTACAGTACAACATGGCGCCCTGCAGACAGGACGGCTTCAACGAGGATTATGGCTCAATATGTTGGACTCACCTTCTAATGTTTCCGTCTGAATATTCCCTTTAAAAAGGCTTCTTTGTCTCCGGAGCGTGAGAAGGGCCGACACTTGGCGTTTCTTTGCTTCGCTTTGCTCCTGACCGTCCTCTTTTAATGAATTTCATTCATTCAGATCTAGGATGTGTTCTTTCAGTGTTCCCTTTATTTTTTTGAGCAGTTTATATTCTGTTTTATCTTTTCTGTTTTTTCTGTGTTTTCTGTGTTCATCTCATCAACTCTGCTCCCCCTCCTCCAAAGGAACCAACTCGGTCTAACCACTGGGCTTTCATCCTTTTATAGTCTCTCACAGTGTTTTAAAATACAATTAATTGCAAACAAACACTATTTGCCACAGGTCGCTCACTAATTACCGGTCTCCTACCAGGGCATGGGTAGAGTAGAGAAATCTTTATTATCCCTTCTGGCAAACAGTTAAAGAAAACAAAGAACAATTAATATGGGGTCCTAAAACACATACAGCTAAAAGGAAAATAAAAACACAATAGCATTAGATCCTAAAACACATGCAGCTAAAAGGACATACAGTTTCAGAACAATTATGTTCAGAGCATATAAAAGTGCCTATCAGACATAACAAAAAACCATATCACGGTTAATCAGTCCTATTCACCTTCTGGTTACAAATGTAAACTTTGGATAGCCTCTGGGACAAAAGAGCGACCATATCTATTCCTACAACATCTAGGCATCCTACACCGACGCCCAGAGGGAAGGAGGGAAAACTCAGAATAAAGAGGGTGTAGAGGGTCCTGAAGAATATCCTGAGCTTTCCTGGTGACCCTCTGAGGATAAACAAGACAGAGACATTCAGATCACAGCAGTGATGTTAGATCCCATCCTCACAATTTTCCTTAATATATTCTTAGTCGTCAGGTTTAGGTTCCCGAACCAGCAAAGGTAACAACTGACTCGGTATAAGATGAGTAAAACATTCTCAAATTGTCTACATTAAAACGGCTAAGCTTCCTTAAAAAGAATAAGCACTGGTGACCTTTGTTTGAGACTGCCTTCACATTAGGCTCAAAGCTTAGTTTGTCATCCACAATTGTAATGGTACATATTGTATTGATAGCCTATTGTTTATGATCGGTCGGCTTATGGTATAAAGTCCATAGATAGCGTGCCTAGAAAGTAATATTCACGAGCAAGCTCGAACCTTTCAATCTATTCATATATCTTTAAAATCCTATTTTGAAAACGTGGAAGTCTGGTCTTCGGTAGGCCAGTAGTATCGGCTTCCTACTGGAGCTCACCGCACTGAGTTCATTGAATTCAGTGATCAAGTGTTTGCTTATATGAATACCCCAAAATCAAAGAAGATGTGATGTCATCAGGTACCCAGAAACACATACACAAGAAATTACAATTATCAAAAAAATCGAACCCCACAAATGCTTCTTCTGTTCACTTGCTTGTTGTGGTGTTTGTGTGTGTTGAGCACCAATGGATCTTCAACCATTCCAAACACCTATACCACACACACACACCTGTCTCCTTCACCTTAATCATGTTGGCCAGGTGAACTGCATCGAGGTGGATTCACCGCCCCCTAGTGGCCCCACATGCAATAACAGAGTACTAAAACACGGCCTCATATCTTACTATTTAGTCATTTATCAGACGCGTTAATCCAAAGGTACTTATACAGATACAGATACACATAGGCACTGGAAGTATGGTGCTTAGGGTGCTGCAGCACCCCATTGGCTGAGCGGGAAATATTGTTGGAAATATTAGTCGTTTTTCTAAAGGTGCTTGTGTTGTCATTTATTAGTATAAAAAACAAAAATAATCATTGGATGAACACACAAGAACATTCAGTTGGATCCACTGAGTAGTTTATTAACATTATGTTTTATTAACCAATACAACAGAATAAATTGTCCCTTATATGTACACAATAAACACAAGGACAAAAACAATACAAGCAGCAGACATTACAAATCATAAACAGGTGTGCACATATCTTTAATAACTTAACATGTTCTATTGCCGTTTTGTTGCCAACAGAACACAAGGAAATAATATTCAGTTTAAAGTAATTTACAACATGCAACATTATCCCATAGACCACTTGGTCTTATGAATAAAATATAAAATATAAAATCTGCTTTAAATCAGGTTCCACGTTAGGATTATTATAAAAACTGATATCTGAGCCCTTAAGAACAAAAATCGGAAAATATTCAAATATTGTATGAAAACATGGGATTTACCATCAATAGGTGTTTTAAATACATTTCAAATAAAAAATCCAATCTTTGTGGTCACTAGTTCTCTAGTTAGTTCCTCGTCACTCAATAACGGTGCTACGTTGGAGACCGTGATGTGATTGGCCGGCGTAGCGAGAGGGAACACTGATACGAGTATCATTCATAGTGACGTCACACTCAGCCACGCATTCACCTTCTCAACAGAGTAAAGAAATACCCACCGCAAGATTAATTCTCCTGACCCACTTTACACTCCTATGATAACCACCTTAGACAGACAGACAGACAGACAGACAGACAGACAGACAGACAGACAGACAGACAGACAGACAGACAGACAGGAAGCTGAGGAGAGAGAGGGAGAGAGAGGAAGCTGAGGAGAGAGAGGAAGCTGAGGAGAGAGAGAGCGAGAGCAAGAGCAAAAGCAAGAGTGAGAAAGAGACTATAACTGATAGAGATACGGAGAAGCCACCAGACCTCAACCTCTCAAACAGAGTCCCTAATCCAAACCCAGGGTGTGTGTGCGTGCGTGCGTGCGTGCGTGTGTGTGTGTGTGAGTGTGTGTCTACAACTGACACAGAGACACTGAGTCACCATCATCCCATAACCTAAACCCAGGGAGGAGGTCCTCCTGGGTGAAGGTGGACTGGAAGGTGTGGATGTGTGTCAGTGTGTCTGAGGACCCTCCTATATCTGGGGACACTCTGTAGAAGGACAGAGTGCCAGCAGGCCGGTCCAGATACACTCCTACTCTGTTAGAGTCAGGAGGGGGGAGACGTATGTCTGTTTTACTACCGTTGTACCTTGCAGAGTAACAACCATCACCACAATAAAGACTCCAGGACTTGTTGTTCCCTCCAAGCCTGCTGTCAGCACCCACTCCTCTCCTTGTGATTCCTCTGTATGTCACTCCTATATCAACACATCCTTCCCACTCTACCTCCCAGTAACAGTGGCCAGTCAGACCCCCTCTACACAACAGCTGGGACCAGGAGTCAAATCTCTCTGGGTTATCAGGATAAGACAGCCACTTGCTAACCCGCATCACCTTTTTGTTGTCCTCAGACAGAGAGAGTCCTTTATGGGCTGTGTTTGGGTCCAGTGTGATTTCACAGGCATCTGACGGGAGAACAAGACATGATTAGCTGCTAAACCATTCTTCGTCATCAGCATCACTAGTGCTGTTGTCTTGCATTCTTATTTTTCCTGTCCTTTTTCACGTGCCATCTACTCTACAAACATTAACATAGAAAGACAAAATAATATTGTAGGATAGGTAATATAGTGGACTAGTGTGCCTTGACTTTTAGATAATAAAATCCAAAGTTAATTGCAAATTCCATGTATGTGCGTCGAAACATTGACGCCTGTTAAAAATTTATAAACTGCATCTACTCCCGCAATATTTATACTACATACACATATTATACATCAAAATGTTCACCGCAATGATAATTGCTCCCATGGCATATCTAAGCAAAGGTCTAAATACTGTTCAAGCTATTAGACTTCGAAAGGTTACAATACACATCCATTGTAATCCAATTGTTTAAACAACCAGCTGAGCTCACATACAGGCTGGAAATGAACTGTTGGCACCATATGACTTGTTCATACATGTCCACATATGTACACCTACATACATACATCCACCAACAAACTAAACATACATAAACACACGGAAACATAGCTATACATACGAATACACAAGTACACATTTGAATGAACGGACGTCACCTCCTGCTGTGTGGATGGACTTTCCATCTCAATAGTTAGTGTGTGTTGTGATGAACCAAACTAAACAGACACTTACACTCCTTTAGAGCTTGTTCCAGCCTCCACACTCCACCGTGCTCCACACTGGGGGGGAAACAAAGTGAGAGCAGAATGTTGAAACATTCACCATCATCATTTGCTGTCTCATCACTTTCTAGACAACATGAGATACAGCTGCGTTGTCAAACCACTTCATCTAGCAGCAGGTTAAATCCTTGTAGGATACATTGTCCCTGAGTGGTGAGCACTCCTCTCCATACCTGAGAGTGTCCAGTCTCCAGCGTGGATCCTTCAGTCCAGCAGAGAGCAGCGTAACTCCTGAGACTCCTGGGTGATTGTAGCTCAGGTCCAGCTCTCTCAGATGGGAGGGGTTGGAGCTCAGAGCTGAGGCCAGAGAAGCACAGCCTTCCTGTGTGACCAGGCAGACAGACAAGCTACACACACATACACACACACACACACACACACACACACACACACACACACACACACACACACACACACACACACACACACACACACACACACACACACACACACACACACACACACACACACACACAAATTATTATTAAATTATAATTTTCTGGATGTGAATCTGTTAAATGTCTTCAGATATGGAACTTGTGGTGTAACTGATTGCACATTGAGTAAAACTGACCTGAGAGTTTCCAGTGTACAGTGTGGACTCCCCAGTCCAGCAGAGAGCAGCTTCACTCCTGAATCTTGCAGATTATTGGTGCTCAGGTCCAGCTCTCTCAGACTAGAGGAGTTGGAGCTGAGAACTGAGGCCAGAGCTTCACAGCATCTCTCTGACAGATTACAGCCCTTCAGCCTTCAAACAAAATAAACAGAACATGTTACTGTGTTTTAACTGTAACATGTAACAGTAACTTTTTCCACAATAAAGGAATTGTGTTGAAATCTTTATTTAGAAATGTTTGATTAATTTAAATAATATATATACTAGTCAACATTAGATCCTTATGTTTATTCAATATTGGGTGTAAAATGTATAACTATTAAATAGTTGTTTAGTAGTGTTTGAAAATCATTACTTTTTAATTGTAGTATTATGTATATTATGTATTGGATGGAAATGCATGTTATTAATACATCTACAGAGATGTTTTGTATATTATTAGAATTTATATTCCAATATTATGTATATTGTGAAGAGAAAAAATATCAGAGCGAGCAGGAAAACACTTTGAGAGCACGAGAGCAAAGACAGCATTTGTGTGCACGGGGGCGTTAGTTGTTGGACATTTTAACTTAGGGGTGTACTCACTTTTGTTGCCAGCGGTTTAGACATTAATGGCTGTGTGTTGAGTTATTTTGAGGGGACAGCAAATTTACACTGTTATACAAGCTGTACACTCACTACTTTACATTGTAGCAAAGTGTCATTTCTTCAGTGTTGTCACATGAAAAGATAAACTCAAATATTTACAAAAATGTGAGGGGTGTACTCACTTTTGTGAGATACTGTATGTCCCGTTCGGAGGATGCTCCGGCGATTAGCAAACCAAGCTAGCTTTCACACGAAACGTACAAAACATCCCAGACACGAACCAAAACACGAATAAAAGAATCCCTAAATACACTCTCTCCCGTACTCATTTAACCGTCAAACAACTAATAAGTAAATGTTTAAATATAATTTACCTGGCGATCTCTACAGAGAATAAAGTACTCTCTTCCTTTTCTCTCGTCTCTTCCATCTCTCTCCTTTTTCCCGCTCGCTCGTGACCTCCCACCCTTCCCCAAATGACCTAATAGTCTCTATATCAAAACCCCAAATAGTGTCCATATAACCAAATGTACTGAACAAGGTTAAAATATTTAAAAATAGTGAGTTCACTTTTATTAACAATGAATGTATTATTATTAACGTAGCCTAAATCTCAACAAAAACGTATTTATACTCACGGCTATATATTTGAATACAGCTGTATTTAACTATTATAAACGTTTATTGTTAATTATTGGCTTTCCTTATTCATTATTTCATAACAAATAGAGCTTTTGTGAGATTGTCTCTTCACCCTGGTTACAAAATATAACAATCTTTATCTGTAGCCTATTCATACTTGTGAATAAATGTTTAGCTATTTGAATAATGAATACTGAACATATATATAACTGTCCTCTGATATGGAACTTGTGGTGTAACTGATTGCACATTGACTAAAACTGACCTGAGAGTTTCCAGTGTACAGTGTGGACTCCCCAGTCCAGCAGAGAGCAGCTTCACTCCTGAATCCTGCAGCTCATTGGTACTCAGGTCCAGCTCTCTCAGACTAGAGGAGTTGGAGCTGAGAACTGAGGCCAGAGCTTCACAGCATCTCTCTGACAGATGACAGCCATTCAGCCTTCACACAAAATAAACACAACATGTTAGGAACTGTGCTTACAAGAACATACATATTTTACTTTAAACATAATAAAGGAATTGTGTTGAAATCTTTTATTAGAGTGGTTTTATTAGTTTAATTAATATAAACTAGTCAATACATTAGATCCTTACGTTTATTCAATATTGGGTGTAAAAGGAATAAAATTTAATAGGTGTTTTGTAGTGTTTGAAAATCGTTTTGTATATTAATTGTACTTTATATTGTAGTATAATGTATATTGTTGCATGCATTGTAATGCATGTTATTAGTACAGCTACAGATATGTTTTCTATATTATTAGAAGTTATATTCCAATATTATGTGAAAAAAATATCAGAGCGAGCAGGAAAAGACTTTGCGAGCACAAGAGCAAAGACAGCATTTGTGCGCACGGGGGCGCCAGTTGCGTGCTGCTTCACTTTACGTGCGCGCTCAATGAATCGTTTCTTCCTCACAGGCTTTATTACTGCTCTCGCGATCAGAGAAATACTGAGCGTGATGTGGAGGTCCAGGAGAACCTCAGTGCCCCCAAAGGGCTGAGAACGGACAGTACAGACCTGCAGCTAGAAGGCAGTTGGGAAAAGTGTTAGCTAATCAGTATTATCACTCACAGCTGCTGCAGGCCTGGGAGTAACGATCAATTGCTGGCCTACTTAAGCCTGCCGGTGACTACCGTGCAGGAGGTGTGGGAGCTGGTAATACAGGAAGAAGGGTAAGACACCGCTGGCCGAACATGCTGACGAAGGAAGAACATAGTGAATCATCTGAAGGCGACTTATGTGTGGAGGACTCCTGAACAGACAAGAGAAGCTAAGGAAGCTAGTGCCAGCTAACCTCCCTTCCCTGGGTTGGCAACTGGTCGGGCGACGTACGCTGTGTTGTGTTTCCCCCTCCGCAGGCCCGGCCCGAAAACTGACCCCCCGCAGGAGAAGATTCCCCGGTCCGGGAAGAACCTTGGTTGCCGTCGTTTGTCCCCAACCCTTTTATTGTTTCTTTTGCAGTGGTTAAAATAAAAGATACCCTGAACGGGTTTTAACCACCGCTGTTTTTTGTGCCGTTTATTAACTGCCCCATCTGGGGTGCCACAACGAGTGCACTTACAGTGTTTGCAATAATGATTTGTGTGCATGGATGTGTTAGTTGTGCTCGTGCAAAGTTATTTTTGCTCGTGACTTTTGTCAGTGATATGCCGCCATAAATGTTGCATGCATGTACGGACTTGATGTTGCAAGAAGATTGACTCTTCGCTCTTAATGTGAGCAAAACAAAGTCCCGGTTCCATTATAGGGAGAGGAGATGACGGATGAAAAAAACTGGAATCCCGGAATGATCTTCATCAGTGGAACCGTACGGCTTTCCGGTCACCACCTGAGCCCCTATTGTGGACTATCCTCTGATGCGATTTATGTCCTGTTCGGAGGATGCTCTGGCGGTTAGCAAACCAAGCTTGCTTTCACACGAAACGTCCAAAACATCCCCGACACAAAACAAAACACGAATAAAACTATCCCCAAATACACTCTCTCCTGTATTTATTTAACCGTCAAACAGCTAGTAAGTATATGTATATATATAATATACCTGGCGATCTCTACAGAGAATAAAGTACTCTCCTACTTTTTCCTTGTCTCTTCCCTCTCTGTCCTTTTTCCGGCTCGCTCTAGACCTCTCACCCTTCCCCCAAATGACCTTGAAGTTTCTATATCAACCCATCCTATTGGTTAAAAACTCAAAAAGCGTCCATATAACAAAAAGTACTGAACAAGGTAAAAAATAAAAATAAACAGTGGGTTACCTTTTAAAGATAATGAAGGTGTATTTATGAATGTATCCTGTTACGGCCAATGACTTGCCACTAATGGGGAACTTTCTATTGGTGCTGATCACCTGTACATGATCAGCAATTAGGCCAAACAGGGTATAAGCATTCCAGCACCGAGTTTGTCTCCTCTCTCTCTTTCTTTCCGCTCTCTCTTGCTAGCTTATGTGTCATGACACCCTCTTCCACTACCTAGGGGCGCCGGCTGCTATTCCACCTCGTGCACTCTGCTTTCCACACCAGCCTTCAATTAAACAATCACCGCACTCTACTTAATCACCAGTCTTCCTAGCAGCCGGTGCCAGATCGTTGTTTAACCACCTCGTGTTAGTTACTTCGTTCCAGTAAACAGATATCGTTATTCTCTCCCTGTCTACCCCTAACCTGTTCTTTTGGAAAATAAATCTTTTTGGAATCTATCACATCTCCGCCTCGTAGTGTCCGCATTTGGGTTCTCGTCCTGTCAGCGTAACAGACAACGTAACAGTACGATCTGGCCAATATGGACCCAGCGGACCTTGATTCGTTACGGCAAGTAATCTCCAACCAAGGGGTTCAGCTTGGTCAACATGAGCAGGCGTTCCAGGAGTTCGCTACAACTCTCCAAGGGGTGACCCAGGCGCTCAGCGAGCTCCGCGCTTCGTTACCGTCCACCGGGACTCCGGCGTCTCAACCCGCCGTTTCGATTTCCCCGACGTCTTCCCGAGAACCTTCCATCCCCGCTCCTGAACGCTACAAGGGTGACCTGGGATCTTGCGGTGCGTTTTTGGTACAGTGCTCCCTTGTGTTTGAGCTCCAGCCGCTCACCTATCCGTCCGAGAAGTCACGCATCGCTTATATAATCGAGGCGCTGAAAGGCGATGCCCTTGCCTGGGCTACAGCGTTGTGGGAGCGAGGGTCGGAGATTTGTTCCTCTTACTCGAGATTCACCGAGGAGATGCGCAAGGTCTTCGATCATCCGATCAGAGGCAGAGAGGCTTCTCAACGTTTACTATCGATACGCCAAGGAACGCGAAGCGTCGCTGAGTTCTCGGTGGAGTTCCGCACCCTGGCTGCAGAGAGTGGGTGGAACGAAGAGGCTCTGCTGGGAGTTTTTTCGAGCGCGCTCTCTGACACCATCCGGGACGAGTTGGCGTCTCGAGATGATTCCCCGAGTTTGGACCACCTAATCTCCCTTGCCATTCGTTTGGATAACCGGCTGCGTGAACGACAACGCGAACGTACACTCCGGTATTCTCCTGTCTTCCGGCCACCTCCCCCTGGATTTACCTCAACCGGAAATGAACCCGCACGTTTTCCTGAACCTGAACCTATGCAGTTGGGCCGCACCCACCTCACGTCTGACGAGAGGGAGCGTCGTATGCGGTCTGGGGCCTGTTTGTATTGTGGTCAGTCGGGCCATTATCGGTCCTCCTGTCCCATTCGCCCGGGAAACGGTCCGGCTCGCCAATAACTCGAGGGGTTTTGGTGAGTCAAACGCTCAACCCCTCGGCTCCCCGACCTTTACTAGACGCCATCTTATCCTGGCAGGACCAATCCCAACAGCTCTCGATTCTCCTGGACTCGGGGGCAGACGAGTCTTTCATCGACCGTGAGCTGGTCAAACAACTGGGGATTGAGACTTCGCCTCTCGAGTCTCCACTAGAGGCCCAGGCACTCAATGGGAAACCTCTCGCCCGAGTGGAGCGTCGGACGTCTCCCGTCTCCCTGTTGATCTCCGGTAATCATAGTGAGTATATCTCCCTTCATGTGATAGACTGTCCTTTCACGCCTGTAGTTCTGGGTTTGCCTTGGTTACAGATTCACAATCCCCATGTCGACTGGAGAGCGGGCCGCATAACGTCCTGGAGTCCATTCTGTCTTTCACAGTGTCTCCGTTCTGCACAGTCCCCCTGTTCCTCTGAATCCCGAGCCCCGCCACCACCCCCTTCCGACCTGTCCTCGGTTCCAGAGACGTACCACGACCTCGCAGAGGTCTTCAGCGAGGCCCACGTCATGTCTCTGCCACCTCATCGCCCATATGATTGCGCCATTGATCTGCTTCCTGGAGCCCCCCTGCCTAGCAGTCGCTTATTCAACCTCTCTCGCCCGGAACGTGTATCCATGGAACAATATATCCAGGAGTCTCTAGCAGCCGGGATTATCCGTCCCTCGTCTTCCCCGGTTGGAGCAGGCTTCTTCTTCATCGCCAAGAAGGACCACTCTCTCCGCCCCTGTATTGATTACCGAGGCCTGAACAACATCACCGTTAAGAACAAGTACCCCCTACCCTTGATCAGCTCTGCCTTTATTCCCCTCCACGGCGCCACAATATTTTCAAAGCTCGACCTTCGCAACGCATATCATCTGGTCCGCATCAGGGAGGGGGATGGGTGGAGTACGCACACAACACCCTTGTGAATGCCTCCACAGGTCTCTCCCCCTTTATGTGCTCTCTGGGGTACCAGCCACCCCTATTTCCCTCCCTGGAGGCAGAGATCTCTGTTCCCTCGGTCCAGGCCCACCTGCAACGATGTCAGCGCACATGGAAACGCGCTCGTGCTGCGCTTCTCCAGGCATCGTCTCGCTCCCAGCGGCAAGCTAACAAGCATCGCCTTCCAGCCCCCCAGTACATCCCGGGACAGAAAGTTTGGCTTCGATCCAAGGACCTCCCCCTGAAGGGGTTCAACCAGAAGCTCTCCCCCCGCTTCATCGGCCCGTTTCCTGTCGAGTCCATTGTTAATCCCTGTGCCGTCCGTCTCAAACTCCCCTCGTCTCTCCGTGTTCACCCCACCTTCCACGTCTCCCAGCTTAAGCCCGTCTCCTCCAGCCCACTGTCGCCCCCCACCCCAGCGCCGCCACCCCCCCGGATGATCGACGACCACCCATCCTGGACAGTTCGTCGTCTCTTAGACGTGCGTCGTCGCGGCCGGGGCCACCAGTACCTTGTGGACTGGGAGGGGTACGGACCAGAGGAACGCTCCTGGATTCCGCGGAGTCACATCCTTGACCCTACTCTCATTAAGGACTTCCACCGTCTGCACCCTGACCATCCTGTGCGTCCGCCTGGAGGCGTCCGTAGAGGGGGGGGTACTGTCATGACACCCTCTTCCACTACCTAGGGGCGCCGGCTGCTATTCCACCTCGTGCACTCTGCTTTCCACACCAGCCTTCAATTAAACAATCACCGCACTCTACTTAATCACCAGTCTTCCTAGCAGCCGGTGCCAGATCGTTGTTTAACCACCTCGTGTTAGTTACTTCGTTCCAGTAAACAGATATCGTTATTCTCTCCCTGTCTACCCCTAACCTGTTCTTTTGGAAAATAAATCTTTTTGGAATCTATCACATCTCCGCCTCGTAGTGTCCGCATTTGGGTTCTCGTCCTGTCAGCGTAACAGACAACGTAACATTATGAGCTATTCCTTTGTCGAGCGTTCTGGTTGTTGAGAGCCTAGATAAGGAAGTGTTTAAGGGTAAGCCGCCATTTTGTTTTGCTCATGTTTTTCTCCTGTGTTTGTAAAGAGAGGTAGTTCAGACGTGTATTTTTGTTCAAACGTAGACTGTGGGTATTGTTAAAAAGACAGGGAGTCTGTTGGTTCTTATTATGGCCTTGGCTACCCTGAAGCTATTCCTTAATTTATTTCTTTGTTCCTGTATTGTACACAGCATATGTTCAATAAATCCTTTGTTTTTTAACGGTGCCTGATTAAAAGGTGTAATTTCAATCCCTTTTTGCTGTGTTACCTCCCTACCTACGTCTGATACCCATTTAGGGTCGTAACACCTACATTTAAACAATTACTTATTTATACTTATAGCTATATATTTGAATACAGCTGTATTTAACTATTATAAACAGATACTATTAATTCTTGGCTTTCCTTATTTATTATTTCACAACAACTAGAGGTTTTATGAGTTTGTCTCTTCACCCTGGTTACACAATATAAAGAGACATTCTGTAGCCTATTCACATTTGTGAATAAATGTTTAGCAATTTGAATACTGAACATTGTAAGCTTTTAAAAATGCATTTTGTGTGACAACTGCAAGTTTTAAATAATTTTAAAAAGATTTTTCAAGAGACCCTCAAATGTTGTTGAGGCTTTCAGGGGGACTTAGGTGTCCAACTAGAGGTCTCCCAAGATCCCCTGTATTTCACCCTGCTATTAACTATCACCGTCCCGTATACAGTGGATGGTGAGGGGGCATTATTATATTTTGTGTTACTGTTAATAATTGAAAAGTTGCAAGCATATGGATGTACTAGAATATCCACCCAAACAAGGTAACATTTCCAATGATACTTAAGTCATGAATGTAGTCGTCACAGGTACTGAGTTATCAGCTAAGATATTTAACTGTCTTCTGATATGAAAATTGTGGTGTAACTGTTTGCACATTGAGTAAAACTGACCTGAGAGTTTCCAGTGTACAGTGTGGACTCCCCAGTCCAGCAGAGAGCAGCTTCACTCCTGAATCCTGCAGATCATTGGTACTCAGGTCCAGCTCTCTCAGACTAGAGGAGTTGGAGTTGAGAACTGAGGCCAGAGCTTCACAGCATCTCTCTGACAGATTACAGCCATTCAGCCTTTACACAAAATAAACATGTTGGGAACTGTTTAAAATAACTTAAATGAAGGACTCTTTAACTAGAAGTGTTTTATTAATGTAACTAATATATAGATAGATATACTAGTCAATACATTAGATCCCTATGTTTATTCGATATTGAGTGTAAAATGTATAATATTGAATAGTTGTTTTGTAGTGTTTAAAAATCGTTTTGTATATTAATGTTACTTATTGTAGTATTATGTATTGTATTGTAATACATGTTATTAGTACAGCTACAGAGACGTTTTGTATGTTATTAGAAGTTATATTCCACTATTATGTATATTGTGTTGTGAGGAGAAAAAATATCAGAGCGAGCAGGAAAACACTGCGAGTACGAGAGCAAAGACAGCATTTGTGCGCACGGGGGCGTCAGTTGCGTGCTGCATCACTTTACGTGCGCGCTCAATGAATCGGTTTTTTTTTTCTCACATGATTTATTATTGCTCTCGTGATCAGAGAAATACTGAGCGCGAGAGCAGTTACAGTGCACAAATAATGATTTGTGTGCACGGAGTTAGTATGTTAGAGTACAAGTGATTTTTGGCAGTGATATGCCACCATAAGCGTTGCAGGCTTGTACGGGCTCGGTGTCGCAACACGCTAGACTCTTCGCTCTTAAAATGGTGAGCAAAACAAAGTCCCAGTAGCGTTATAGGGAGAGGAGACGACGGATGAATAAACTGGAATCCCGGGATGATCTTCATCAGGGAAAAAGCACCGCTTTCCGGTCGCCACGGGCGCTACCTGACCCCCTGCCGTGGACTATCCTCGTGCGCTACTCTGATGGATGTATATCCCGTTCGGAGGATGCTTCGGCAGTTAGCAAACAAAGCTACCTTTTACACGAAACGTCCAAAACGTTCCCGACACGAACAAAAACGCGGATAAAACAATCCCCAAACACACTCTCTCCCGTACTTATTTAACCATAAAAAAACTAATAAGTAAATGTTTAAATATAATTTAGCTGGGCGATCCCTACAAAGAATAAATAACTATCCTCCTTTTTCCTCGTCTCTTCCCTCTCTCTCTCCTTTTTCACGCTCGCTCGGGACCACTTACCTTTCCCCAAATGAGCTGGAAGTCTATATCAACCCACCCTATTGGTTAAACCCAAATAGCGACCAGATAACCAAATGTACTGAACAAGGTTAAAATGTTTAAAAGTAGTGACTTACTTTTATTAATAATGAATGTATTTTTATGAATGTACCCTACATTTAAACAATAAATTACTTATTCTTATAGCAATACATTTGAATACAGCTGTATTTAACTATAAATAAACATGTATTATTAATTGGGATTCCTTATTTATTATTTCCTAACAAATAGAGCTTTAATGAGTTTGTCTCTTCACCCTGGTTACACAATATAACAATCTTTTTCTGTAGCCTATTCATAATTGTGAATAAATGTTTAGCAATTTGAATAATGAATACTGAACATAGTAACATAGTTAAAATATCTTTCCACAGATCCTCCAAAATGTTGCTGATGAGGCTTTTAGGGGGTATTAGGTGTCCAACTAGGGGTCTCAAACCCTCCCAAGAGCCCCTGTATTTGACCCTGCTCTTAACTACCACCGTCCCGTATACGGGGGACGGTGGGTGGGGCACTATTATTATATTTTGTGTTTATATTTATAATTCAAAAGTTTCAAGCATATGGATGTAGTAGAATATCCACCTAAACAATATGGTGTAACATTTCTAATGATACCAAAGTCATGAATGTGGTCATCACAGGTACTGATGTCCTCTGATATGGAACTTGTTGTGTAACTGTTTGCACATTGAGTAAAACTGACCTGAGAGTTTCCAGTGTACAGTGTGGACTCCCCAGTCCAGCAGAGAGCAGCTTCACTCCTGAATCTTGCAGATCATTGGTACTCAGGTCCAGCTCTCTCAGACTAGAGGAGTTGGAGCTGAGAACTGAGGCCAGAGCTTCACAGCATCTCTCTGACAGATGACAGCCATTCAGCCTTCACACAAAATAAAAACAACATGTTAGGAACTGTGATTAAAATAACTTAAATCTTTTACTTTTAACATAAAGGAATTGTGTTGAAATCTTTAATTAGAAATATTTTATTCATTTAACTAATATATACTAGTCAATACATTAGATCCTTACATGTTTATTCAATATTGAGTGTAAAATGTTGAATATTCAAAATAAGTTTTATACTGTTTGAAAATGGTTTTGTACATTATTATTACTTTTTATTATATTATTATGTATATTGTGCTGTGTGTATTGAAATACATGTTTTGAGTACATCTACAGATATGTTTTGTTTGTTATAACTTTTATTTTATTGTGTTGTGTGTATTGTAAAACATGTTATTAGTGAACCTACAGAGATGTTTTGGAGGCGTTGACCACTGGCAGCAGCCTCAGAAGACCCTCCTCTGAAGCAGAGTATTTCTTCAGGTCAAACACGTCCAGCTCCTCTTCAGATGACAATAAGATGAAGACCAGAGCTGACCACTGAGCAGGGGAGAGAGATTCTCTGGAAAGTCTTCCTGATGTCAGGTACTGTTGGATCTCCTCCACTAGAGAATGGTGGTTCAGCTCATTTAGACAGTGGAACAGATTTATGCTTCTCTCTGGAGAGAGATTTCCACTTATCTTCTCCTTGATGTAAGACACTGTTTCCTCATTGGTCAGTGATGTACTTCCTGTCTGTCCAAGAAGACCTCGTAGGAGAATCTGATTGGTCTCCAGAGAGAGGCCCAGGAGGAAGCGGAGAAACAAGTCTAGGTGTCCGTTCTCACTATGTAAGGCCTTGTCCACAGCACTCTGGTAGAAGAGGAGGACTTTATCTTTCCTGGAGCTTGGTTGTTCTTCTGAAAGCAGATTGACACCAGTGTCGTTGAAGTACAGAAAGACATAAAGGGCAGCCAGAAACTCCTGGATGCTCAGATGGACAAAGCAAAACACCTTGTCCTGGTACAGCCCACACTCCTCTTTAAAGATCTGTGTGAACACTCCTGAGTACATTGAGGCTGCTCTGATATCGATGTCACACTCTGACAGGTCTGCCTCGTAGAAGATCAGGTTGCCTTTCTCCAGCTGTTTAAAAGCCAGTTTTCCCAGAGAAACAATGATCTCCCTGCTCTCTGAACTCCGGTGTTGATCTGTTTCAGCTCTCCCATGATACTTCCTGTCCCCCTGTATGGACTGAACCCTCAGGAAGTAGAGGTACATCTGAGCCAGGGTATTGGGCATCTCTTCTCTCTGGGATGTTTTGAAGAATCCCCCCAGAACTGTAGCAGTGATCCAACAGAAGACTGGGATGTGACACATGATGTAGAGGCTTCGTGATGTCTTGATGTGGGAGATGATTGTGCTGGCCAGCGTCTCCTCTGAGAATCTCTTCCTGAAGTACTCCTCCTTCTGTGGGTCAGTGAAGCCTCTCACCTCTGTCACCATGTCAACACAATCAGCAGGGATCTGATTGGCTGCCGCAGGGCGTGTGGTTATCCAGATGCGAGCGGAGGGAAGCAGGTCACCCCTGATGAGGTTTGTCAGCAGCACGTCCACCGAGGTTGGCTCTGTGACATCAGTCCATATCTGGTTGTTCTGGAAGTCCAGAGGAAGTCGACACTCATCCAGACCATCCAAGATGAAGACAACTTGGAACCGGTCGTATCTGCAGATTCCTGCTTCTTTCGTCTCAATAAAGAAGTGATGAAGAAGTTCCACCAAGCTAAACTCTTTCCCTTTCAGTAAATTCAGCTCTCTGAAAGTGAAGAGAAATGTGAAGTGTATGTCGTGGTTGGCTTTGCCTTCAGCCCAGTCCAGAGTGAACTTGTGTGTTAAGACGGTTTTACCAATACCGGCCACTCCAGTTGTCATTATTGTTCTGATTGGTTGATCTTGTCCAGGTAAGGGTTTAAAGATGTCTTCACATTTGATTGGTGTTTCCTCCTTGGCTGGTTTCCTGGAAGCTGTTTCAATCAGTCTGACCTCATGTTCCTTGTTGACCTCTCCACTGCCTCTCTTTGTGATGAAGAGCTCTGTGTAGAAGTCATTCAGATTTGTTCGCTGTCCTGCTTTAGCGATTCCCTCAAACACATAGCTGAACCTCTTCTTGAAATGAGACTTGATTTTATGTTGGCACTTGACAGCAGCAGCTCCTAAAGGAGAAAACAACAGAATACATCAGTTAGTGAATGGTGACAACAGGGGAAACATGATGTCTAAATGATTTGGACTTCTTGATATTTAGTGGCTTCATAAATTGTGGTCGGAGAAGTTGGTTGTGACAAGGACTGCATGTTATAGATTCAAAATGTTGAGGATTATTTCGTTATTTCCACAGCAATATGATTGGTCCAATGATAGTAATAATGATAGTGAATCAGTTTAAAGTGACTTGCTATGCTGATAACAAGATGGTGTTGCATCTCTTCCACTGAGTTATTCTGTTGTTGATCTGCAGTATAATGTTTAACATTCTTTAACCTGATACCCCACAAAAACCATACATATCTGGATCAAACCATTTAACCTGATACTCCCACAATAACCCTACATATCTGGATCAAACCATTTAACCTGATACCCCACCAATAACCATACTGTGGGAATGTTTGTAGATGATGGCTGGTTGAAGCAGCCTCACCTGGCCCGAGTCAGTCTGATTGGACTCTGGGGCTGGCTGGGGCTGGCTGAGGCTGCACACCTGTAGCACATCGAGTACTCAATGTGGACAGGTTAAACCAGCCGTCACCACACACACTCAGGGAGATCTCCTGCATGGCAGCATGGAGCACCAGCTCATGTATCATTATCTACAAATGTACAATAAACCAGTGTTGAGGATTGTATTAATTGGACTGGTGAGACTTAGAAATCTCAAACGGAGGAATGTTGAGGATTGTATTAATTGTTAAAGTTAGATCTGGCTTCACCTCATGCTGTTTCCCCCCTCCCTGCCAAAGCCCTGTCTTTAGCCCCCACTTTTAGTTGACGACACATTTTCCCTGCCCTCACGCCCCTCCCTGTCAGATCCCTTTAGCTGAATCCCAGTTTGAGTTGATCAAACTAATTATGAATATTTATTTACCTTCATCCTGTTCTCATCCCCCTCCCTGCCAGACGTCTGTCTATAACCCCCTTTTGTTCTGAAAGCAATTGATCAACGGTTGGTATTAGCGTCAAATGGCCCTTCCCTTGTCTCACAACCCAACAACAGATCCCCCTCAGACCAACAGGCCGG
>JACYXH010000057.1:645000-675730 GCA_026745465.1 Lota lota | reverse complement strand
TGGGGGGTCAGCCTGTCAGTGCTCAGACCATACACCGCATCAAATTGGTCTGCATGGCTGTCGTCCCAGAAAGAAGCCTCTTCTAAAGATGATAAACAAGAAAGCCCGCAAACAGTTTGCTAAAGACAAGCAGACTAAGGACATGGATTACTGGAACCATGTCCTGTGGTCTGATGAGACCAAGATAAACTTATTTGGTTCAGATGGTGTGAAGCGTGTGTGGCGGCAACCAGGTGAGGAGTACAAAGACAAGTGTGTCTTGCCTACAGTCAAGCATGGTGTTGGGAGTGTCATGGTCTGGGGCTGCATGAGTGCTGCCGGCACTGGGGTGCTACAGTTCATTAAGGGACTGTACTGTAGTATGTGCTGTGACATACTGAAGCAGAGCATCCTCCACCTCCACATTTAAAGCTATGGTTCTGAAGAAAATGCTTTTTGAAGTTTTCCCAAAAGTTTCACTGTACAGCTAAATCTATCCTGACATAGTATGGCTCCAAGAGGCAGAAATGTTCAGCATGCGGAATAAGGCATGTACACCAAGTTTCCGAATTGTATATCCATCGGGGCGGAAATGTCGATCATTTCAATCGTTTAAACTTTGACCACGGCCCCTATGGGAATTTTGCCACCAAACTTTTTCGAGCCCTGCTTACCGGGGATATTTGCATGTATTGAATTTGCCATTACTCTGCCATTTCTTACATAATCAATACCAAGCCAAGGAATTTTAATCAGGCAAGTCCATACATCATGTCTACGAAAACAGTTTTTCGTTAAAGCCTATGGTTCTGAAGAATACGATTTTTGAAATTGTCTCTGTACAGCAAAATCTATCCAGACGGTTTAGATTCATGATTGCCTCCACACGGTGGGGGTGATCAAACGCTATTCAGTCTCTCGCTCGTCAGCGTGGCAGTACTCCCAGAAGCTCACTCAGATGCTTTCTGTAGTTGCTAAGCGCCCATGTGGCAGCCTGCTCTCCCTTTTAACCCCAAAAACTGCTTGCTTAACGATCCTCAGGCTTGCCTCGTTAGAGGAGGATGTCCATATGCAACCCATATGGAGGGGTAGCCAGCGAGCTGCAAGATATCTCCCTTCAACAACTATTCCCCTCACCCCTCCCTGCCAGTCTGTCACAATATGTACTGTTAAATTGCTGCCTATTGTGGCACTTCTAAAAAAACGTCTCATATTGCTGTGTGTGTGTGTGTGTGTGTGTGTGTGTGTGTGTGTGTGTGTGTGTGTGTGTGTGTGTGTGTGTGTGTGTGTGTGTGTGTGTGTGTGTGTGTGTGTGTGTGTGTGTGTGTGTGTGTGTGTGCGCCACCTTGTCTTGACACCTTTTCTGAATACCTGCCTGTTAAAGGGTGTAACAAGATAAAGGAAAAAACACAACAAGAATCCAGCCCAACAAGATGACTCATTTAAGAGAAATGAAGGAAGAAAATACCTCTGCCTATTATAGAAACATAACACATTATAAATGATTACATTATAGATACTAAATGTTCAATGTTTGTTTTCCCTTACTAGTTCTTATAACCTTAAATGCTATAAAATCAACAGTTCCAGTCTTGTAGCACATTTACCATTTGGGTATTTACAATGCATTTGTATTTCTGCTTCTGAATCTTAAATTGCAATCACATTTGTACACTTTTATATCAACAAGTATTGACACAGACTTCCAAGTGTGTGTGTATGTGTGAGTGTGTTTAGGGTTAGGGTTAGGGTGTGTGTGTGTGTGAGAGACAAGAGGAACACACAGGAGGTCTCTCCTCCTAGGGATGCTAGGAAGTGCAGGGAGAGCATGACTAATAATAACATGAAGTCAAAACAGTCCCACATGAACCCTAATGTCCACATGAATAGAAGTCAAGGAGCGGCTTATGAAATGATGGTTGAGCAATAATAAACTTAATCAGAACATAAAATAAGAAAAATAAACCAAAATGTCTGCACAAAATACGACAAAGCAGTACAAACTGAATTGATGTACTGTATATTTGTAGTATTTTGAAACCCCATTTCATGAGTCCTTGCATATTTGTAGGCTAATGCTAGTTTTTTCTACAAATTAAAAAACTGTGTGTGTGTGTGTGTGTGTGTGTTATATCAATATAGACATGATTATTAAAAAACGATGATCACCACGATATAAAAAAATAAAAGTGCAACCATCAACACAGCAATCCTATACAAATAGGCTTCATAACTGTAGGCCTATATTAGTGCTGACTAAATATATGAACATTGTTGTTAACAGGCCTACAGTTTGATAAATGCCAACACTGTATTATGCAGTTATGTCTGTGATTCATTCAAATAGCTAGTTACGTGAATTAGGCTTTAGGCCTACATTAATCCTTTAAACATCTTGAGAATATTAAACCAATTGATTTGATATAAGGTCAGTTTTGAAACCCTGTAAAAAGGTGCACCGTACCTTCATCTGCTGGTTAGAGGACGTCAGTGCAACTGGCTGACCTGAAAAAACAAATCTACGTCATCATTATTGATTTATGTGTTGAGACGATCGCGGCAGTTTCAAATCACCTTGAAGGACATGTCACTCTCATATGAATGATACTTTCAAATATATAGTAGGTCTATATTACATAACACAATATTAGGATTGGCTCCACAATATTCAAAACAATAGCACATGAATCGTTAAATTCCCTGGTCACCCAAATCCAAACAGGCAAATGTTTTCATGAATTCAAAGTTGACGTTGATATTGGTCATCCATCAAACATTGATAAAGAAAATATGCTATTTAATATGGTAATTTGGTTAGAGCAGTTTGATTGACAGCTACAGGAACCAACCGGGTCTAAGCACTGGGCCTTCGTCATTCTATATTGTCCCTGACAGTATTTTAAAACACAATCAATTACAAACACACGCCGTTTGCCACAGGTGTCGCTCACTAATTACCGGTCTGCTACTTGTTTGGAGGCCTACCACGGCATGGGTGTCACATCCCGCCCCCTTCATTGAAGACTTCACTCTGTCCTTGTGTTTCCTGTTTCTTGATTGTTCCTACTCACCTTGATTGTTTTCACCTGTCCCTCATTAACAGTCCTCTTCTTAGTGTATTTAGTCTGTGTGTTTCCCTTCCTCTGTGCCAGTTCGTTTTTGTTCCTCTGTGTCAAACGTTCCAGCATTACTCCTAGCGATTTCTACGATTCCTGGTTTTTGATTTCTGCCTGTTATTCCCGACTACGCCTTTGCCTTCTCCCTACCGGATTGTTTGCCTGATTGTCATGATTACCCGTGTACCGACCCTTGCTTCTTAGTAAAGACCACTCTTACTATCCAGACTGTTACCTCTGAGTCTGGCTTTTGAGTCCTTTTTTCCCTGTGGTTCACCTATGTGGTAAGGAGGGGCGTAGCTTAGCGCCGGCTGCAGTCAGAAGGGGCGGAGCGGCTCAATTGGGGTCAAATTGGGGTCAGCTAAGCAACCCCCCGGCCACCCCAAAAGCGCCGTTGCGCCCTCTACCACTGATTGAGATCCCCTTCGAAAGAATTGGTATGGATCTCATCGGGCCCATTAGACCGTAGCGCACGGGGACATCGATTTGCATTAGTCATTGTGGACTATGCAACCCTGTATCCTGAAGCAGTGCCCCTGTGCTCTATCTCCGCGAAGAGCGTAGCGCAGGCGCTGTTTCACTTAATCTCCCGAGTCGGAATCCCGAAAGAGATTCTGACTGATCAAGGCACTACGTTTATGTCACGCACACTCCAGGAGTTGTATGGGTTACTCGGGATAAAAGCGATCCGAACCAGCGTGTACCATCCCCAGACAGACGGCCTGGTGGAAAGGTTTAACAAGACGTTAAAGTCCGTAAGTTCATACACGAAGATAGTCGTAGTTGGGATAATTGGCTCGACCCTCTGTTATTCGCAGTACGGGAGGTGCCCCAGGCCTCCACGGGGTTTTCCCCATTTGAGTTGTTGTTAGGTAGGCGACCGAGGGGCGTGTTGGACCTACTTAAAGAAAACTGGGAGGAGGGTCCAAGCGCCAGTAAGAATGAGATTCAATACGTGATGGACCTGAGGGCAAACCTCCATGCACTGGGACGGGTTTCACGGGAGGATTTGCTTCAGGCCCAGGAACGTCAGCAACGGCTGTATGACAGAGGGACTCGGCTGAGACAATTTGCACCGGGAGATAAAGTACTTGTATTGCTCCCAACATCCAGCTCGAAATTGCTCGCTAAGTGGCAAGGACCCTTTGTGGTCACACGGCGAATTGGGGATGTTGACTATAAAGTTGAACTTTCTGACAGGGGGGGATCGCGGCAGATCTACCACCTCAACCTACTGAAAGGTTGGAAGGAGGCGCGGCCAGTGGCTATGGTAACCTCGGTGGCCCGGGAAGACGAGTTCGGTCCGGAGGTGACCGGGCCGGGCCAGCCGTCCCGGGTCCCCTGCGATGGGTCACTGGAGCTGCACCAGAGGGCCGAGGTCGCCGAGCTGCAACACCGGTTTGCAGACGTCTTCTCCTCCCGGCCGGGACGCACGACGCTCATTGACCACCGCATCGAAACTTCCCCCGGCGTGATGGTTAGAACGCGCTCGTATAGGTTGCCCGAACACAAACGGAAAATGGTTCAGGCGGAATTAAAATCTATGCTGGATATGGGGGTAATAGAAGAGTCGCACAGTGGATGGTCCAGTCCGATCGTACTGGTACGTAAGTCCGATGGGTCCATCCGGTTCTGTGTCGACTACCGCAAGGTGAATAGCGTGTCAAAATTCGATGCGTATCCCATGCCCCGGGTCGACGAACTCCTAGATCGGCTAGGCACCGCTCATTTTTTTCCTACACTGGATTTAACCAAGGGCTACTGGCAGATTCCCTTGTCTCCAGAGTCTAAGGAAAAATCGGCCTTCTCCACTCCGTACGGGTTGTTCCAATTTAAGGTGCTTCCATTTGGGTTGTTCGGAGCCCCTGCCACTTTCCAGCGGTGCTGGACAGGGTGCTGCGGCCGCACGCTGCATATGTGGCTGCCTACATAGATGTCATCATTCACAGTGACACCTGGCAGCAGCATATGCAGCGGGTGGCGGCAGTGCTCAAGTCACTGAGGCGGGCGGGGCTCACGGCCAACCCAGGGAAGTGCATGATTGGTCGGAGGGAGGTACGGTATTTGGGGTACCGCTTGGGTGATAGGCAGGTGCGCCCGCAAGTAGAGAAAACTGAGGCGGTCGCGGCCTGCCCGTGGCCAGAGACCAAAAAACAGGTGAGGGCGTTCCTGGGGCTGGCGGGGTACTACAGGCGGTTCATTCCCGCCTTCTCGGAACTGACCAGCCCCCTGACCGACCTCACCCGAAAGGGTGCCTCAAATCCGGTCCAGTGGACCGAGCAGTGCCAGGCGTCGTTTGAGAGGGTTAAAAAGGCTCTCTGTGGGGAGCCGCTCTTGCTCACGCCTAACTTCAATCTCCCTTTTGTATTGCAGACGGACGCGTCGAACAGAGGGCTGGGAGCTGTGCTGTCCCAGGAGGTGGAGGGCGTGGACCGCCCGGTGCTGTACCTCAGCCGGAAGTTGTCGGACCAGGAGGGAAGGTACAGCACCGTGGAGGAGTGCTTGGCAATCAAGTGGGCGGTCGACGCCCTACGTTACTACCTCCTGGGGCGCTCGTTCACCCTCTGTTCGGACCACGCCCCCTGCAATGGCTCCACCGCATGAAGGACACCAATCCTGTTGTTATTTAAAAAGGCAAGACGATGTTAAACTTGGAAACCCGGTAAAAAGAAGCAAAGATGCAAGTCGAATTAATTATGCGGTATGGAGTTTTATTCCAATGCTAATATAGAACACAAAAATGTCAAATCTCGATACATGCTACAATCTCTACAGCGCGCTGTATTCCTGTCGATGGGTCCACGTCTTTTAAGATGTGCACCCGCGAGAGAACACCGGAGAAGAGGTAGAGACCTCTGCGACAATGGGTTATATCTTCAGGGTTCTCAGCTGGGGGTCTTTGTCGAGAGGGGGATGTTTTACTGTTCCATGGGCACTACTCCGTTGGGGGAATGCAACGGTATCTTGGCCGCATACTATAGCAGATTTACATAAGGCCGCACTTCACAGGGTGTCGTTCGTTTCGGTAGAAGTGTCAGGTTACATTTCGGCAGACATCAAGTTGCGTGTTTTTTCTACAACAATCCCTCTCAAGTGATCAAAAGATCACTTCAAAAATAGTGGAAAAAACCCTCATACCGCTTATACAAATCCAGGGTGAGATGGAACGGAAAAACCCCCTTTAAGTGGAGGTAAAACCAGACCCACCCCAATAGCGGGGCACATACGTCCTCAACCCGTCAAACAAGGTAATAACAATGAACAACTCATACAGGTGGTATCTAATACTGTCGAGAAGCATGCAAGGGGAAAAGGGACGCCACCCAGAGGAACTCAGGAGCCACCTGCGCAATGGGCAGGCGATCACGCTCATTTATTCAACGTCCTCTCTGGGGGCGGGGATCAGCGGAGCACTCATGTCAGCGGTTTTTCTGCAGCAAGAGTCTTGTTGGAGTTGTAACTCCTCCGGCCCTTTGCCTTCTTCCGGGAGCAGCAAGGGCAGGTGAAGGGCCGGGTCGCCGTCTCTGGCGAACGCCGTGGTAATCAGACGGGTGATGAGGGCCCGCAGACAGGGAATGCAACAGCAGCCACAACAGGTTACTATGCCTACAAAAACAGCAGCAGAGACTAACACAGACATGATTAAAGTTTTCCATTTGCCAAACACATTTGCCATCCATTCTTCCATGGGGTTGTTTACTCCGGAATCCTCGGCCATGGAGGTGGACAGTGCTCTAAGACCCGCTAACGCTTTAGCGACCGACCCGTCCGGGGCGGTGTTATTGGGGATGAAGGTGCAACACTGGGCCCCAAACATCGCGCAGACCACTCCTTTCTCAGCTAAGAGCATGTCTAGGGCGAGGCGATTTTGGAAGGCCATAAGCGAAGTGGCTGCTAATTGGTCTGCTAAGCAGTCTACTGCATCTCGGGTGAGGTTTAGACAGTTTCTGAACATTATAATGGATGTAATTGATTCGATCGACATTTTTGCTGGGAGTAACGTGAAAAAGGGCTGAGACTAGAGGGATGTTTTCGAACCCTGCCGCAATTTGATCTGCTAATTTGTATTCGTTGGGAACCCCACGAGGAACTGCTATTGAGTCAATATATGACTGAGTCCAGGGTCAAATCCCACTGACTCCCCGTGCTTCTAATTTTGCGCGTTGCGATAAGGGACGCTGCGGTTGGTCCTATAAGCGTGAGGGGAAGAACTAGGCGGATTATGGTACAAGTTCCTGACCAATCAATGGGTAGTCTGAGAAGGAGACGTCGAGGGTTACACATCCAGAAGTTGACTGCTGAGGGGAACGTGGGTTAGGTGGTCACGGGTCTGGCACCATTCTAATGGCATATGGCCAACGTTTATACTACTGGTTTTAAGGCTGCTACGAGTAGACTACATGAGTAGTTGTTAACACCGGGGGTGAACGCGGGGGGAACAGTAACATTTAAGCCGGGGGGAAAAGCACTGCTCAAGAGGGAACAGTTTCTGGGATACTTTTCGTCGAAGAGGGCCAGCATGCAGGCGTACCCTCGAGGGTCTTCGGTTTTATTCATGCGGATGGGCCGGGTTACGAGTCGGGGGCGTGCCGCCGCGCATGCTATACAATTCTCCATTTTATTAGTGCGAGCCGAGGGAACCGGTAGCTAAGGCTAGTACGTCGCTGGTGGACAGATCATCCGTAGAAACTTGAGTTAGAGCCAAACAATAACTTGTCAACTGATTATCTAATTGGTCTGAGCGGCTCAGGAGGTGTGTACGGCCCAGGCATCGGCCTTCCGGTGATTAGTTAATGTGGGGAGAGTCCCGTTCGCGCATATGGTGCGGCTCTGATAGCCATAAGGGCCAGCGGTAACGCAGATAGCCAAGACATTGTGTGCTGGTCGACTAAGGCCAGCAACGCGTCTCTCGCCATATTTGTGTCTGAGGGAACCCTATTGTGCTGGAGCACTTTACTAAGTGTCTGTTTCAGAGTCTGGTTGGCCCTCTCAACGAGTCCCTGACTTTGTGGGTGATAAACGGACCCAAACCGGTGGGAGATCCCCAGTCCGGCTTCTACTTCTTGTAGTAAATGGTTCATGAAGTGAGACCCGTTGTCTGAACATAATTTGTGGGGAAAGCCCCACCTGGGTATGATTTCGGTTATTAACGCTTTTATAACAGACGCGGCGTCCTCTTTTTTTGTTGGGAACGCCTTTACCCAATGCGAGAATCGACAGACTATGACTAATAAGTAACGGTACCCTTGGACCCTATGATCCCTCCCCATGTCGGTGTAATCGATACAAAGTTCTTGAAAGGGTAGGTGGGGAACGGGGAAGCGGCCAGGAGGGAGTTTACATCCTCGTCGGGGATCGTGTGGTTGACATTTCACACAGCTGGCCAACTGGAGCCGGGCGTGGGCCAGGGTCTGGGGGTGCCCCCAGTGGCTGTTCATCGGGTCAATGGTCAGGCGAAGCCCAAGGTGGTGCTTGGAGTGTTCTTTGTGGACCATCAGGGTCAGCGCCTTGGTCGTCAGGGCCGGCCGCCCATCCAGAGCCCGATTAACTCCGGTGTCGTCTCTCCGGCATCCTTGGTGGAGCCAGTAGTTTTTCTTCTTCGGCGCTGGCGTGTGCTTGCATCTCCTTGATGTCCTGTTCGTCGCCCCTGACCGCCGGACTTGGTTCTCTGAAGCGTGCTCCGTCGAGAGGGAGGTCGCGATGAAAGAAGAAGCCCCGATCTCCGTGGATTGGTGCCTATGGGACATAGGCAGACATGAGACACGATATAGCAAAGTAGATAACTCTTGGCTGGCTCGATAAAAGGCTAAGACTAATGGATATCAATGGATGGATTATTTCATATGCTGAGGGGAGTGGGGTCGTCAGGTGTTTGATACTCATCCTTCCCGATTTGGGTCGGGTTGCCTGATTTCGGAGTCATGGCCATTGAGCTGGTCCGGTGAGCAGCCTGGGGGTGGGCCGTGTCCTCCTCAGGACCGCGGAAGCACGGGTTGGTTCCCAGTTGGTTCCCATGGTCTGGTTCGAGGGGAGCCGTCGTCTTTGCCGAAACCTGGGCTCTGTATTGGTAGGATGGGGCGTGGCTCGTCCATCCCCCTGATGATATGGAGCCTCTGGGAGCTGGAAGTCAGAGTCTGTAGGGGAACACAGGGGCTGTGGCTCTCCCAGCGTGGGAGAGGTGGTGTCACTTGGCTCCGGTATCCTTGCTGATGTGTTCCAAGGATGAGCTGGGTAGGACACCAGGGCCGGTTGTTGTGGGATGGCATGTGGTATCACCACCACCGGGGCCATCATCTGACCTGTTTTCTCTTTTATCCCTACATCTGTCTCTCAACATCCCATATCTCCTTGATAACATAAGCCTACGTACCCCACGATGCCTTGCAGTAGCCTGGTTTAGGTTATTTATAATTCCAGCATCTTGACTTTTAGCCCCTCCCTCCCGATCATGTCACTAAACATAGGAAGCATCATGTTCTGGTAATATACTGTCATCACTGCTAATATACACACAAATCCACGTTATATCTCCATCTAGCATCCCCAACTGTCCACCTAATAGCAGAGCCATATCTCTAAACTCTAAGTACACTAGCGGTGGCACTAGAGGCCAGCCACCCTTGGTTTTGTCCTATTCATTCAACTACAGCATTGGTTACGCTCAGCTCATAAGGAAAGGCACTGACTGCAGCATAACAGGTTAGCCACAGCCTGACTGTAGCATAACAGGCCAGCTACAGCATAACGGGTTGGCCTAGGATGACAGGCTAGCTATAGCACGACAGATGAGTTATAGTATAGCATGTTAGAAATATCATGACTGTTTAACAATGAAAAACGTTTTATTGTGGTTTAGTGTTTTGTAGTTGCATAAAAAATTTGTACCCATGCAAATCTGTTTAACACAAAAAAGAATGTAGTGTACTTGTGAAAAACAGATGTGCAGGTGCGCGAATACCAATACGAAATGTTTTTATAGATAAATCCTTATGTAATTTTTTGTTTAATATATATATTGTTTAAGCAAAACCTTTCTACAGGCTGGAAAAAGCATTAGAGAAGGAGTCAGAATCTGAGTCACTGTAAGGAGGGGGACGATCGGTATGGGACGGGGTAGTGGTGGTCTCGAGCTGTGGGAGAACATGCAATTGGGGACGTGCAGGCATCATGCATTAATGGCAACTGTTAACAAAGAAAGACAAAACTGTAAAAGACAAAGTTAGTCATACCATGATCGTCTGACTGTCTTGTAACAAGTCAGTAATTGTTACACAAATGTAATTGTAATAGAAAGCAATTATAGTAAAAGCCATATCCTTATTAACCCTATTGTTTCTTCTGAAGTCAGAGTCTAGTTCCCTGTCGTGTAGTCTACCACTCTGTAGTGTGGGAGTGGCCTCCCTTATCTCAGGGGCCCTAACACACACAAGAAGACAGACACACACACACACACACACACACACACACACACACAGCTTTTCCCCCTTCCATTTTCCAAACCCCCAGTAATTTCTTTGTCAACAATATAATTTAACATTTGGATCCTTGTTAATTTAGTTCTGAATTTTCATACTTATTTATTATACTACTTTCTTAGGTATTTGTCTCAAAATTATTTTTCTACTTTAATGTAATTTATATTCATAGTCCCTCAGGAAGGTTTTTATTTTTTATTTTATTTTTGGTATTGTCTGTTTTGTTATTTTAGTAGTTAACCTCCATGTCTAATTTAACCAGCCCAGTTTTCTAACATTGGTGCTAACAACTCAACCAGTGTCTAATACCCTCGTGTCAAGATACACAGATCATATAAAACACACAGACAGACATTTGGACCAACAAGCTAGCTCTAAACACATAGACAATAGTTCAAGACCTTTACTTAGAACCTGTTGAGTGAACTAAGACTTCATCAGGTTTATTGAACAGTACACCCACCACCGCGCTCCCTCAGGGTCCTTTAGGGCGGGTACCACTACCTCACTTTGGGGAGGTGGGAATTTCCCTGAACTCCGAAGAGTCCCCAGCGCTGGTTGACCCCTGGACTTCTGTGGACGAGCGGTAGCGGTGATATCTGTCCCAATCTTTTATGGCGGAGGCAGAGGAACTTGGTATATTAACTCTCCCCTTTATCCTGCTCAATGTTCCTCTCTCTCGGCTACTCTCCTCAATCCTATCTATCGCTCTAATGGTCTGTGTCTTTAATGTTCCTTATTTATTTATTTATTTTATTTTACTTTTTCAACCTGTTCCTTTTCCGTCATTGTATTCGCCATAATTGTAATTCAAATTGTTATTATTATTATTTATTTTATTATTATAACTATAATTATTATTCTTATTAGCATTATAATTATTATAATTATTTATTTTATTATAATTATTATATTTTTATTTTTTCTATCTACCTTTCCCCCCTTGGACTATCGTTGTTTACGTCGTCCCTCGTGTTCTTATTTCCTCTTACATTAGTTCATCATACCGCCATCACGGTTTTCTCCTTTGTCAATTATTCCTCACCATCACGACTCCTCTATTACAGTTTAATTACAGACATTTATCATTGACGCCGTCTTTGCCGGCTCCGCCATCACGGTTAACAAACAGGAATATACGCCGCATATCGCGACCCCGCCATCACGGATAACAGACAAACATCCAACGTCCATTTATACGTCGCCATCAAGACTCCGCCATCATGGATACCAGACAAACATCCAACATAGAAATATACGTCCCGACGACCCCGCCATCACGGTTAACAGACATGAATATACGCCGCATATCGCGACCCCGCCATCACGGATAACAGACAAACATCTAACATTCAGTTATACGTCGTCTTGGACGACTCCGCCCTCACGGTTGACAATACAAGAATATACGCCGGTTTCACGACCCCGCCCGTACATATAACAAACAGGAATATACGTCGCTTGTTATGACGACCCCGCCATCACGGATAACAGACAAACATCTAACAAATGAATATACGTCGTCGGCGACCCCGCCATCACGGTTAACAGACAAACATCCAAAACTAACGTTTAATTCTCCATCGTCTCAGACGACTCCGCCATCACGGCTAACAAACAAACATCCAACTTTTAAATATAATTCGTCTGGGACGACTCCGCCATCACGGCCAACAGACAAACATCCAAAACTAACAGTCTAATTCCCCGTTGTCTTAGACGACTCCGCCATCACGGCTAACAAACAAACATATAACAAACAATGGAATGTACGGGATTTGACACCTTTGCATTTAGTTCATGGTACACAATGATGCAGACCTCTCGGTGGGAGATCCCTACCCACCGTCTATATCTCCTCCTAATAGACTGGGCCTATTACAAATTAAATTCCGGGGGCCGGAATTGTCCTATACAGGTTCGGTTGCTAACACAGGTCCTGCTTACCTAGTTTAAACTGGCGCCGAGGAGATACAGAGGTTGGTCCGGGGCCTCCCAGCCGTCGTCGGCTGCACCGGGTTCCTTTGTCTTCCTTAGAGATCACGTCGGGGTCACCAACTGTTGTTATTTAAAAAGGCAAGACGATGTTAAACTTGGAAACCCGGTAAAAAGAAGCAAAGATGCAAGTCGAATTAATTATGCGGTATGGAGTTTTATTCCAATGCTAATATAGAACACAAAAATGTCAAATCTCGATACATGCTACAATCTCTACAGCGCGCTGTATTCCTGTCGATGGGTCCACGTCTTTTAAGATGTGCACCCGCGAGAGAACACCGGAGAAGAGGTAGAGACCTCTGCGACAATGGGTTATATCTTCAGGGTTCTCAGCTGGGGGTCTTTGTCGAGAGGGGGATGTTTTACTGTTCCATGGGCACTACTCCGTTGGGGGAATGCAACGGTATCTTGGCCGCATACTATAGCAGATTTACATAAGGCCGCACTTCACAGGGTGTCGTTCGTTTCGGTAGAAGTGTCAGGTTACATTTCGGCAGACATCAAGTTGCGTGTTTTTTCTACAACAATCCACGGATCACACGGTGGTACCTGGCTTTACAGCCATTTCACTTCCGGGTGGTCCATAGGCCGGGGGCGCAGATGGTGGTAGCGGACTTCCTCTCCCGACTGCCGGAACTGGAGGGGGGGGGGGGGGGGAGTTGGCTGTCGGCCGGACGGCTCCCTGGCCTAACTGGGGCGGTGGGGATATGTGGTAAGGAGGGGCGTGGCTTAGCGCCGGCTGCAGTCAGAAGGGGCGGAGTGGCTCAATTGGGGTCACAGACGCAGCTGTAGGGGATGAGCGCAATTAGATAACTATTAAAAGACTGACGTGTATTGTGCTCTCCCCACAGTGAGGCCGGGTCCAAACACGTGGATGACCGACCGTAGCAGCCAAGAAGGCTCAGCCAGAGCCAGAGGATACCAAAGAGGGTATCCGATTCACACACATCAATCCCAGACGGAGGACAAGCGTTAATTTTTGTTTTGTATTGAGAGAGAAGCAATAAAAGATACGTTTTGCTTCCGGACTTTTGTAGTCTTGTGTACTTACCCTGGTCGGTAGCCGAGAGAGCGCTACAACCTTGTTCTTACAATGAGTAGAGTAGAGAAATCTTTACTATCCCTGCTGGGACAATTCATTTTACAGCAAACAGATAAAATGGATAAAATGGGGTCCTAAAAACACATACAGCTAAAAGGAACATAAAAACACAATAAGATTAGGTCCTCAAACACATTCAGCTAAAAGAAACATAAAAACACAATAAGATTATGTCCTAAAACACATGCAGCTCATCCTCACAATTTTCCTTAACATATTCTTATTTGTCAGGTTTAGGTTCCCGAACCAGCAAATAAAAGCAATGGTAAGAACTGACTCATTAAAAGATGAGTAATATGTTTTCAAAAGTGATTTATCTACATTAAAATTGCTATGCTTCCTTAAAAATAAGCGCTGGTTTCTCAAACGTTTGTTTGAGACTGCCTTCACATTAGGCTCAAAGCTTAGTTTGTCATCCACAATTGTATTGATAGTCTTGATTATGATCGGTCTGTTTATGGTATAAAGTTCATAGATAGAACCCCCGCGTAGTGAGGCCTAGTCACAGCCTATCAGATAGACCCGAGACTAATTACCAACTGTCTAGAAATTAATATTCATAAGTTAGCTAGAACCTTTC
The DNA here is from genome assembly GCA_026745465.1 of Lota lota. Taxonomy (NCBI): domain Eukaryota; kingdom Metazoa; phylum Chordata; class Actinopteri; order Gadiformes; family Lotidae; genus Lota; species Lota lota. The sequence goes on along the minus strand of JACYXH010000057.1, from coordinate 661,480 downwards.
AATCTATTCATACATCTTTAAAATCAATTTTTTTTAAATGGGGACTGTCCCTGGAAAACGGGGACATCTGGTTTTCAGTAGGCCGGTAGTATCGGCATCCTACTGGACCTACCGAGTTCACACTTGACAGGCGCTAGGACCCTGGAGACCATGGCTTCCCCAGGGTCCTAGCACCTGTCAAGTTGTCTGCATTTACATTTGCTCCTCGACTCCCCTTATAACTACCTGACCCGAGAACTCCACCACCACATTGACGGGGACGTCTGGTCTTCAGTAGGCCGGTAGTATCGGCATCCTACTGGACCTACCGAGTTCACACTTGACAGGCACTAGGACCCTGGAAACCATGGTTTTCCCAGGGTCCTAGCACCTGTCAAGTTGTCTGCATTTACATTGGCTCCTCAACTACCTGACCCGAGAACTCCACCACCACCACCAGCACCACATATCATCTCCATGACGCTAGACTTTGGCTCTATGATGCTAGGCTATCCTTTTAACCTTGAGGTCAAGAGACTAAATTAGTCTAAACTAGGACTGACATGGTCCCACTACCCAAACACATATTCAGATCCCATAGTGTGACCTCACTACACACATCACTTTTACTGTTATTGTAACGACACGTAGTCGTGCTCACATTATGACCACATCGTATTCTCTCTCCACAGGTATATGGCTATTATACTATCTTCCATAAAAGAGAAGCTGTTACGGTACGAGACTAGAACCCAAATGCGAGACACCGAGACTGAGAAGGAGCGGGGTCGAAAGCGATTTATTATACCAAGGTACAGGCAAGGGCAAGGCATGCGGGTAGTCCAGTAGGCAGGGCAGGCGGGGAGTCAGGCAGGCAGACGGACGTAGGCAGGCGGGTGGTCGGGCAGGCGAGGTTCAGCAACCAGGAAGGTAGGCAGGCAGGAACGAGGAACAGGAACGAGAGCGGGAACAGGAACGGGAACGAGAGCGGGAACATGAACGGGAGCGGAACCCGTAACGAACAAAAACAAGAACGGGAGTGGGACCCGAAAACAAGAAGTGGCGGGGACGTAGTTATCATGAGATAAACAACTAACGAACTAGCACTGGCTCTGTGGGGAGCCAGTGCTTAAGTACAGAGGGGGTGATTGGTGAATTGCTGGCAGGAGTGTGTGGACAGAGGGAGTGCACGTGGTGGCTAATTGACGACGAGGTAAACAAAAGAGCACATGGTGAAATGAGGCAGGGTGCCACTAGATGGCGGAAATGGACAGAAAGGGAGACGGTCACGTAACAGAAGCAGTATAGTTATCTTAAACGATGACCATGTTATTCTACTATCGCTCTGTCTTGATTTATTACATTGTAACTGGGAGTTAATTGTTTTGGTTTGGATTCGATTTTCGGGTTACAAAACATAGCACAATGGGATTTGGTAAATGTAGTAAAGGTTCAAATGTATTTCTTGAATGGAGAGACCAGAAAACAGTTTTCTTTTTAATTCCATCTGATAAATGTATCGTTTTGTATTACAAGTTTGTAAATTGCATTCGGTGATGAAGTGTTTGTTTAGGTGGATACCCCGAAATCAGAGAAGTTGTCATCAGGTGCACACACACACACACACACACACACACACACACACACACACACACACACACACACACACACACACACACACACACACACACACACACACACACACACACACACACACACACACACACACACACACACACACACACACACACACACACACACACACACACACACTTTACTAAAGATTATTATTGTTTTGTTAGGTATATTGTTGGCTATGCATCGCATCCTCCACACTTCACACACCTCCACCTAAAGCTGAACTCCAAATGAATGGTGTTGAAATGCAAGACAGTAGTGACAACAAGTGTGTCTCCAGTTCTCTGAGTTATTTAGTCACTATGGTGAAAGGATGAATACGGTTTAACAAACATACCTTGAATGAACCTTTCATCATGTCTTGTGTTCATTTAGTAGGGTTGGTTTCATGTTATGTCTCTATTTTCTGTTCACTTGTTGTGGTGTGTGTGTTGCGCACCAAAGGCTCTTCAACCATTCCAAACACCTCCACCACACACACCTGTGTCTCCTTCACCCTAATCATGTTGGCCAGAAGTTGAACTGCACTGAGGTGGATTCACTGCCCCCTAGTGGCTCCACATACAATAACATAGTACTAAAACATGGCTTTGATAAAAGGCTTCATATCTTACTATTTAGTCATTTATCAGACGCGTTCATCCAAAGCTACTTACAGTGAGTACAGATACACATAAGTACTGGAAGAATGGTGCCTTTTGGCTGAGAAGGAAATAATATTGGAAATAATTTGGTTTTGAAATTATTTCTGATTAATATATTTTTCTTCTTAAGGCGCTTATGTTATAGCAATGTTTAGTATTAAAAAATAATAGAATCATCGGCTGAACACATGAGAACATTCAGTTGAATCCACTGAGTTGTTTATTACCATTATGCTTTATTAACCAATACAACAGAAAAAATGTCCCTTACATGTACACAATAAACAGATGGTCTTAAATAATACAAGTAGCAGACATTACAAATCATAAACAGGTGTGCATATATCTTTAATAACTGAACATGCTCTGCTGCTGTGTTGTTTCCAACAGAACAAAAGGAATCAATATTCAGTTTAAAGTCATTCACAACATGATCGATAGCTTTTCCCACAGACTGCTTGCATTATGAATATAGTCTTAAATCTGCATTAAATCAGGTTCCATGGTACGCTTATCAAAGTAAAAAAAACGTATTTAACAAAACTGTTAATGTCTGAAAATATACAAAATATTGTAGTATAAACATGTTTTGATTTACCATCAATTAATATTTAAAATAAACTTTACATTAGAAATATAGTCTTTGTAAAACCCTACAGAAGATCTTAAAAGTCTCTTCCTTTCATGGTTTATCAAGATAAACTTTTCAGAAGCCCAATAAAATGTAGCATTTGGAGTATGGTTAAGATCATGTATTTACATCAACACACACAGTGTGTGTGTGTATGTATGTGTGTTTGTGTGAATGTATTCATGTGTGTGTGTGTGTGTGTGTGTACGTGTACGTGTATATAAGTGTGTGAGTGTGTGTGTGAATGTATGTGAGTGTGTGTGTGTGTGTGTGAATGTGTGTGTCTGTGTGTGTGTATTCGTGTGTGTGTGTGTGTATTCATATGTGTGTGTCTGTGTATTCATATGTATGTGTGTGTGAATGTGAATTCATATGTGTGTGTCTGTGTGTGTATTCATGTGTGTATATGTGTGTGAATGTGGATGTGTGTGTGTGAATATGGATGTGTGTGTGTATTCATATGTGTGTGTGTGTGTATTAATATATGTGTATGTGTGTACGTGTATGTGAATGTGTGTGAATGTATGTGAATGTGTGTATGTGAATGTGTGTATGTTAATGTGTGTGTGTGTGTGTGTGAATGTGTGTCTGTGTGTGTGTGTGTGTGTGTGTGTGTGTGTGTGTGAATGTATGTGAATGTGTGTGTATGTGAATGTGTGTGTATGTGAATGTGTGTGTCTGTGTGTGTATTCATGTGTGTGTGTGTGTATTCAAATGTGTGCGTGTGTGTGTGAATGTGTGTGTATGTGTGTGTATTAATATGTGTGTGTGTGTATTCATTTGTGTGTACGTGAGTGTTAATGTGTGTGTGTATGTGAATGTGTGTGTATATGAATGTGTGTGTCTGTGTGTGTATGTGAATGTGTCTGTGTGTGTCTGTGTGTGTATGTGAATGTGTGTTTGTGTGTGTATGTGAATGTGTGTGTGTATGTGTATATCTGTATGTGTGTGTGTGTATTCATATATGTGAATAAGTGTGTATGTGAATCTGTGTGTCTGTGTGTATGTGTATTCATTGTGTGTGTGTGTGTGTGTGTGTGTGTTTGTGCGTGTGTATTCGTGTGTGTGTGTGTGTATGTGAATGTTTGTGTGTATGTGTATGTGTGTTTGTGTGCGTGTGTGTATCCATGTGTGTGTGTCTATTGACTGTGTGTGTGTGTGTGTTTAAGTTAACTGTGTGTGTGTGTGTGTGTGTGTGTGTGTGTGTGTGTGTGTGTGTGTGTGTGTGTGTGTTACTACAACCGACACAGAGACACTGAGTTACCATCCCACCATATCCCAAATGCAGGGTAGAGGTCCTCCTGGGTGAAGGTGGACTGGAAGGTGTGGATGTGTGTCAGTGTGTCTGAGGACCCTCCTACAACTGGGGACACTCTGTAGAAGGACAGAGTGCTAGCAGGCCGGTCCAGATACACTCCTACTCTGTTAGAGCCAGCGGGGGGGAGACATATGGCTGTTCTAATACCGTTGTACAGGGCAGTGTAACCATCATCATCACAATGAAGACTACAGGACTTGTTATTCATTCCAAGCTCGCTGTCATCACCCCCTCCTCTCCTTGTGATTCCTCTGTATGTCACTCCTATCTCAACACCTCCTTCCCACTCTACCTCCCAGTAACAGCGGCCAGTCAGACCCTCTCTACACAACACCTGGGGCCAGTAGTCAAATCTCTCTGGGTGATCAGGATACGACTGCTCCTTTCCAACCCCGGTCACCTTTCTGTTGTCCTCAGACAGAGAGAGTCGTCTGTAGGCTGTGTTTGGATCCAGTGTGAGTTCACAGGCATCTGATGGGAGAACAAGACATGATTAGCTGCTGAACCATTCTTCATCATCATCACCACTAGTACTGCTCTCTTGCAGACTTCTTTTTATTCTCTTTCAGACACTTTTTTTGGTCGCTATCTACTCTTCAAACATTAACATAGAAAGACAAAAAAATATCATATGATAGGTACTATAGTGGAATCATGTGCTATAGGTTTTCTAAACAATTGTACATGTAGTTTTTAAGATAATTTAAGTTTAAGTTAATAGGAAATCCCATGTGTGTGTGAGTGGTAATCAAAACATTGAAACCAAGGAAAATGTATAAACTGCATTTACTCCCTCAATATTTGCACTACATACACATATTATACAATAGTTAATCACTCCTATGAAATATCTAAGCAATACTTAGAACCTTAAAGAACCTTAAAGAACCTTAAACCTTTGGATTTCCCAATACACATACATTGCACTCAACCTTCAAAGGGACACCTGTGTGAACAACAGACTGAACAAGCTGAGCTCACATACAGGCTGGAAATTAACTGTTGGAGCCATACAGCTGGTTCATACATACTATATATATATATATACTGTATATATATATATATATATAGACATGTACTCATACATACACGTACATACTATATATATATATATACATACGTACACAAACATACATTCACATACATACATATGCATACATAGACATGTACACATACAGTACGTACACATACATATCTTCACATACATACTAGACATATATAAACATACGGAAACATAGCTATACATACGTATGCACAAGTACATATCTGAATGAACGGACGTCACCTCCTGCTGTGTGGATGGACTTTCCATCTCAATACTTAGTGTTTGTTGTGATGAATCAAACTAAACAGACACTTACACTTCTTTAGAGCTGGTTTCAGCCTCCACACTCCACCGTGCACCAAACTGGGGGGGAAACAAAGTGAGAGCAGAATGTTGAAACATTCACCATCATCATTTGCTGTCTCATCCCTTTCTACACAACATGAGTTACTGCTGCTTTTCAAACCACTTCATCTAGCAGCTGGTTGAATCCTTGTAGGAGACATTGTCCCTGAGTGGTGAGCTGTCCTCTCCATACCTGAGAGTGTCCAGTCTCCAGCGTGGATCCTCCAGTCCAGCAGAGAGCAGCGTAACTCCTGAGTCTCCTGGGTGATTGTAGCTCAGGTCCAGCTCTCTCAGGTGGGAGGGGTTGGAGCTCAGAGCTGAGGCCAGAGAAGCACAGCCTTCCTGTGTGACCAGGCAGAAAGATAACCTACACACACACACACACACACACACACACACACACACACACACACACACACACACACACACACACACACACACACACACACACACACACACACACACACACACACACACACTTTATTCATCAATAAAGTGTATTCATTCAATATGGAGGACCACTAAAAGCTTTATTGACACTTTAAGGAGACAAAGTTGTGTCACCCTGTCTGAGAACAGGAAGAGGAGGGGAGATGACATCACAGACAGCAGAAAGTTCCTTCACTTGGATGTGAAACAGGATCTTAAATGAATGCTCCTTTCTCAATAGCTACAACTCAAATTAGATATTGTTCGGTTAGAGTCAGGAGAAGTCCGCTATGTTTGGTACGCTAAGACTGTTTCTTCACAAGTTCTAACATTGTGTAGAACCAGGGAGTGTTTTGTCAGCAGGGAAAAGAGCAACAGAAATACATGAGCAGCACTTGACACACACAAACTAATGTGATGTTAATAAAGGACATCTTTAATGTTCCATATGAATCATTATACCACGGCCAGTGATGTTCTAGTGGTGAGGTGTGCATTACATTCAGATCACAGCATGGCTAGAGCCTCATCACCATGTCTACACTAATGACAACTCCTCTGCTCACATCAGCTGGCCAGAGTTACATAACCTATAACATACATAACATACTAGCAGTTAACAGGACAGCAACCCGTAACCCTAACCCTCACATCAGCTGGCCAGCGTTCTGTGAGCTAGAATAACCTGTTAACTCATAACATACTAGCAGGTAACAGGACAGCAAACATGAAGAACAAAACAATAACAATCTTGTTGAAATCACTGACACGGTGAACCTAGCTTCTAGATGAATAATGATGCTGCATCGTGTCAGGGGTTCAGCCCACCTAGTCGTGGATCATCCCTTACATATTAAACAACCCCAAAGACACAGTTTGAAGAAGAGGCTGATAACTGACCTGAGAGTTTCCAGTGTACAGTGTGGACTCCCCAGTCCAGCAGAGAGCAGCTTCACTCCTGAATCCTGCAGATCATTGGTGCTCAGGTCCAGCTCTCTCAGACTAGTGGAGTTGGAGCTGAGAACTGAGGCCAGAGCTTCACAGCATCTCTCTGACAGATGACAGCCATTCAGCCTTCACACAAAGAAAACAGGAACATTTTAGGAACTGTGATTATAAGAACTTAAAGATCAGTCATACTGTCCACTCACAAAGATACGTCTAGCTCACAGGAGAAACATAGTGTGGCAATCCGTGATCACGTCATTTTTTGTCAGCTGTTTCGCGCAGTTCACACACGCACACTGTAAATGAGGTTTGACTCCCCAACAAGCGCTAGTTCTCGCATGGGAAGCTGAACGGCAATGACGCAGCCCACCACCACATGGACACAGCCCACCACCACATAGACACAGCCCACCAGGGTATAGACACAAGCTCACCACCACATAGACACAGCCCACCACCACATAGACACAGCCCACCACCATATTATTCCACAAGAGAGAAACAGCATCAATCACACACCGACACACCAAGCTGGAAGATCCGACCAAGTCAAAATCAGAGACACTCGGCACAAAATGAGGAAGTGTGTTAAAGAGCCAGTGAACCCCAAAACCTTTTTGGTTTTTTTTAAACAGGTTAATATGTCTTATATGATCGACAACATGGTAATCTATGCCGTTTTATCACTGTTACAAAAATAACACTGATTTAGAAAAAAAAAGGGTAAAATCCTATGTTCTCCCCAAAACAGGATGTGAACGTTCCACTCTGCTGAACGCAGGCGGCGCTCATTAGTGACGTCTGATTTTGCAATTTTCAATCTAATCCTGCAGAACGCATGATGTTAGTGTCAGTAGTCCAGTACTAGGTGGGACTGTACAACATACCTTTGGCATCTCACTGCAGCATTTATTTTGGTCTGCAGAAATGTTTCCACAATGCCTACAAGTGCACCTGTCAGAAGGGGTGATTAATCTATGATACTATCGGTGGGGTGTAGGATGAATCAGCGGAGTGGTCGTATATTTTTTATTGTGTTTCTGCCTCGTCAAACATTGATATAAATATTAATAAAGATTTGTCAAAGGAATACATGCCCCGTGGGCTGATACAGATATTATTATTTTTTTGTCTGTGATACTCCCTCAGCTTTCGTGTTTAATGCTAGATGGCTTTTAGTGTGAACATTTCAGAATTGGCACCTTAACACGAATCGCACTGCATCCATTGGGACCCATTATATTAAACGCAGGACAAAACCTAAAATCCAATCTTCCTACGTGTGTCGTCTAAAAACTACGCGACGCGGCGCTCCGTGGCTCGTCTGGTGTGGCTCGTCCCGCTTTACATTGAAGCTCTGCTGTAACCGAGTCGGACTCGGACCGAGTGGATCCGAAAGACACAGACTTACCCGAATAGCAATAACGTGATGTTTAGGCTAGCAGGTAGAGTAGAGTGCCCTGTGGCCGATTAAGTTACTCTAGAGACAACTTGCATATTTTTTTAATTAAATTTTTTGACCAATCGATTGGTCGTAGTATTGATTGAATTTTAGTCAAGTCAATGTTACCAAAGTAAGACCGTCATTAAGAGAAAACAGCTGTACAATCCTATGTTTTTGCCAGTCCATCAACCAGTTTGTGAATGTTGTGCTCTGCTCCAAACTCAAGTTGCGTTCTTTTGGTGACATCAAAGTGCCTTTTACAAAGATCTTTGACGTCCCGCTGAAGGGACACCGGTGGCGAGGTGTGTGTGGATGTGTGGAGCTCCGTCTGGGCAGCGGTTGATGAAGACCGCGTCCAAGAGAAAGCTTCTCACACACTTATACGTTAGGTTTTCTAAACTACACAACATTTGGATTGCGGACCATTTGCAACAGCTCCACCCATGGAAGAAGGCCTTACCAGAAACAACCGGGATTTCAATGGCAATATAATAAATTGCTATTGTAGCGCCCCAACCCCTAGTGTTTATTCCGCTGTGTAATGAGGTCAACTAAAGAATAGGAAATTTGGTTTCTTTATATTTCACACCATTAAAGTATTACCTTTAGGTAGAACGCTGTTAGATTGTACTACAATCTAGATGAAATCAGGGAAACCAGGCACTTACAGTATATGATCAAAATTATTATTCAAATACGAGTTGTGCAGTGTTATTAAATTACATTACATACTGTTGAAATTGTACAGGGAAAAGGGATGGATAAAATATGAAAGATAAACTAAATTTTTACAAGTTACTGTCTTACCAGTAAACTCCAAAGTGCTTTCCTTATTTGTTTTCTATTCATTTAGATAAATTGGCCTTTCACTAATATGAATTTTTACTTTTGTTTAACTTAACTTCATAAAACCAAATTACTATTTATATTTAATACTATTTATATTCTATACTAAATTCTTTACTAAATGTTATACTATTGACTATTTCATACAAGTTATACTAATTATTATATGACCAGGTAAAACAAACTTTTAACAACTCCCATACGAAATACAGCAAACAGTAACCTGTGTGTCCACACACACACACACACACACACACACACACACACACACACACACGCACGCACGCACACACACACACACACACACACACACACACACACACACACACGTCAAATGTCTTCTGATATTGAACCTTGTGGTGTAACTGCAGATTGAGTAAAACTGACCTGAGAGTTTCCAGTGTACAGTGTGGACTCCCCAGTCCAGCAGAGAGCAGCTTCACTCCTGAATCCTGCAGATCATTGGTACTCAGGTCCAGCTCTCTCAGACTAGAGGAGTTGGAGCTGAGAACTGAGGCCAGAGCTTCACAGCATCTCTCTGACAGATTACAGCCATTCAGCCTTCACACAGAATAAACAGAACATGTTAGAAACTGTGACTGAATGTTTTAAGAGAATTATAACCAACTTTACACATACATGTAAAAACTATAACGATTGTTAGTAAACTGGATCTTTAAATATTAAGAGTTGGATGTCACATATATGTTAAATTATTAAACACAACGTATCATTATACTTCCCTTAAAAATAACTTATACCATTATTAACTAACTGTAAAAATGGGTTACACATTGTCGTTGAATACTCGATTCTGATTGCTCATTCACTGCAATCTACGTTAGATTATTACTGTATAACAAACTGTTGCTATGAATAACACACCGGATGCTATTCCCAACGGTAGAATCTAACGACAATTTCTTTTTTAAAAGCTGAAGCAATATAATAAAAAAATTTAATCAATATAATAATTCTTTTTCTGTTTTGTGTCACATTATTGATTTATTTCACGTCAGGGTCCCGCATCACCCTGTTAGGTTAATTTCACAATAATGACAGGCTAGCTGTACATTATCCCTTACATAACATTCCCCTTATACTGTCATGGCAACACAAATAATATGTTCCGTTATTCCTATGAAAGAATACATTCCTGCCCATTAACTTTATGGATGTAAATCTGTTAAATGTCTTCTGATACGGAACTTGTAATGTAACTGTTTGCACGCTGAGTAAAACTGACCTGAGAGTTTCCAGTGTACAGTGTGGACTCCCCAGTCCAGCAGAGAGCAGCTTCACTCCTGAATCCTGCAGATCATTGGTGCTCAGGTCCAGCTCTCTCAGACTAGAGGAGTTGGAGCTGAGAACCGAGGAAAGAGCTTTGCAGCATCTCTCTGACAGATGACAGCCATTCAGCCTTCACACAAAATAAACAGAACATGTTACTGTGTTTAAAAGAACACAATTCGTTAACTTTTTCAATAAAAAGGAATTGTGTTGAAGTCTTTAATAAGAAATGTTTTATTACTTAAATCGAACATACACTAGTTAGATCTTTAAATAATTATTAGGGATTGGGTGTACAATTTTGAATATTGAATAGTTGTTTGGTCATCTTTGAAATATGTTTTTCTTTATATTACTTTTACATTGTTGTATTATGATTATTGGGGTTCTTGTATTGTAATACATGTTGTTAGTGAACCTACAGAATTTATTTATTTATTATAATTCCATAATCTAGTATTATTTATACTGTGCTGTGTGTATTGTAATACATGTTGTAAGCGCATCTATATAAATATTTTTTTATTATAATTGTATATTCTGATATTATGTATACTGTGTTGTGTGTATTGTAATACATGTTATTAGCACACCTACAGAGATGTTTGTATGTTACTATAACTTTTATATTCTAGTGGTATGTATATTGTGTTGTGTCATTAGTGCACTTACAGGGATGTTTTGGAGGCTTTGACCACTGGCAGCAGCCTCAAAAGACCCTCCTCTGAAGCAGAGTATTTCTTCAGGTCAAACACGTCCAGCTCCTCTTCTGATGAGAGTAAGATGAAGACCAGAGCTGACCATTGAGCAGGAGAGAGAGATTCTGTGGAGAGACTTCCGGATATCAGGTACTGTTGGATCTCCTCCACTAGAGAATGGTCGTTCAGCTCATTCAGACAGTGGAACAGATTGATGCTTCTCTCTGGAGAGAGATCTCCATTTATATTTTTCTTGATATAACTGACTGTTCTCTGATTTGTCTGTGAGCAACGTCCTGTCTGTCCCAGCAGAACTTGTTTAATCCGAGTGGTCCGTGATTTACTTCCTGCCTGTCCCAGCAGACCTCGTAGGATAATCTGATTGGTCTCCAGAGAGAGGCCCAGGAGGAAGCGGAGGAACAAGTCCAGGTGTCCGTTCTCACTCTGTAAGGCCTTGTCCACAGCACTCTGGTAGAGGAGGAGGAGTTTATATTTTCTTGAGGTTGTTTGTTCTTCTGAGAGCAGATTGACACCAGTGTCGATGAAGGACAGAAAGACATGAAGGGCAGCCATAAACTCCTGGATGCTCAGATGGACAAAGCAGAACACCATGTCCTGGTACAGCCCACACTCTTCTTTAAAGATCTGGCTGAACACTCCTGAGTACACTGAGGCTGCTCTGATATCGATGCCACACTCTGCCAGGTCTGCCTCGTAGAAGATCAGGTTGCCTTTCTCCAGCTGGTTAAAAGCCAGTTTTCCCAGAGAAACAATGATCTCCCTGCTCTCTGAACTCCAGTGTAGATCTGTCTCAGCTCTTCCATGATACTTCCTGTCCCTCTGTATGAACTGAACCCTCAGGAAGTGGCTGTACATCTGAGTCAGGGTCTTCGGCATCTCTTCTCCTGTCTGGTATGTTTTGAAAAAGTCCTCCAGAACTGTAGCAGTGATGCAACAGAAGACCGGGATTTGACACATGATGTGGAGGCTTCGTGATGTCTTGATGTGGGAAATGATTGTGCTAGCCAGCGTCTCCTCTGTGAATCTCTTCCTGAAGAACTCCTCCTTCTGTGGATCAGTGAAGCCTCTCACCTCTGTCACCATGCCAACATACTCAGCAGGGATCTGATTGGCTGCCGCAGGGCGTGTGGTTATCCAGATGCAAGCAGAGGGAAGCAGGTCGCCCCTGATGAGGTTTGTCAGCAGCACGTCCACCGAGGTGGACTCTGTGACATCAGTCCAGATAGGGTTGTTCTGGAAGTCCAGAGGAAGTTGACACTCATCCAGACCATCCAAGATGAAGACAACTTGGAACTGGTCGTATCTGCAGATTCCTGCTTCTTTCGTCTCAATAAAGAAGTGATTAAGAAGTTCCACCAAGCTAAACTCTTTCTCTTTCAGTAAATTCAGCTCTCTGAAAGTAAAGAGAAATGTGAAGTGTATGTCGTGGTTGGCTTTGTCTTCAGCCCAGTCCAGAGTGAACCTTTGTGTTAAAACGGTTTTACCAATGCCAGCCACTCCAGTTGTCATTATTGTTCTGATTGGATGATCTTGTCCAGATAAGGGTTTAAAGATGTCTTCACATTTGATTGACGTTTCCTCCTTTGCTGGTTTCCTGAAAGCTGTTTCAATTTGTCTGACCTCATGTTCCTTGCTGACCTTTCCACTGCCTCTCTGTGTGATGAAGAGCTCTGTGTTGAATTCATTTAGACCTGTTGGCTGTCCTTCTTTAGCGATTCCGTCAATAACACACCAGAACTTCTTCAGATGAGACTTCATTTTATGTTGGCACTTGACAGCAGTTGATCCTGAATGAGAAAACAACAGAAGAGTTGGTGGATGATGAAATCAGTGGAAACATTAAGGATGGAGCCGAATCCAAATCCAGTATTCGGCAAAGCACAAATAGTGGGTTTTTCAGAATATTTATTTCATACAAATATTAAAAAATATATTTGTTTTCGGGAAGACAAAAAAAACATGTCAAATAGCTGGTGTTCCTCATAACTGTGAGTGTGGTAGGTATTTTATACATATCAGATAGTTTATATATTATATTATTTGTGCTCCGCCTACTCCTGCGGACGTGACAGGAGAGTGGAGGGGGAGAGAGAGCAGAGCAGACTGAAAAGGTGCAGCGCAGGCTTATTAAAATATAAGCAAAATTTTGAACATTGCTACGCCACTACTTTGTTCTTTTTACCTTCACCGGTTTGCTGAGGTAGTTTATAATAACATTACTTCTCTTTTGTTTTCCTATTGGAACCTGCAATATGTTTGCAGATTTTGTTTGACCGGGGTGAGATTAGCTTTGCTCTGGCAGTGCAGCTAGTTCACCTACACACTGTGCTCAGTCAGCCTGTGTGTCACAATTAACTAAATAATTACTGTGGGAGTGTGTGTGGATGGTGGCTGGTTTAAGCAGCCTCACCTGGCCCGAGTCAGACTGATTGGACTCTGGGGCTGGGTGGGGCTGCACACCTGTTGCGCATTGAGCAATCAGTGTGCACAGGTTAAACCAGCCATCACCACACACACTCAGGAAGAGCTCTCCGGCATGGCAGCATGGAGCACCATCTGCATGCCTCATTCCATGCAACCGTCACAATAAACCGGTTCAACATCACCACCCTGTGTCCATTCGTTTGGAGGAGCCCAAGGAAAGTCACCTAGGTGGAGTTTGGGAGCCACCTAGGTGGCGTGTAGTATGGACATTGCTACAATTACATTTAAATGTAGGATAGGCGGTACCTTGCAATGATGTTACTCAGTTACTCAGACTAATGATGGTGTTATGATATATAACTGCTGAGCTCTGAGATGGACAACAGTCACAGACAGTGAGAGATCCTCTTCTTACCTCTTAGCTTTGCGCTGGCGGCCATGTTCCCCAGACAGAGTGGTTTTAGAGGTAGGACCCCCCCCTCCTCTCTCTCCTCATTCATAGTAGACTGGACACCTGGACACAAACACAACTACATATTGTTTCTACGGCCATTCAGAGTTTATTTATTCTGTTTTTATGTAAGCTGCTTATTGCTGGTCACAGGGGGCTCTTGTTTGTTTACTTTGGATGAGAGGCAGGGTGGTCTTCCCTAGACGCGGATTCATAGACCGTCTCATTCCCAATGAGGGGAAAGATGTGGAGATGCTGCCCAGACGTTTCTAATAACTGTTTAATAACTATTTATCATTCCTCACAGAAGGTCTCTAAGGGCTTCAAATGTGTCTGATCAAGATCAAGTTCACCATGCGGATATCATACCTACTGTTCCCTGTACTAGTTAAACCGCTCTGAAGGCATGACCATATATGGACTTCCTCATGTTGTATGACATCACAACCAGATCTGTGATGAAGGCCCACATAGAACAAGACCCAGTACAAGATTAAGTTTAAACACCTTCACTTACCAAGATGGCCGTCTTACTTAATAATATTTGTATAATTGTGATTATTTTATTATAACAACTGTATATTACATCCTAAGTACCTTTAAAGTCAACCATGGACACTTGTGATTTAGGAAAGATCCTATATCAGAAGAAAATTTATTTTAACATTAACCGGGTGCTTGACTCCCAGCTGAAAGGTTCTGGGTTCTATCCCCAATGTCCGCAGTCTAACCAGAAGATTCCCCCTAACCCCTACCTGCTCCTTGATGACCTGTCTCTGTACTGTCTAACCCCTACCTGCTCCTTAATGACCTGTCTCTCTACTGTCTAACCGCTACCTGGTCCTTAATTACCTTTATCTGTACTGACTAACTCCTACTTGCTCCTTAATGACCTGTCTCTGTACTGTCTAACCCCAACCTGCTCCTTAATGAACTATTTATGTATTCAATGTCAGACACTTTGGATAAGGCATCTGCTAAATTAGTATTTAGTAATATCCAATTATTTTCATATACCAGTGAGTAGGCTATATATTCAAGTAGACTAATTTACATAACATATTTAATAAAGCTTTTAACCAAATGTGTTTACATAAAAATAGCAATATATCTATTGATATGATATAAAAGTTATACATATTTATGATAAATCATAGATCAGAGTTGAGTACAGTACCTTAGTCTTCTTCCTGCTGTAATGAAGTGAGCCACACCAAACCGGCAGACTCAGTAACAAGGAAGGCATGATGTTGTGAACCAACCAGTTGGTCCAGTTCCCTTCCCAGTTTATACTCATTTCACCCTAACATTGTATAGGCTGCTTTTCCATGACCTCACTCAGTGATGAAGAATAATCACTTTATTAAAATACTGCATCAATACTGATGCAGCTCCCTCTTTACAGTAGAACCAACAGGAACGCAATCAATGAAGAGACAAATACACTTTTTCTCATTTGTTTAAATGTGTTTCCTGAAACTATAGCTCATATTCTCAAACCTCTACACACAAAGCACAACAACAGCTAACCTCTTGCCAAAACTACACAAATATTCTGCAAAATGCATTCCTCTCAAATCTGACTACCATTAAAATACTGTTTATATGTGTCATGAGGTCATGTTCATGTTGTACATATTCATTAAATAGTGTAAACATTTGAAAAATTGTCTCATTTTTAGTAAATGAGTACTCATCTCAGTAAAGAAAAGTTTTCTTTACTTTTGCCATGATACAAAACAGTAAATATATCATCATATAAATAGTGAATTAGCTAGGTAAACCTAATTCTAACCCCGCACAGCACAGCAAAGTGTGTGAACTTTGCTGCAAGTGTCACCACTTGTTGTAATTGAGTTTGATACAGAACCGCCTATTTACCGTATGGTCCTGTCAATGAGGTCCACTTGGGCTGTACTCACAACCCAGGTCCCATCACAAGTCATGCTGAACATTGTTGGAAGGGTTTCTCATTTTTCTTATCACTTTTATGAGTTTTTGTTCAAATAGATCAAAACTCTTATTGTAAGAAAATGATAGATCAATCTCTATTGTTGCCTGTTTCTCTGTGTGGTTTAATGTTCTGGTCAATCTGATGTCAATGGAAAATCCTCTACATGATTGCAGCTATCTATTATGTTACAGCATTAAAGGTTATAAAAAGCATTAGGGGAAAAAAGACATGGAACAGTATTGTATATGTAATTTTATCAATTACAATGGTTACGTTTTTATAATAGGAAGGGCTATTTTCTTCATTAAATTCTCTTTGTTAAATGAGTCATCTTGTTGGGTTGGATTCTTCTTGTGTTGTTTTATTCCTCATATT
>JACYXH010000057.1:637500-642500 GCA_026745465.1 Lota lota | reverse complement strand
ACCCAGGTATTCAGACACGCACACACACACACAGACACAAAGTATTTGTGTCTGTGTGTGTGTGTGTTGCATCAATAAAGACATGATTATTAAGCTCATACACAACATATGTATTAGGACATCAAAGCCATTCTGATCACCACGATATAAAAAATAAAAGTGTTACCACCAATAACTGCAGTCCTATACAAATAGGCTTCATAACTGTAGTAATAGTGCTGACTAAATATATTGACAATCGTTTTCAGGCCTTGATAGTGAAGATGGGTCTGCTACTTGTATGTAGGCCTACCAGGGCAGTAGGCTCATCTTCATTAGTTGACTACACTGAAGATAGTTTACCTCCTCTAGCCTACCTCCTACCTGGGGCCTGGTACATAAAGGAGCAGGCCCATAGTTAATGTTATGAGTGACAGCTGTGTTTATCCGACAATGACGCCTATGAAAATACAACTAGGCCAATGCTTGTGATTGGTCAGGTTTACCATAAGCGCCATTGGTCAATTAGTTGTGAGGTCATTCCTTTTTGTAGAAATTAGTAACAGAGGTAAGGATATAGGGCTTAGGCTTTTTCGTTTTTTTAATGCGTGCATCTCCAGATTGACTGGACAACATTTGTCATCACTTTGACTAACAGCCTATTCTCACTGGATGCCAACAACACTAAAACAAACCTAGCTTGAAAAATGTGATTTACGAAATGAAATGCAGGGACATTTGTAGTTTAGCAGTCCATATAATCAACTAAATATCTGAGGTTATGTTTTCAGAAATAAAAAATGGTTCAGATTTAAGCTTTGCTTGTTATCATGGTGAATGCAGTAGGCTACTGTAGGCCTATTAAAGAATTGGGCCCAATGGTTTATTATGATGTGCTTTGGTTAACCAGCCAGAAATAGCCAATCGGCTCCTCCAATAGGGAGTCATTCTGCTTATGGTATAAAGTCCATAGATAGACCCCCTGCGTAGCGAGGCCGCATCACAGCCTATCGGATAGACCCGAAACTTATTAACAACTGTCTAGAAATTAATATTCACGAGCAAGCTAGAACCTTTCAATCTATTCACATATCTTTAAAATCCTATTTTTAAAACGGGGACTGTCCCTGAAAAACGGGTCTGTCTATTTTTCAGTAAACCGGTAGTATCGGCCTTCTACTGGAGCTGACCGCACTGAGTTCACACTTGACAGGCGCTAGGACCCTAGGGACCACGGCTTCCCCAGGGCCCTAGCACCTGTCAAGTTATCTGCCTGCACATTGGCTCACGAAATCCCCTTATCACTACCTCAACAGAGACGACCTCCACCACAACCACTAGCAACACCACTAGCACCACCACATATCATCTCCATGACCGTCATCGGTAACTCAAGCACTCGCTCGTTCAACAATATTTCTAACACTGCTTTCCTCACTTTGGCTTTCACTAAAACCCTTGATATGGGTACAGAAAAGTGGTCAGCCAAAGCCTGTAGATCCACTCTACGGCAACTCTCAAAAACCTCCCACGTAGGGTTTTCCAAAAATGCATCCAACTCAAAAGTAGCCATACTAAACTAGCAACACGAGCCGTCGAATACTGAACACAAAAAAAAACTGGTAGTTACAGCTGCCAAGCTCAACACTGAACCAGACACTAACTAATTTGCATGAGTATCAATAAGATAGATCCCGGATGAGCCCCCACATTATGTTACGAACCCCGTGGCTTTAAACGTCTAGGGGGATGGACATGAGACCCGTAACATAATTCATGCAAATTAGGATGATGACATGGAACAGTGAGAACGAAAAACTACACGACAACCATAAACTACCGTCAAACATAAAATGTTTATTTGTGAACACACGGTAAAGGTTTGGGAAAAAGGACTGAGCAGGACCCAAGAAATGAAACAATAGTGTACAAAACCTCTAAACTGATCTTGCCTGCCTCAAGAACCGCTAAACTACTGCTAATTATACAAAAATACAGTGGGTGGTCCGCTCAGGTCTAACTAGTGTTTATAGACAGTTTTCTTTCTACAGGTAATGTATGCCCAAGGGCAGCTTGCTTAACTTCCCCTTTTCCCAGAAACACACAAAGTTACCAAACAGAGTAACCAGCAAATTAGTGAGTACTCTAAACACAGGACCTCACAGTATCCATGCTCACATACAGAAATTAGTCTTTAAAAAAATTACCACACAGACTAACCAGCAACTTAGTGAGTAAACCAAAAAAAATAAATAAACCCAGTGCACCACAGTGTCATACAGAAATAGTCTCTCTTCAACAACAAACACAACTGACCGGCTTTTATACAATGGGATGTGTGATTGAAAAACCAGCAACAGGTGGTGCAATGCAGAGGAATGTTCACTGATTGGTCCACCTTAGCAATCAGCAGACACCTCAACGACCACCAATCAGGAACATACAGGACACCTGTTATTAGGGCAGAAGGAGAGGAAACACAAAAAGACACAGGATATCTGTATCCGTAACACTCACCCAGCCCCAGAGTCCAATCAGTCTGACTCGGGCCAGGTGAGGCTGCTTCAACCAGCCACCGACCACACCCACTCCACAAACCCCCAACACCAAATTGACGATGCCTACTTTCCCCCCAATAACAACCACTAACCCACACTCCATAAAACAAAATACATAAACTGGACTCTGACCAGGGTTACCATACCCAACTAAAACAACTGACTCTTTACCATACCTAAAATAATACATTAAAATAAAACCATTGTCCCCACACCTGCCCAGTGTGACCCGCCAACCCACCTCCCCCCTCCATCCTGGAGACTGGAGGCCTGGGCTGCGGGGCAAATTATGTCATTTATTTATACAGTCAAATGATTGGTCTTCGGGTCAGTGATATTAGGATGACACTAGCAAACAAAAATTACATTTCTATGCAAAAGAAAGACAAACCAGCACATTCACATCTGGGAAAGTATTGTTTAGCATTATTAAAGCATTATTAAAATACATATACATATATACACACATATATATATATATAAATATACATATATATAAATAAATATATATATATATGCGTGTATCTAAAGATTGACTGGAAAACATGTGCTACACTTCACACAGTCTCAAACGGCATATCTCTGTTTGAACTGCTTTGAACATCCGAATTAATACATATGTAACGTGACCCTCTGCCACCACCTAGTGGCGCCGGCTACCACTTCACCACATGCCTTTGTTTACCTCCCCATCACTAATTAACCACGTGCACTCCAGTCTACACTCCTGCCAACAATTACAAATCACCCTCCACAGTACTAAAGCACTGGCACCCCAAAGAGCCAGTGTTAGTTCGTTGTTAACCTCCCTTGGAAACTTAGTGTCATGTGACCCTCTCCATTTCTGTCCAATTCCGCCATCTAGTGGCACCCAGCCGCCATTACACCTCGTGCTCCCGTCATCAATTAGCCACCACGTGCACTCCCTCTGTCTACCCACACCTGCAGCTCACCAGCCAATCACCCACCACAGTATTTTAGCACTGGCTCCCCACAGAGCCAGTGCTAGTTCGTTGTTTGTTATCTCCCATGATAACTACGTCCCCGCAACTTCTTGTTTTCGGGTCCCACTCCCGTTCTTGTTCCCGTTACGGGTTCCGCTCCCGTTCCTGTTCCCGCTCCCCGTTCCTGTTCCTAGTTCCTGCCTGCCTGCCTGCCTGCCTTCCTTGTTGCTGAACCTCGCCTGCCCGACCACCCGCCTGCCTACGTCCTTCTGCCTGCCTGACTCCCCGCCTGCCTACTGCCTGCTGGACTACCCGCCTGCCTTGCCCTTGTCTGAACCCTTGGAAAATAAATCCTTTTTGTACCCGCACCCTTTTGGTTCCTGTGTCTTGCGTTTGGGTCCTAGTCCGTAACCTTAACAGCACGAACTAGCCAAAACATGGACCCAGCAGACACAGGAGCACCATTTAGTTCTCTCCAAGAGCATGTGAAGTACATCCAGGGGCTTTTGGCGGCTCACGACGAGCGCGACCGCCGCTCGCCCTTGGCTTCCCTCTCTTTCTTCCCCGCTTCTCCGTCGCCTTCCCCACCTCGGTCATTTTCCCTCCCGGCGTCAGCTCCTGCCGCAGCCTCGTGGCCACCAGCCCCCGCTGCAGCCGCGTGGCCACCAGCCCCCACTGCAGCCGCAGCCTCGTGGCCACCAGCCCCCAATGCAGCCGCAGCCTCGTGGCCACCAACCCCCGCTGCAGCCGCAGCCTCGTGGCCACCACCTCCCACTACAGCCGCAGTCTCGTGGCCACCAAACCCCGCTACAGCCGCTGTCTCGTGGCCACCAGTTCCGCTGCAACCGTGGTCTCTTGGTCCCAAGCCCCAGCTGTCTCCTGGTCCCGAGTTCCAGCCCCAGCAGCTGCTGCCTCCTGGTCCCAAGCCCCAGCCCCAGCAGCTGCCGCCTCCTGGTCCCAAGCCCCAGCGGCCTCCCAGCCCTGAGCCCCAGCAGCTGCTGCCTTCTGGTCCCAAGCCCCAGTGGCCCTCTGGCCCTGAGCCCCAGCCCCAGCAGCAGTTGCCTCCTGGCCCTGCGCCCCAGCACCAGCACCAGTTGTCTCCAGGTCCCGAGTCCCAGTCCCAGCAACAGTTTCCTCCTGGCCCTGAGCCCCAGCGCCAGCCCCAGTTGCCTCCTAGTCCCAAGCACCAGCTGTATCTTGGCCCTGAGCCCCAGCGCCAACAGCAGTTGCCTCCTGGTCCGAAGCCCCAGCTGCCTCCTGGTCCTGAGCCCCAGCACCAGCAGCAGTTGCCTCCTGGTCCCAAGCCCCAGTTGTCTCCAGGTCTCGAGTCCAAGCCCCAGTTGTCTCCAGGTCCCGAGTCCAAGCCCCAGTTGTCTCCGGGTCCCGAGTCCCAGCCCCAGTGTCCTCCTGATCCTGAGCCCCAGCAGCAGTTCCCTTCTGGCCCTGCGCCCCAGCGCCAGCAGCAGTTGCCTCCTGGCCCTAAGCCCCAGTTGTCTCCAGGTCCCGGTTCCCAGCCCCA
>JACYXH010000057.1:602500-632500 GCA_026745465.1 Lota lota | reverse complement strand
TTACTTAAAAATTGTTATGGCCCCACTGCTACATACCTTGCCCTGACATCAGTCTCTACAGATCACTTTGCACCGGCTCACACTGGCTCTAGGTAGGAAGTATAACCAAATGACAGGATGAAGTATGCAGATAGATAAAATGGAAACACTACTAGCAGCTGCACCCATTGAACAGGGACATCGGAAGGACGTTGGCTATTTGCAAACATTATTTGTTTAGGCCTTCACTGAGGCCTAAACCGGGCCGAGGCATTACTAGTTTGACTGTCTGACCCAACCGGACTTTGTGTGAGACACGTCAACGCTTTGCATGAAGGATCCTGGGAAATCTCTCTGTGTGTTATATTATTGTGTGATGAAGGGAAACAGATACGCAAGTGTCTCCACTCTATTTTCTTGTTTTACCTTTAAATTGAGTTTCACATGGACAGAGCAAACCCTTTGCTATGTCTGACGCCTCGCGATTTAACCAAAAAAGTAATTTTTTCCACCCCCCCATTGGTCCCCTTCAGCTTGCTTCGCGTCAACAACAGTAATAAAGCCCCTTATATTTCAACAATAAACAATAAAAGGACTAACATATTAGAAGTACCAGACATTACAAATCATAAACTGGTGTACACATATCTTTAATAACTGAACATGTTCTGCTGCCGTGTTGTTTTCAGTCTTTGTTTGAATAAGACTACCTTTTAGTTTTGTAAATATTGGCTAGGGTGAGAAGTATCACTGGATTATCTTTTTATTTGTTCATCTGGACAATCCGTTATACAAGCATCTACTATATACCCGGTCAGCCCACGGGTGATTTACACCAAGGAAAAACAAATGGACATCGTAGTCACTACAGACATCTATGACCTGCCGGTACACTGAGTGTAGGGCCTAGACACCGGAATGTCACTCGTTGTCTGCTCAGGCTAAAATCCCCTTAATATCCTCTTATTATTCATAATGAGACTAACAATGTATCACCCAGGGCCAGTGGTAAGTGCATGGTTTGGTAAGGCGGCACACACCACATCTGAAAAACACACAAAGAAACAGGCGCTCTGTGGCGACATGACTCAAAAATGATAACAAGCTGTTAAATAGGTAGCTGTTAAATAAAAATCATATAACTGATGGTGCCCCCCTCCCTCACCTCCCTGTGGTTTGTGCCTGCCCTGAAGCCAAGGTGCGCGCACAGTAGGCTTTTGTCTTGGCCGCCGAGGCGGCGCAGTTGGGAGGAGCCGAGGATGTCAGAGCAGGCTGAAGGCCACCAATGGGAGTGTGGAAAAAATATATTTTTAGGTTAAATCGCGAGGCGTCAGACATAACAAGGGGTTCGCTCTGTCCACGTGAAACTCAAAACAAGAAAATAGAGTTGAGACACTTGCGTGTCTGTTTCCCTTCATCACACAATAATATAACACACAGAGAGATTTCCCATGATCCTTCATGCAAAGCGTTGACGTGTCTCACACAAAGTCCGGTTGGGTCAGACAGTCAAACTAGTAATGTCTCGGCCCGGTAGTCAGTGAAGGCCTAAACAAATAATGTTTGCAAATAGCCAATGTCCTTCGAATGACCCTGTTCAATGGGTGCAGCTGCTAGTAGTGTTTCCATTTTATCTATCTGCATACTTCATCCTGTCATTTGGTTATACTTCCTACCTAGAGCCAGTGTGAGCCGGTGCAAAGTGATCTGTAGAGACTGATGTCAGGGCAAGGTATGTAGCAGTGGGGCCATAACAATTTTTAAGTAAGATACACATCTGATATCTCTTTTACTTATGAGGACAAGTATAATCAGCCTGAACATGTTAGTCAAAACTGACATTTGACAAATACATTTCTAGGACCCTAAGTTTCTTTCTGTTTTTGCCTTTAAGACTGTCAATGTGAACTACTCACACTTGGGATTTCTAAATTACGTTTGATAAATTGCTTATTTTAGCTGGTTTGATGGTATTATAGGTACTGTATAAGGTTAGACATGGTTAAAGGTATAATATGTAACATTTCTACATACAGTTAACTAAACTTACCGGTTTTCACCTGTACCTCAAACTAAAAGGAGTTTGTTGTAATAAAGAGAGCCATGTTTTTGTTAAATTCACCTCATATCTCTCACCATTCCTTTCCTGCGGAGAACCCCATAGTCACTCTCACAGTAAGGGCTTGAGCAGTAGTATTTGCATACAAGAGTCTTTGCATTAATTCATGCAAATCCAAGTTTATCTTGCGCTGGTCTTAGATGCAGACGCTTCATTCATAGCAGACGGACCTACCAACTCTGCTGGTGAGTACTTCAAGTCAGAGAGACAAACTATTTAACGATTTTTTTGTATTGCTCTGTAATGTTAGACTCCTACGTTTTGGACACCCAAGATTAATGTAATATGTCAATTACTTATAGCTCCTTCTCAAATGATCTATTCGTTTGAACTTTTAATAGAATGTTGTATGTATGAATGTATACCTTGTAGCCAGAGGTGGGTAGTAACGCGTTACATTTACTCCGTTACATTTACTTGAGTACGTTTTTGAAAAAATTATACTTCTAGGAGTAGTTTTAAATCACTGTACTTTTTACTTTTACTTGAGTAGATTTGTGAAAACTGTACTCTTACTCCGCTACATTAGGCTACAATGAGCTTGTTACTTTTCTTTTTACCTCTTTGGTATTCTACGCGTCATTGTCTTTCCGCGTACGCCTTATTTTAATGTTTTATTTTGACAGAGAGAGAGAGAGAGAGAGAGAGAGAGAGAGAGAGACTTCCGCTAAGGCTCTACCGCGTGACTGTCTTTCACCAATCAAACGTAGTTGTGTTACCATACTCAATCTCAGCTTTACAGTCGTAGCAACACTAAAATGTCAGAATTAGCCGTCGGCAATGCAGACACACATCATACATGCTTTATGCTGCTTATCTTGGGGGGGACGATTGTGACTTTTTTTGCTGACTTTTCTTGTTAGATATTGGAACTGGAAGTAAACTTAATGCCCCATATACAACTACATCACTCTCCTCTGATGCCTTTTAGAGAACATGCATTCAGCGTAATTTGTGTTCTGGGATACAAGGCCTGCAATATTGTTTTATTTGGCCATCTATTATGGACTGGTGCTTTTTCAGCTGATGTGTACTGCTGCTCTTTTCCTCTGCTCAGTGAGATGTGCAGTGTGGCCTAGTCACAGATCAGAGTATACATTTCTAGGCACACAGAAAAAGGGTTGTTGCTTGCCATGCAATACTGAGTAGGCCTAATCAACACCTATTGATTATTTTACGTTGACCGCTTCCTTCTGGTGTGCAGTTTTCTGTTCAGCGTGCCTGGTATGAAATGTGTGTGTGTGTGTGTGTGTGTGTGTGTGTGTGTGTGTGTGTGTGTGTGTGTGTTTCCTTCGGTTGTTCTGTCACTGTGGAGACACACACAGACACACTCTGTTAAGGGTTTTGGAACTAGGACCCAAATGCAGACACACACGACTAGACGAGAGAAAGGTTGAAAGGGATTTATTTTAGTCACAGGCACAGGCAAGGGCTAGGCAGACGGGTAGTCAAGCAGGCGTGGTTCGGCAACGAGGAAGGCAGACAGGAACTAGGAACAGGAACAGGAACAGGAACAGGAACAGGAACAGGAACAGGAACAGGAACAGGAACAGGAACAGGAACAGGAACAGGAACAGGAACAGGATCCAAAAGGCGGGACCAAGGATACCTACGAGGGTGAGGTAAACTGACAAACTAGCACTGGCTGTGTGAAAAGCCAGTGCTTAAGTACTGTGGGGGGTGATTAGTAATTGAGTGCAGGTGTTGGTAATCAGAGGGAGCACGAGGGGTAATGGAGGCTGGGAGCCACCAGATGGCGGAATTGGACGGAACGGGAGAGGGTGTGACGCCACACACACACGCACACACACACACACACACACACACACACACACACACACACACACACACACACACACACACACACACACAGTTTATGAGAGTTTATGGGCTGCCTCGTTCTACATCTGCCTGGTAAAAAAAAGTTTAAAGGTTTGACATTTTGTGTTACTTGTGCTTATTTATTATTTTTATTATTTTTTTAAGTACTTGAATTTACCTGAATTATTTTAATTGAAGCTATTTTGTAATTTATTTTACTTTATTTTTATTGATTGGATTAACTTTAATTTGCCTAAAGATGATTATTTTGTATGTCTGATTGTTGTCTGTTGTCTTGAGTAACGTCATAAATCAGACGTTACTCAACAGTTACTCAGTACTTCAGTCGTTTTTTCACCAAGTACTTTTTTACTCTTACTCAAGCAATTATTTGGATGACTACTTTTTACTTTTACTTGAGTCATATTATTCTGAAGTAACGGTACTTTTACTCGAGTAAAATTTTTGGCTACTCTACCCACCTCTGCTTGTAGCTAGTATTATCTATTGTCTGAGCATGTTTTTTCTCCAGAACCATGGGGTCTAGTTGTCTCATCTGCAGTTTCATTGGTAGGTATTCCACACAGCACTACAGTATTTATCATTACCCAGTTCATTATAATGAATTAATACAAATGTACCTGCAATAACTTTTGAAAGTTGACCTCCTCCTATGTTATTGTGATCGTGGACATGTGTAAGATTCCTACCAAGAATATTTCATAGATACAATCATTGCAGAATATATGCTCATAAATGTTAGCTGATAATAGCTGAAATATGATTTTATTAAGTACATAGTATTTTCTCATCACCAGGTGTTGTCATCCTCCTGTGGAAGTCACCTGGATGTTCAGGTATTTCTATGTGGCCCATTTAGGGGCCGATGACAAGTATTTCAATTTGTTTTGAACACTGGAATGCAACTACACTAACTATTCTGTGGTTTCACTCTCCATTAAGCTGCATCCCGCATTGACCTGGCGTTGAGCGGCACGGCTATTCAGTCTTCAACTGCCTATGGCTCGGTGGCTGAACGCGCCATCGATGGGAACACCGACCCTCAGTGGGAGCACAACAGCTGCACCCATACCCTGCGAGAGGAAATCATATCATGGTGGAGGCTGGAGCTGCCTGGTGTGTACAGAGTGTCAGAGATCGAGGTCACTAATAGGAATGCCTATAGGGAGTACCTCAACGGCGTGGAAATACTCATCGGGAATTCACTGGCGAACAACGGCAACGACAATCCAAGGTGAATCACTGGTGTCACCTCCCCTACTTCCACTCAATACTGTTAGACTCCCAGCCAAAACGTTCTGGATTTGATCCCTAATGACCTCAACCTGCTTTTAACTGTCTTTGGATAAAAGTGTAAATGACTAAATAGCGTAGAATATTGTACTCCCAGAAAATAAGGGAACACAACCAGTGCTCTGCTGAAGTACACCTGGACACACACCAGCTACTGGAATCTGGTCTCTGATACCTTCACCAGACTACTGTATCTTCTCTCTCTGTCTCTTTTCCTCAGGTGTGCCATCATCTACGATGACCCAGGCTGCTTGACTCAGACTGTCAAGTGTTGGGGAATGGAAGGAAGGTTTATCAACTTCTACAAGAACTCTGATGCAACAGATGCTTTGACATTGTGTGAGGTCAAATTCTACGGAGGTAGGAACCCAGTCCATCATTACATGATCATCAAAGTGGGATGGGTGTACCAGTACCACTATTGGTCAACCATCATTGGTCAAACGTAAAATGCTGCTGGTTGTTATAGCTCAACTGGTAGAGCATGGCATTAACACTGCCAGGGTTAGGGGTTTGATTCCCACTCGGGGCTACCTATTATAACAATGTATGCACCGGCAGTATTGTAAGACACTTTGGGTAAAAGCATCCACCTAATCACAATCTGCATACAATGTTTTCAATCTGTGGTACGCGTACCACTGGTGGTACATGAGGGTACTGCAGGTGGTACGTGGGATTCACTATTGAACTAGTGCAATAATATAATAAAGTATATAGATCATTTAAAATAAATGTTACATATTTAGTAAATAAAGTATTATGGTTTGCCATTAATCTTTGGTCTTTTTTTTGCATTGTAATGTTTTCCATTGATGTTTTGTGTTGATTTGTGTATGCTGAATAAACATAAAGGGAGCATAAGCAGCGTTGCTGACTTCTTTCCACAGTTTCCCACTGGCCATGGCCTTCTTGCAGTGATACTTGTGTATGAAGGGTTTTCTGGCACTCTTTGCTCAGCCACTGAATGTGTATTTATCTATTTTCTACCGTTTGCATCTGAGTTGGTCAGCTAAAGGTCTTGATGACAATTAAGTTGTCCACATAAAGTCAAAGGTTGGAAACCACTGATCTACATGACTGTTCTGTATTGTGATATTTCAGAGTGAAGTATCAAAGTAAGTTGTTTTCTGTATGGTCCAAGACACCTCACAGCCCTTCACCTCAGTTGAGTTCAAGTGTGCTGAGATTTCTGAGAGAAAAGTACTGCCAAGTGTCTGAAGGTGTTGCATATTCATTGAAAAACATCCCACACAGATTGGCAATTTACTGTCGCTAATGACGCTTTTGTAAATGTAAAGTGTCTGCTAAATGTCTGAATAGTGGGTAGGGATTAGGTCTGCTCAAAGATAGATAAAGGGATACTTACAGGGCTGAGAGTAGAAATCCCTCACCACCACACTGTCTTTTGGTTCCCCAGAGTTAGGGCCTCCTCCACCCTCCGTCAGTATTCAGGAGATGGGGAGGAACATCACTCTGGTGGGGAGGCGGCTGTGCTGGTCAGACGCCCTGCTCTACTGCAGAGACTTTCACTGGGACCTGTTGAGCCTCAGGGACCCAGAAGACCAGGAGATGATTGATGAGCTGGTGGCTCGCGTCCCCTTCCCACTAACAAGCCACCTCTGGGTGGGCCTGCGCAGGTACTGGCCAGACCTTGGTGTCTATCAGGCAATCAAGTCTGTCCTTATGATCATTTGTCTTATCAAAAATACCATGAAAATAACAAAAGCTAAATATTTGGCCATATTATTCTTCCTTCCACCCAGGTAACTCTTTCATCTCTTTCAATGTTGGTAGGTCCATTTTAGGAAGCTCCTGGTTTTGGATGTCCGGTGACCCAATGGACTTCACCCAATGGGACGAAGGCTCTCACCATTCAAGCCCCTGTGGGGGCGTGTCCAGTATGGAACCTTCCACATGGACGCAACGCTCTTGTGAAGAACATCTTAACTTCATCTGTTTTACAGGTCAGTGTCCAGCCTATGGAGCCATTACCAGGTCCTTAATAAGCCAAATATGCTTTACTTTCTGTAAAGGCATGCACCACCTTGCATGTACTACCTGCACAAGGGAGTCTGAGATCAGAACTTCATGAAAAATCTCATTTTTCAGTCAACTTTTCAACGTTTACTTGAAACAGTAAGAGGTTCGAGCTTCCTGTTTGGGAAAATGAAAGTCCTCGTAACTACGACGCTCAACCTAGGAATGTGAATGACTGAAATCTGCTGTAGGTATTTTTCCCGCCACTTTTATTAACCTTCTTATATTTCTATTTATGCAGGTCAGACAGAAGGAGTGAACAAGTTGCACTTCTCTACTTCCACAAGAGAGAATCAAATTCGCTGCACCTAATTTGGCCTCACTAGGGAACATAGCTGCTGATTCCGAAGAAGTCCTAAGTAGTGACGTTTCTGAATGCTGTAGCTCAGAGTGTGTCTGTGGTAGATAGCTAGTTCTGCATTCCGTCATTATGGGCATTGTGACAAGCCACATTTTGTGCTAATATAGCATATAGGATGCATTTACTTTAGTATATAATCAATGAACTTCTTTTTAAGCAGAGGTAGTTGTGTCATGCATCGATCCTTTGATTTGAAATGTGGAGATTGTGAGTTCAAAATAGTATCAACAGACTAGATAAAGTATCTGTTGGCTTTTATCTCTCTGTCTGGCTTAGCTGATTCGGAAATTATATCCAAACGGTAGAGTTTAATTTTAAACTCTGATTGATTAGGTTGTATTAAGGGATTTAAGTGGGGGTTATATTTATTTATTGATTCAGATGTTCACAGCAGTTCAAACACAGAGATATGCCATTTGAGACTGTGAAGTGTAACACATGTTTTCCAGTCAATCTTTAGATACGCACATATATATAGATATATTTTTTTTTATATAGTGTGTGTATATATAGGTATTTTAATAATGTTAAAAAACGTTTTCCAGAGTTGAATGTGCGGTTTGTCTTTCTTTTGCATATAAATGTAATGTAGCTAATGTTTGTTTGCTAGTGTCATCGTAATATCACTGACCCGAAGACCAATCATTTGACTGTATAAATAAATGACATAATTTGGCCCGCTGTAGTTAGCCCATTCAGACAGCCCTGTAACGCATGGCCAGTCAAGGCAGCAGCCCAGGCCTCCGGTCTCCAGGATGGAGGGGGGAGGTGGGTTGGTGGGTCACACGGGGCAGGTGTGGGGACAATGGTTTTATTTTAATTTATTATTTTAGGCATGGTAAAGAGTCTGTTGTTTTAGTTGGGTATGGTAACCCTGGTCAGTGTCAGGTTTATGTAATTTGTTTAATGGAGTTTGGGTTACTGGTTGTTAGTGGGGGGAAAGTAGGCATCGGCTGGGGATTCTCCCCAGCCTCAATTTGGTGTTGGGGGTTTGTGGAGTGGGTGTGGTTGGTGGCTGGTTGAAGCAGCCTCACCTGGCCCGAGTCAGACTGATTGGACTCTGGGGCTGGGTGAGGCTGCCACCTGTTGCACATTGAGTAATCAATGTGCACAGGTTAAGTCA
Organism: Lota lota; assembly: GCA_026745465.1. Taxonomy (NCBI): domain Eukaryota; kingdom Metazoa; phylum Chordata; class Actinopteri; order Gadiformes; family Lotidae; genus Lota; species Lota lota. The sequence goes on along the minus strand of JACYXH010000057.1, from coordinate 623,743 downwards.
GCCATCACCACACACACTCATGGAGATGTCCTACATGTCAACATGGATCACTGTCTTCATGTCTCATTGTCTGCAAACTCTACAATAAACCGGCTTTCAACATTAGCATCCTGTGTCCTTTTGTCTGAGTAGCCCAGAAAAGCCAACTAGATGGAGTAGCCACCGACATTGCTGCCGATACATTTATCAGATGGCATTCTAAATAAACCAGTTATCTGGTCTCCCCATCCATGGAATACATTTGAACCTTTAATCCATTTACCAAATCCCATTGTGCTATGTTTTGTAACCTGAAAAATAACTTTCAAAACCAAAACAAGGAATTCCCAGTTACATTGTATTCAATCAAGACAGAGAGATAGTAGAATAACAAGGTAATCTATTAAGCTAACTATACTGCTTCTCTTCTATGGAAGATAGTATAATAGTCGTATACCTGTGGATAAAGAATAACTTGGTCATAATGTGAGCACGACTACGTGTTGTTACAATAACAGTACTTTTATTGTTATTGTGTAACAGTGTGTCAATGTGTGATGTGTGTAGTGAAGTCACACTATGGGACCTATGGGATCTGGATATGTGTTTGGGTAGTGGGACTGTGTCAGTCCTAGTAAGACTAATTTAGTCTCTTGATCTCAGGGTTCAGAGGATGGCCTAGCATCATAGAGCCAGAGTCTAGCGTCATGGAGCCTGTCAAGTGTGAACTCAGTGCGGTCAGCTTCAGTAGGATGCCGATACTACCGGTTTACTGAAGACCAGACAGCCCCGTTTTCAGGGACAGTCCCCGTTTAAAAAAAATAGTATTTTAAAGATATGTGAATAGATTGAAAGGTCCTAGCTTGCTCATGAATATACATTTCTAGACAGTTGTCAATTAGTTTTGGGTCTATCTGATAGGCTGTGATGCGGCGTCGCTACACGGGGGGTCTATCTATGGACTTTATAACATAAGCAGACCGATCATAAGCAATAGGCTATCAATACAATACAGAATGACTCCCAATTGGAGGAGCCGATTAGCTGTTTCTGGCTAGTTAACCAAAGCTTGAAACACATCATAGTAAACCATTGGGTCCAATCTTTTACTAGGCCTACAGTAGCCTACTGCATTCACCATGATAACAAGCAAAACTTAAATCTGAACCATTTTTTATTTCAGAAAACCAGAAACCTCAGATATTTAGTTGATTTTATGGACTACTAAACTACAAATGTCCCTGCATTGCATTTCATAAATCATCTGGTTCAAGCTAGGTTTGTTTTAGTGTTGTTGGCATCCAGTGAGAATTTAGTTAGTCAAGTTAGTCAAAGTGATGACAAATGTTGTCCAGTCAATTTGGAGATGCACGCATACAAAAACTAAAAAGCCTAAGCCCTATATCCTTAACTCTGTTACTAATATCTACAATAAGGAATGACCTCACACCTAACTGACCAATGGCGCTAATGGTAAACCTGACCAATCACAAGCATTGGCTTAGTTGTCTTTTCACAGGCGTCATCGTAGGATAAACACAGCTGTCACTCATAACACTTACTATGGGCCTGCTCCTTTATGTACCAGGGCCCAGGTAGGAGGTAGGCTAGAGGAGGTAAACTATCTTCACTGTAGTCAACTAATGAAGATGAGCCAACTGCCCTAGTAGGCCTACTGTTACGGGGCGAGTGGAGATCGGACCCAAATGCCTGACACAGAGACACTGACACGGAGGTAAAGAATAACAGGGATTTACTGGGGGCAACAAAAGAGTAAGGCGGGTAACAGGGGGGCGTGGCGATGGGCTTGATGGCAGGCAGGTAGTCAGACAGGCGGGGGTTCGGCAACGAGCAGGTAGTCAGACAGGCGGGGGTTTGGCAACAAGCAGGTAGTCAGACAGGCGGGGGTTCGGCAACGAGCAGGTAGTCAGACAGGCGGGGGTTTGGCAACGAGCAGGTAGTCAGACAAGCGAGGGATCGGCAACGAGCAGGTAGTCAGGCAGGCGAGGGTTCGGCAACGAGCAGGTAGTCAGGCAGGCGAGGGTTCGGCAACGAGCAGGTAGTCAGACAGGCGAGGGTTCGGCAACGAGCAGGTAGTCAGACAGGCGGGGGTTCGGCAACGAGCAGGTAGTCAGGCAGGCGGGGGTTCGGCAACGAGCAGGTAGTCAGACAGGCGGGGGTTCGGCAACAAGCAGGTAGTCAGACAGGCGGGGGTTCGGCAACAAGCAGGTAGTCAGACAGGCGGGGGTTCGGCAACGAGCAGGTAGTCAGGCAGGCGGGGGTTCGGCAACGAGCAGGTAGTCAGACAGGCGGGGGTTCGGCAACAAGCAGGTAGTCAGACAGGCGGGGGTTCGGCAACAAGCAGGTAGTCAGACAGGCGAGGGTTCGGCAACGAGCAGGTAGTCAGGCAGGCGAGGGTTTGGCAACATGGAGGTAATCAGGCAGACTGGACAAAGGGAGAAGACTGTTAGCACAAGCGATAAACACAGCAATTATAGCACGAGGAAGGGCCAGGGACGAGGTACTGACTGTGGTAGTGTAAACAACAATCTAGCGATGAGTGCTTGGAAATCCGGGGTTAATATAGTGAGTGCTAATGAAGATTGCCGGCCGGTGTGTAGACAGAGGGAGATGAATGGATGACATAGTAAAAGGACAGTGACACAGGAAGTCTAGGGTGCGGGTTACGCCAGGGTCTGGTAGTCTGGTGTGCCCACAAAAGCACGAGACAGGAGGATGGCAGGATGGGCTCGGGTGCATGGGTCCTTGGTTGAGTATATACGGGAAAAGGCATCCCGCTTGATGTTCCGGGAGCTTCATGTATGTAGGTTCATGTTTTTCAGGTCAATCAATCCCACTGACATCATCTAACTAGCTGATGGTGCTACAGTGCACCTTTTTCAAGTGTTTCGAAATGGACCTTACGTCAACTCAATTTGATTAATATTCTCCAGACGTTTAAATGATTCATGTAGGCCTATAGCTTGATTATCCACGCCACGAACTAGAGTTGAATGAAACAGATATAACTGCATAATACAGCGGTTTTGGCATTTAACAAACTGTAGGCCTGAAAACGATTATGTCAATATATAAAGTCTGCACTATTATAGGCCTACAGTTATAAAGCCTATTTTTATAGGACTGCAGTGTTGGTGGCAACACTTTTATTTTTTATACTGTGGTGATCAGAATTGCTTTGATGTCCTAATACGTATGTTGTGTATGAGCTTAATAATCATGTCTTTATTGATGCAACACACACACACAAAAATACTTTGTGTGTGTGTGTGTGTGTGTGTGTGTGTGTGTGTGTGTGTGTGTGTGTGTGTGTGTGTCTGAATACCTGGGTGTAACAAGAGGAAGAAGGAATAAACACAAGAGGAATCCAACCCAATAAGATGAATCATTGAAGAGAAATAACCTTTTCTATTATAGAAACATAACCCATTATAAATTATTACATTACACATACTATACTGTTCACTGTCTGTTTTCTCCTGTGTGTGTGTGTGTGTGTGTGTGTGTGTGTGTGTGTGTGTGTGTGTGTGTGTGTGTTGTGTGTGTGTGTGTGTGTGCGTGTGTGTATGTGCGTGTCTGTGTGTGTGTTTGTGTGTGTGTGTGTGAGAGAAGGAACACACAGGAGGTATCTCTCCTAGGGATGCTAGGAGGTGCAGGGAGAGCACACAATAATAACATGACAATGGTGTCAAAACAGTCCCACATGAAGCCTAATGTCCACATGAACAGGAGTCAAGGAGTGGTTTATGAAATAATGGCTGATCAATAATAAACAAAATACGACAAAGCAGTAAAAACTGAATTAATGTATATTTGTAGTATTTTGTAACCCCATTTCATGAATTCTTGTATATTTGTAGGCTACTGCTCGTTTTTTCTACAAATTAAAAAACTGTGTGTGTGTGTGTGTGTGTGTGTGTGTGTGTGTGTGTGTGTGTGTGTGTGTGTGTGTGTGTGTGTGTGTGTGTGTGTACCTTGGCGCCTTTCTGAATACCGGCCTTATAGGGTGTAGCAAGATGAAGGAAGAAACACATGAAGAATGCAACCCAACAAGATGACTCATAGGGTAAATATGCTGCTCTGTCTCAAACTAAATTACAACAACTAGGACTGCAATTAGTCACACAAGGTATTCACAGCCCATGCACCGCTTATCCCAGTGGCCTCCCTTTTCAAGCAAATCACGGGTGTAGTCATTACTCCTAGACACAACTACGCCTCCGTGTTTGTTTCATCAGCACCTTTTTTTATCCCATATACCCCCCCCCCCCCCCACACACACACACACACACACACACTTGATATAATAATGTTATTGAATATAACATTATGTGTGTGTGTGTGTGTGTGTGTGTGTGTGTGTGTGTGTGTGTGTGAGAACTAATGTCACAATAAAGTCCCACATGAAAACTAAAGATTAAATGATTAGGACTCAAGGAATGGGTTATGAAATAATGGCTGATCAATAATAAACAGTCAATATTGACATCTGATTCATCACAACATATTAAACCACGCTGAGAAACAGGTAACAATAGAGCAAAACAAAACAAAATAGATTTGAATGAAGAAAATAGCCCTGCCTATTATAGAAACATAACCCATTATAACTGATAACATTACATATACTATACTGTTCACTGTCTGTTTTCCCCTAATGCTTTTTATAACCTTTAATGCCATAACACAATGGACAGCTGCAATCATGTAGATCGTTTTCCATTGACATCAGATTGACCAGAACATTAAACCACGCTGAGAAACAGGCAACAATAGAGCTTGATCTATCATTTTCTTACAGTAAGAGTTTTGATCTATTTGAACAAAAACTCATAATAAGTGATAAGAAAAATGAGAAACCCTTCCACCAATGTTCAGCATGACTTGTGATGGGACCTGGGTTGTGAGTACAGCCCAAGTGGACCTCGTTGACAGGACCATACGGTAAATAGGCTGTTCTGTATCAAACTCAATTACAACAAGGGATGACAGTTCACACACTTTGCTGTGCTGTGCTGAGTTAGAATTAGGTTTACCTAGCTAATTCACTATTTATTTGATGATGTATTTACTGTTTTGTATCATGGCAACAGTCTTTATATTTACTGTTAAATTGCAGCCTATTGTTGGGCTACTGCTAGTTTTTTATACAAATTAAAAACCGTCTCTTACATGGCAGTAGTATATAAGCAACCCCCTTTAGAGCAAAAGCCACACCCAGGTCATAGGTCAGATCAAAGCGGAAACCACACATACAACATCCGGTCTGTCCCAGTGTTGACCGGTGTTGACCACTGCTGTCCCAATGTTAACCATGTTGAGCGGAAGTTGTATTCCTGCTAAACATCCGTTTTGTTAAACATCCGTTAAAAAATAAAAAGGCAGGATGCTCCGGAAGTGGCTGTGATGCCTGTGATGCCTGCGATGCCTGCGTTGCCTGAGGATCCGGGGGGTCTGAGGCGCCGGAAGTGAGTGTGTGGCTCCGGTGTGTCTGAGGGGAAAGGAGGGGAAAGGGTGGGGGTCAAGCGTGGAGAGTTGGTTAGGGATGGTGGGGGCGGGTGTGTGTGTGTGTGTGTGGGTGTGTGTGTGTGTGTGTGTGTGTGTGTGAAGCGGGGTTTTCAAAACATATAGTCTTGGTTGTCGACATACATTGAAATCAAACAAAAGGATTAAACAGGGGCTATCTTCAAAGGGGCAGGGGGAAAGGGTGGGGGTCAAGCGTGGAGAGGTGTTTATGGGATGGTGGGGGCATGTGTGTGTGTGTGTGTGTGTGTGTGTGTGTGTGTGTGTGTGTGTGTGAGTGTGTGACATCCGGGGTGGGGGCATTTTAAAAGTGTGTGTGTGTGTGTGTGTGTGTGGGGGTGTGTGAAGCGGGGTTTTCAAAACATATAGTCTTGGTTGTCGACATACATTGAAATCAAACAAAAGTGTGAAACGGTGGCTATCTTCAAAGGGGGGCAGGGGGAAAGGGTGGGGGTCAAGCGTGAGATGTGTTTAGGGTTGGTGGGGGCATGTGTGTGTGTGTGTGTGTGTGTGTGTGTGTGTGTGTGTGTGTGTGTGTGTGTGTGTGTGACATCAGGGGAGGGGGCATTTTTAAAAGTGGGTGTGTGTGTGTTAGGTTAGTATTGCCTTTCAAAACATATAGTCTTGGTTGTCGACATACATTGAAATCAAACAAAAGTGTGAAACAGGGGCTATCTTCAAAGGGGCAGGGGGGAAAGGGTGGGGGTCAAGCGTGAGATGTGTTTAGGGTTGGTGGGGGCATGTGTGTGTGTGTGTGTGTGTGTGTGTGTGTGTGTGTGTGTGTGTGTGTGTGTGTGTGTGTGTGTGTGTGTGTGTGTGTGTGTGTGTGTGTGTGTGTGTGTGTGTGTGAAGCGGGGTTTTCAAACATAGGGTATTGGTTGTCGATATACAATGAAATCAAACGTTTTGTTTTAGAAACCAATGAACAAGGGTTATAGTTAGGGAGGCGTTACGCAAGGATATGCTGTGTAGACGAGAGCAGGCCGACAGCTCTTTATAAGACACATGTTTTTTGAACGGAACAGAGATCTAAAACTGCCAACATGCCGTTAATCTACTGTGAGTATATCCTAAAACATAGTCATATCATTATACATATCAGGTCAATGCCACTGTGTAACTGTCTTATATTTGTCTGATAAAGTTGTACATTGTTAGGTGACAAAGAGGATACGGTTGGCTCTAAGAGGTATCCTGAGGATCACCGCGCATGTATGTAGTAATCATATACCCATATTATGCTATTCATTATTGTTTATACATGTATATACTAGGTGACTGATTGGTTACCTGTTATGTGGTAGGTTTGTTTGATACACCGTATGTGAGGAAGAATCAACGAGCTGATACCAAGGTGGCTAACTTTAAAACCAATGAGGGGGCGTCTACTAGCGGTGGTAAGCTAACAAAACATGTTTTATGTTTAATAAATGATAATTGCTGTTATACGATGCTATAACTATATGTGTTTGTTCTAATGTGTTTTTCTATCGGTCTTATGCTTTTTTTTTTCATGCAGCTAAACAGTCCAAACCCCGGTATGTAAGAGGTATAAAAACAGGGCCATCTGTTTTAACAAATACATTACCTCCACCGATAGCCATCAGAAGCCGGGGATACGGACAGCTAACCGATGACACGATCCAACAGATACTAACACTAGTCGCTAGCAAACCCGTTGGAGCTGTCGAACCCTCGGTTCATGAAGTGGTGCATGAGAAGACGGCAGACCATCAAGACGTGTCTCATTGTCTGACTGCAGCTCATGGTAAGCCATTTTACTGTAAAACTATTCACTATTCCGCTAGATAACACACTAATATATATTCATCCCTTGTTTCGAACAGATAACGATTACACAGGCCATGGTGGCGCTCATCTGAACTCCCAGCCCGAACTGTGGACGGACGAAGAAATCAAATTCTGGGATGCCAACGATTTTGGAGAGGACCAGCCCCCTAGCGTCATAACTGCAGTTACCTCGGAGGGACAGGCTCACCAGGGGCCAGCGATTACCCACAACAACAACTCTGTTGTGCATTCTGTCCAAGAAGCTACACGGCCTCAAGAAAACAGGTCAGAGCAATGCAACTTGGACCATGCTAGGCTGAAGTCTTTATATGACATACAGGGAAAGACGGTGAATGGTTTACTTGCTACTGTTGACATACAGGGAAAGACGGTGAATGGTTTACTTACTACTGTTGACACGCTAGTAAAGACGGTGAATGATTTAAGGGCTCATGTCGATATACAGGCACGGATGATGCATCATCGTTATAGCAAGGGTGTGTATGTGGCTAAAACGGTGCGCGACCATAACGCCACTATTGAGGGTATGATGGTAATCATCCAAGGCATGCAGAAAAACATTGCAAAAAACACAATGCTTAAGAGACTCCTGTGAATAGGCATCAGGTCTGATACAGATGCATTTTGAAATACATTGATGTGGATTAAAAATATGTTTTTAACTTTTGGTACAGCTGTTTTCTTTTTTCTATGGCGTTTTCTTTTTATTAAATAGTTTTTAAAATAATATTATTGGTGTTGTTTAATTTTAATTTTTAATTTTTAATTTTTTTATTTTATTTATTTTTTGGGTGGTTGGTTGTGCAGGCATGCGTTACATATAGACGTTTTATTATATAATTATATATATATATATATATATATATATACATATATATATAATTATAAATAACTATAAATACACAATGAGCCCCAGAAAAAGAAAATTCAAATCTGTAGACGGCAACCCCGAGAAGAGATGTAAACGCAGTGTACCTGAGTCTAGTGATGTTGTTGAGAATGGAAACATTATGGATGAGTGTCTTGAGGAGATGCTGCGTAGTTTTGATTGTGATCCCCAACAGGATCATAGGCTTTGCGACCATGATTCGGTACTCCCATCCGATCAGCTATATGCGTCTGTTTTTAAAAGGATGGAGGGGTATATGCGTAGAGCTCGAGAGTCTATAGCCATAACTGACCAGAGAAGCCGTCATATAGAGCGTATGGATGGTCCAACGTATGCCGAAAGCGGTGCTAATGGTGATAGTGTCGACGATGGTACTGAGGTGGTGGTGGCCACTAGGGGTGTAGAGCAAGATCCAAAACAGGTTGGATGTAGGTCTGATGATGATGATGATGATGTGCATGCTACGTCTGATGTAAATGAGGATGTATTTTTACAGACTGGCGGTGCTCTCTCCGATGAGGGGTCTAGAGATGAGCCACATACACGATCATTCCCCTACTTTAATGGTTTTGAGGTTAGACAGTCTGTAGATCTAAGAAGCATCCCTCTGGAAAATTTAGAAGAAGTGCCTAATTTTATCAGAGAGCGGCTGACAGATGTAATAACACAGTGCACTCAGAGTACTGATAGTGGTAGCGTTTTAAACGTCACCCTGCGGGGTCCGTCACTGGCCAGTGATGTACAGGCTGTACTCACGGTGGGGGACGATTACGATGCTGATTTGTTTTTAGAACAGATAGCCCAGGTCATACAGAGTAATGACACAAGTTTGACAGACGATGCCCTAGAGTTTGTTATCACGTGTGCTCATAATAAAAGGGGGGGCACCCGTCTCAAGCTAAAATCCATACCCTACGACGAAATCATACGCAAGAAAAAACTAAGTCTCCACACACCCAACAACACACACAACAATCTGTGTTTCTCACTATGTTTAGCACATTTTCATACAGATGAGCTGACGGCTAAAGTGGGGTCAGCGTCTGAACAGACTAAAATGGCATATGCCCTAGAATTACACACAGCCCTAGGTTATGACCCCGGTCATCAGGTTGGTTTTTCTGATGTATCCAATTTTGAGAAGCATATAGATGCAAAAATATTGGTATTTCATCACAATGCTACTTTCAAGAAGCTAGACTTGTTTCAGACCCATCCTGAACAGCACCCAAAAACAATCTGGCTGTACCTACATGACCACCACTACCATCTCATAGAAAACAAGACTGCTTTCTTCGGTGCACAACATGTGTGTGAATATTGTTACAAAGCATGTCAGTCAGTTCAAATGCACAAATGTTCATTGTACTGCAATGTCTGCTTGACAGTATGTAACGGGGGAGGAGGCAGTACGATAAAGTGTAAGGACTGTTGTCGTATTTGTCGTTCAAAGCATTGTTATGACACTCACAAACAAAAGTCAGCAGCATACGGCATAGTACCCTGTAACCATGCCAGGTATTGCGACAAGTGTTGTAGACAGTATCTTGTAGCCCGTAGTAAGACTGCTGATGATGGCACTGCCCATCGGTGTTGTACAGAAAAGTGCAAGCATTGTGGTGAAGAGCTAATCAGTGATACAGATCATGAGTGCTACATTCAGCCTCTTACTTCTGAAGCCCCAAAAAGTAATTACATTTTTTATGATTTTGAGACACGCTATCATGAGGATAGACACGAAGCACACTTTGTGTCAGCTATGTCGTTTGAGGGCCAGAAGTGGTATGCTAGTGGTGTAGATTGTGTTGCAAAGTTTGTCAAGCGCTATAGAACAATACGATACAAATATCATACATTCATAGCACACAATGCATCTGGATTTGACAGCTACATCATGTTGGATTATTTCACCAAACAGGGTATTACGCCCTTACTGACCATGCGAGGCAGTAGAGTTATCCTAATGATTGATAAGTCATACCAGCAGAGATGGATCGACTCGTTTAGCTTTCTCCCTATGAGTCTGGCTAAAACGCCGTCTGCTCTTGGTTTTGATGACGTGGTAAAAGGCTATTTTCCACATAAATTCAACACCAGGGAGCATGAGTTCTACATAGGTTCTTACCCTGATGCCTCGTATTATGGTTTTGACTCTATGACTTCTGATGATAAGGTTAAATTCATCACATGGTACAGAACAGTGTGTCACCGTACCTTCAACTTCCAGAAGGAGTTGCGTCGTTACGGGGTCAACGACGTGGTGATTCTGCGCAAAGCATGTGGAATCTACCGAGAGAGTTTCATGGCATGTGCAGAAGTTGATCCTTTTGCATACACCACTCTGGCATCAGCGTGTATGGCCGTATACAAAACATCGTTTTTACCAGAGAACACATTGGCATTGACATACGATGGCGTCTATGTGAAACAGCACAAGACGTACTCTAATGTATCCATACAGTGGCTAGAACATCTGTCCCATATCCATAAACTGGAGATTCATCATGCTCTCAATCAGGGTGAAGTTCAATATGGCCCCTTCTTCCTAGATGGATATGCCCCGAGCACACACACAGCCTATGAGTTTGCAGGATGTTTCTATCACGGCTGTGAACAATGTTACCAATCGGCTCATGTTAACCCTGTCACAAAGATCACCTATGGTGAGATGAGAAGGCAATTTACGTTTAAAGTCTCAGCCCTCAAAAGAGATCATGACTTAAGTGTTGTTGTCATCTGGGAATGTGAGTGGAGTAGACAGAAAAAAGATGATGCTGAGCTGCAGACATTTTTGTCGACTCTGAAGCTCCAGAGCAGGATCGATCCTCGTGATTCTCTCTATGGGGGGCGCACAAACGCCATCAAGTTGTACCACAAGATTGAACCTGGTGAGAAAATACGTTACTATGACTTCACATCACTCTACCCTACTGTGCAGGCCCGCTGTCCTTATCCTGTAGGGCATCCTGAAATCATCTTCAGAGATTTTGAGTCCATTGACAAATATTTTGGTATTGTTAAATGTACTGTGCTGCCCCCTAGAGGTCTATACCACCCTGTTTTACCATACAGATGCAACGGGAAGTTGATGTTCCCCCTCTGTCGCACATGTACAGACAATCTAAACCAGACTAGCGAATGCCATCACAGCTGTGATGAGAGGGCATTGACTGGCACGTGGGTGTCTTTCGAGCTGCAGAAGGCTGTTGAAAAGGGGTATCTGATAACACAGATGCACGAGGTGTGGCATTACCCTAAACAGTCGGATGATTTGTTTAAAGGCTATGTCAAAACGTTTCTAAAGTGTAAGCAGGAGGCTTCAGGATACCCCAGCACAGTGGACACTGAGGCGAAACGTCAGATGTATGTGACAAACTACTATGCCAAGGAAGGCATTCAGTTAGATCCGGGCAACATGATCGTAAACAAAGCCATGCGTAGTTGTAACAAGCTAATTCTGAACAGTTTGTGGGGTCGCTTCTCGTTGCGCACAGATCTGCCGACATGTGAGTTAATTTCTGAGCCTGAAAGGTTTACCCAGCTAATGTTCAGCGACAGCTACCATGTCAGTCACTTTTGCTTCATCTCTGATGACATCGCTATGGTGCAGTGGAAACACAAAGATGCACGACTCTCTAGGGCTCGAGATGTTAACGTGGTTGTGGGGGCTGTGACTACAGCCCACGCTAGGCTTATGCTATACGATCTTCTAGAAAAACTGCAAGAGCGTGTCCTGTACTGTGACACAGACAGTATCATTTTTGTTTCAGGCAGGGGTGAAGCGGTGCCTCCTACAGGCCCATACCTGGGGGACTTGACAGATGAGCTAAACGATGGGGAAGTGTTTGACACTGAGCAGGAAGATTACATCACAGAGTATGTTTCTACAGGTCCTAAATGCTATGCCTACCACACACATCAGAACAAGACATCCATCAAATGCAAGGGTGTTACTTTAAATGCTAAAAATGCTGAAGTTGTCACCCAACAGACACTCACGAGTTTAGTACATGGTTTTGTGACACATCAGCCTATGGACAGAGAGCTTATCACCAAAGTAGATACCATACAGAGGGATAAGAAGAGGCTCCAGCTTAAAAACGCCACAGTGATGAAACGCCTTCGTGTGGTTTACAACAAGCGCAGGGTCTTTGATGATTATACCACACTTCCTTATGGCTACTAGACAGAAGAAGGTAGAGTGTGAAATGTTTGACCCCCGGCTTCAGCATCCATTCAGTATGGTGGTATCAGGTCCCTCAAACAGTGGAAAGACCTACTTTGTCAAAACCGTGATCGAAAACGCAGATCGGATATTTTCAGAAAAGATTGACCGTATAGTCTACATTTATTCATGTTGGCAACCTATGTATGATGAATTGTTAAAAATAAGGGCCATTCACTTTGTGGAGGGGATCCCCGCATCTCTATGCGATGATACACTCTTGCCTCCTCATATGAGAAATCTTCTCATTATTGATGACTTGATGAATGATGCTAGCAATAATTTAGAGGTTCAACATGTTTTTACCAAATATGTACACCATCGTAACCTAAGCTGTATGTATCTGGTACAGAATTTATTCATGCAAGGTAAAGCTAGTAGAACAATAAGTTTAAACACAAATTACATGGTATTGTTTAAAAACCCACGTGACAAACATCAGATTTTGTTAATAGCTAGGCAGATGTTTCCTTGTAAGACAAAGTATTTTGTGGAGTCCTTTAACGATGCTACTTGTTTACCTTATGGCTATTTGTTAGTTGACTTTAAAGCCAAGACACCTGACCATATGAGGCTTAGAACAGCTATTTTATCGGACCGACAAGTTGTCTACACCCAGCCGTTAAAGTGATTAGCTATAAACAATGTCGTCACGCATAACCAGAAACAGTGACCGTCTGAAGCTGTTATATAAAGCACCGCCAGCTCTACGGAAAGTTATTCTACGTACAGCCAACGATGATTTTATCAAAGCTCTGTGTGAAATAGCTTTGAACATTTTACAAGGCCGGATACCGTTGACCCCCCGTATGCACAAAAGACTGCAGAAACAAAAAAAGGACATCAGGCTGCTGGCTAGTAAGAAGGTGTTGATCTCTAAAAAGAAAAGACTTATTAATCAGACCGGGGGTTTTTTGTTGCCATTGTTGGGTGCTGCAATACCCTTGATTACCAGCCTTTTCTCAAGAGGTGGTTAACCTCTCTTATGATTATGGAGCATGCTCAGAAGATGTATCTAGTTCCTCAGCATCAACTAGATGCCTTAAAGTATACCAGCCAGCGCGCTTCTGTTAGACAGACTGCTGAAAATGAATTGGATAAAGCTATGGAGACGGTGTTGAACACACCGGATGATGATCTGCATGAAAAAGCCAAAAAGTATGGGGCTGTTCTGCAACGTTATTTAGCAATGGTAAAACAAGGGGACCAGGAGAAAGGGGCCTTGACTCTATCACTGTCTGATGAGGGGGGAGGGGGTCATGCCGGCCATACAGAGGACCGTGTTGACGGAGATGGTGCTGATCATATTTTTGATGACGTGTTGAAACATATTCCCCCAAAAAGCAAGAGAAACGCTGTGTATATATTGGAATCCTTGAAGAAGTCTAAAGATGTATCGTGGACCAACAGGGGTGAAATTGTAATAAAAGGAGAGACTATAAAGGGGTCTCACTTGTATGATTTGTTAAAGAATGTTACGGCCCCCTACACTATTTTAGACTCTGCCAGACCCCTTGGATGGAATGCTTTTTTAAAATCTTTAGCCTCTATAAATGTACCAACAACCTCTATACCTAGTAAACGACTAAGACAGGTTATTAGCCTGTATAAGAACAACCCTGCATTGGATAGTGTTGATGCATCAGAATCAGGGGTGTCTATCCTAGGTAGTAGGTATGGCGCTACACCTGGGATAAGGAGTGTTGAACAATCAAAGTCTGTATCAAGAAAAAGAAGAAAGAGGAGTATACTTAAGGAAACGGGGCCCCCTTTTAGCTCCCCTAATCAGCAAATGAGTGAATGGCTGAATTTTTGATTTAAAGTTTTTTATTTTTGGTTTTTATATTGTTATGTGTTTTTTATTATTATTTATTATTATGTCATTGGCTGTATATTATGGTGTTTATTATTACTATTAGTATGTCATTGGATGTAATGTGTTTCATGCTTGAATAAAATCAAATAACCACAATATTTGCCTGTCTACCTTGTCTTTTTATTTTCAAAATACATGCTACATATTACACACTGCGACACGACTGGACACACTTAAAATGATGTTCATTACAAACATTAGATTGTATCCGATTAACAAAGTCATATACCATTTTATCATTATGGGGTAGATTATCGTCATACAGGCTCAAATACGTCTGGTAGGATACATCTCTTTGCATATTAAACAAGAAAAATACACAATGTTGTCCACATGCTGTACTTAGATGATCCTGAACCTGTCGCGTAGAATAAATTACATCGCTACAGTTATGTTTAAGAAACAGGTGTATGGCTACAGGAAACTCCGAGTATGTAGGTGGGTTGCCATAGGAGTCAAAAAAGTATCCATGTCTTTGGGCTGTAATGTATATAGCCAGCCAATGTGCACCATCTAAATTTGACGGTTCGGTATTAACCACCACCATAGCAGGTAACTGATGAACGGCTCTAGGCAGGTGGTTGCTCGCCACGACCCCCAAAAAAGAAGCCTTGCGGGCAATCTTCAGACCAACAGCCGTTAGCTCGATAGTATTCATTACAACCGTTTTTAGTAATAGTCCAGTAACACCTGCCGTCTGTTCGATATTTCTATAATAGAGTCATAGACTGCGTAACAAATTAAATTGACGGTTATAGGCAGAGCTCTGCTGAATCGTACTTCAAGCCTTACGTTGCCTGTTCTGACAAGCGAGACGTGTTGTCCCCATCCTTCATCTGCTTCAAGGTTGAAACAAAACAACGTATAACCATTCCCAAATTCTTTGCGATTAATGGCCATGTCCCTATCCTTCAGCTGACGGCCTGTGGCCTGAATAAGCTGGAAATATTCTCTGGTATACAGTTCGTTTCTAAAGTCAGGTTGAAAAGGTTTAGCTGGAAATGATTGTCCATCACAGTAAAGAGCTAAGAAATCTGTATCGAAATGCTGAAATCTGAAGGGATTCCTAGCATAACTGCCTGTGAATGATTCGTTTTCTACAAAGCCTATAATAATCATCTTCGGAATCTGCCCTAGAAACAGATTGTCCTGATTGCATATTCTAGTGCCTGCAGGGATGGATACATTCTTAAGACATACCCTATCAACGGGGTACTTCCCGTTAGCTTGTGTCAACGCTTTGGCATGAGCCAACTTGACGCCTGGCGCTATAGAAACCTTTTTAATAAAGACACTGGCATTCACTATAGAGACTCTGTATTCCAGATTACCAGCGGCCATAAGACAGAAATTGTTTTTTGCTCTAATGAATTTCATGCGTAGATCAACGCCGTTAATCAATAGTTTCTCCTGGAAAAACATATCTGCGTGTATAGGAGCTATCAGGTCAACTATACGGCTAGCTGTCGTATAGGCAGCCCTATTTGTTAATCCAGCATTATCTCCTGTTGGGGAACGGTCATCCATGTGACCGCTTGTGTCTTTGCTGAATAGTCCACATCCAAATTGGGTCTCCAGTGTACCGTTGCCATAGTTTAGCAAGCATTCTATAATACCCCGATAAGGATAGGTATTTGACGACTGGGTGATAAGCCTATCACCCAGCGTAATATCCACTTGTGAGAATAGTGTGCATCCAGGGTAGTTGATCAGGCCCACCTCGGCCGGCAGGGCCAAGTCTGTTCCATCAGGATTAGTAATCTTAACACGGAGATGTATATATGTGTTGTTTAGATCCATATAGTCTTCGCTGCTGGCTGATACAAAGAACTCTATGGGCCCGCTATCTGTTATCGCTGATAGCGGTGGTATTTCAACATAGGTACATTTATCTATCGACGTCTGTGTTAACGGTAGAGTGAAAAGATCCAGTTCACTCTTGACGCATTCTTCTGACATTCGATGGAGTAGAGCCATTGGTATTCAGTACGGATTATTCGGTCTAAAGAAATATATCGTTAGCACCTCCTCTGAAGTGACGATTTGATGCCTTCTTGCTTTTCTTGGTTTTTGCCCCTTTTCTACCAACGACCCCTGTTTTATTCTGTTTTCGGCGTCTTTTAGGTGCACGGCCCCGCCCCCCGTTCGTAGGTGGGTATATAGTAGGCCTATCGAATGAAGCAACCATGCCTGACCCCTGCTGTTGCTGCGCAGTTGATGCATGGGCTATATTTGACATCACGTCTCCTATAATGTTTCTGGCAGCCGCTTTCAAATGTGGTTTGGCTATGCTCACACCCCTTCTGAACAAAGGCATAGCCATTCTGAAGAGGCTGCGGAACATTCCCCCGATTCCGGCTCCATACTGGGTGCTGCTGCCAATGTAGCCAGGCAAACCGCTCCCTGCCTGGTTTACGTAATATTGGACGTATTTTCCCTCATCGTAAGGCGGTCTATAGCCCATCTTCTCACAAGTGTGCTAGTATCGCTGTTGTTTTATGGGTCTAAAATGCAGTTTGATGATCACTTTACCGTAAATGAATGGAATATTCAAGTTCTGGTCACACTTTAGATCAATTTCAATGTCTCCAATAGTATCTCGGGACATATGAACGTAATGCGGCCGATCGTATATCCGAATGCTGTATTTCTTGCTTGTGTCGGTGGTATTAATACACCTTAGCAGCGGTACGTAATAGTCTCCTACAAGTTGATGATCCACAATGTCGCTATAGATAAACATATTATAGCTGCCTCCGTGGATGTCGGCAGGATAGGGTGTGTAGGTCACGCGTGGCTTATCAACAGGGTACATAACCACACCTTCTTTGAAACCCAGGATAGTGGCCAGTTTTCCTTTAAAGGCAATGCCCATGAACCCATCGCCTTCGATGTATACATGGTTTCTAATACCATTATGTTGGAGTATCAGGGTACCAATAGAAACCTGTTCTGCAACAGATGTGTTGATTTCCTTTAAAAGCGCTGCAATGGTGTTGTAGAAGCCAACAGTTAGGGACACGTCCATCCTCCCTCTTAATTTGCCGTTCACAACTGTTGCCATGGCGTCTGAAGCAGGGAAGCTTTTCCATCTGGTGGGGTACTGAACTTCAATCAGCCCTACCTCGTATGGTTGTTTGGTCTGTATAGCTTTTGCTAGTTTAGTTTTAAAATTCCATATTCTATTTTGAGGATAGATCGATGCAGAGGCATTACTTGCTAGGGTCACATAAAAACCCCCATCAGCCTCCTTCAGAGAGTGCATTATCCCGTCACAGCTGTGTCGCAGCTGTGTCACAGGCTATACTGACACCTGTTTCTCTTCACGTGGGGACTATAACCTTCTCAGATATCCATGAATTGAAAACCTCCGGCCACCCCAACCATTTGACTAATACCATATTCTTTCGCCCCACCTTTTTTCTATCGATAATCTTTTCTATTTTAAATTCTTTCGTTTTTGTCACAATCACTTTTTGCATCTCCTTTTCATAAAAAGTGCCTTGCACGGTATCGCCGCCATAGTCTTTTAACTTATAAACCGGAGGATGTCTTGAAAGTCTCTCTGATATTGTAAAATATTCATCTGTATATGTCTGTTTGTAGCCCTTCCCAAATGTCGCTTTGACTTTTGAAATTCGAACCGTATCACCAACATCATACCTGAACACTATCTTAGTTTCAGGCTTTGTTTTGTAGAGATTGTTAAATACACGTGTCTCATTATCTTTAACGACACTGACAGGTGTCATTTTGATCGATCTATGGTATGAGTGGTTATAAGCATGAACCATGTCCTGTAGTTTATCCACATACCGTTTGGAGTTAGCGGCCGTTAAATATCTCCACATGTTTGTTTTTAGAGTCCTATTGAAACGCTCGACTATACAGGCCTTAGTCTCGTTATATGTAGAGAAATGTTTAATGTTATGCCTCTCTAGCAACCGCTGAAACATTTTGTTGTAAAATTCTTTTCCAGCGTCGGTCTGCAGTTTCTCGGGGACACGGCCTTCTTTGAGAATATCTCCAAAAGCTTTGCTGACGTCATTAGCACTCTTGGATGGTAAACAACGCACCCACGCATATTTTGAAAACACGTCGATACATGTCAGCAGAAAATGCACGCCATCGTTTTCGGCTGAATACTCCGTCATATCCACTAGATCAGCCTGGAATTGTTTATCTATACCGCTAACCAATACTCTGTTTCTACGGAAATGTATCGCAGACGGGGTATGCAGAGTATAGGCGTCTTGTTTCAATAACCATTTCTTGATATAGTCTAGAGGAGGTATCTGGCCCTTGCTATTTTTAAGGGCCACTCGTAGTTTATTAACACCCCCATAAGCACCAGCCCCGGTGGGGTCGTAATAAGTTTTAGACAACAGTCTATCCATATCGGGTAAGATTGACAGACTGAACAACAAACATCGTTTACATCTTTTTATTTAAAAAACAAACACCCACTCTCCACCATGTCGAGATACTGTTTACATGCTGTTTTGTTTTTCTGTACCATTTTACAAGCTATCAATCGAGCCTCAGTAAGACAATTCATATGTGTATCCGTGTTCAACCTGAAGACATCAGATACAAATGCACACACACACATAACATGGCCGACACTAAAACACATATTATTGGAGAAATAGTTTAGTAATACAGACAGATTTAAATTCATAGGCATCATGTCATGAGAGCATGTTTTGACCATATCAGGCCAATCCTTATACAAATGTTTGATATATATATTATGATTGATAAAAGTATCATAGCCCCTAGGCTTAACAGCATCACTATTGACAGCCATACTACACATCAGAACAGCAAGCCTATCGGCTACAGAATGAAACAACAGGTCATATCCACTAGAAATTAAATTACCCATCTCTTTTTAAATCACATGCAACACCCTGACAATGTACACCATGCAAGGGTTGCAGCATGTATTTTACTCTTATGCTCCGGGGTGATATTCTTTTCTCTTATTTCATGTATTTTATCCATAACATATGTTTCAGATAGTAAATCGCATAGAACAGACTCCGATACACCAATCATTTTGTCAGAGGGAACTGATAGACCGGTTGTATTTTTTAAAACAGTTACTAAAAGTAGCTGGAATGGTTTTCTATACAACGCATCACATATATCATCATAATGGTCTTCGTAATGATACCATGATGGTCCTTGTAGACAGCTATGGCGTCGTTGACTCGGGTTGTTGTACGCACATCCCCAACAGTCGGCATGGACCTTCATGTTGATGATGGCTTCCACACATATACACGTCGTAGCTCTCAAAACGCCCAGGGATTCAGGGTTTAGACGAGGGGTCATCAGTTGCCAATCCTCATTCTGCGTCGCCGTATCCACCTCCATCTTGTTGCCCTGTGTATATGCTAGATACATTCGATCCAGCTGGTCGGCTAAGTCTTGTAACCATTTGCTAGTTCTACCCCCGTCTAAATCATCATCATCAGCTTGCATGTTCTCGTCTCCATACTGGGGATCATCATTGTCCTGATCTGTATAACATAACACATTTTACATTTAGACACCAACAAAAAAAAAGAAAAGAAAAAATAGAATACATTTGGGCTTTTTCTATATATTCACCATGTTCTACAGCTGCTTGAACAATGTAGCATCGCTACACGATAGATCATTAATGAGATCCTCTGCATTGTCTTCATCAGACCCAAATAGCTCTTTTTTAATTTCTCCGTAAGAGCATTCGCGCAGGTACTGTTTGACAACTCTGTCAATATCCTGAAAAAGAGCTTGTATCTCGGGCCAGTCACCCCACTGAATGAAAAAGACAGTGTCAAACCAACAATCAGATGCTATAGCACTGTTATGGGTCGGGTGTCTGTCTATGCAAAATGGATCACGATTGTTCAGAAACAGGATAGGATTAGAGCAACGACGGAAAAATATAAAATCACTCTTCTTCTTCATAAAAAGATTTGTCTCCATGCGGTATATCTTGGATCCCAAATCCCCATGCCACTGGGAGACATAGGGGCCTTGACTCCATCCTTCAATATCCAGCTCAGGACATACATTCTCACGGAAATGTAGCCAATCATGGGTAGACATGCGTAGATCATCATCACAGTCTTTTGCTTTTAACACAACATATCCATCCTTGAATGAAATTACGTACGCAAAGCCTTCATCGCCATAATACACAGTTGATGCTTCTGTGCGTCGATCTCCACCGATTTTAGAATTCTTCATTCTCTTGAGTGGAGCATTAGGCACTGGCATATCATCCTCCATAGCCCCTTGGTTATATTGTGGTGTATGACCCATCCACATACCTAGAGAAGGCCGCTTCACGCTTTCCTGGTGCTCTGCTGTTGCTGTGTCCATGATGAGAAAGATGTGTATAACCACAAAGGATGACTGTTTTTAAAGGCAATACTATCCTAACAGACACACACCCGCTTTTAAAAATGCCCCCACCCCGTATGTCACACACACACACACACACACACACACACACACACACACACACACACACACACACACACCATCCCATAAACACCTCTCCACGCTTGACCCCCACCCTTTCCCCATGCCCCCTTTGAAACTGTTTCACCCTTTTGTTTGATTTCAATGTATGTCGACAACCAAGACTATATGTTTTGAAAACCCCGCTTCTCACACACACACACACACACACACACACACACACACACACACACACACACACACACACACACACACACACACACACACACACACACACACACACCCACACACACACACACACACACACACACACACACCATCCCATAAACACCTCTCCACGCTTGACCCCCACCCTTTCCCCATGCCCCCTTTTTAAGATAGCCCCTGTTTAATCCTTTCCCCTCAGACACACCGGAGCCACACACTCACTTCCGGCGC
>JACYXH010000057.1:382500-600000 GCA_026745465.1 Lota lota | reverse complement strand
GTGTGTGTGTGTGTGTGTGTGTGTGTGTGTGGTGTGTGTGTGTGTGTGGTGTGTGTGTGTGTGTGTGGTGTTTGTGTGTGTGTGTGTGTGAGTGTGTGTGTGAGTGTGTGTGTGTGTGTGTGTGTGAGTGAGTGTGTGTGCCACCTTGCCTTGGTACCTTTTTGAATAGCTGTAAAGGGTGTAATAAGATGAGGAATAAAAAAAACACAAGAAGAATCCAACCCAACAAGATGACTCATTTAACAAAGAGAATTTAATGAAGAAAATAGCCCTGCCTATTATAGAAACATAACCCATTATAACTGATAACATTACATATACTATACTGTTCCATGTCTGTTTTCCCCTAATGCTTTTTATAACCTTTAATGCTGTAACATATTGGACAGCTGCAATCATATAGAGCATTTTCCATTGACATCAGATTGACCAGAACATTAAACCACGCAGAGAAACAGGCAACAATAGAGATTGATCTATCATTTTCTTACAACAAGAGTTTTGATCTATTTGAACAAAAACTCATAATAAGTGATAAGAAAAATTAGAAACCCTTCCAACAATGTTCAGCATGACTTGTGATGGGACCTGGGTTGTGAGTACAGCCCAAGTGGACCTCATTGACAGGACCATACGGTAAATAGGCTGTTCTGTATCAAACTCAATCACAACAAGTGGTGACAGTTCACACACTTTGCTGTGCTGTGCGGGGTTAGAATTAGGTTTACCTAGCTAATTCACTATTTATATGATGATATATTTACTGTTTTGTATCATGGCAAAAGTTTTTATATTTACTGTTAAACTGTGACAATTTTGGGACCTGAGTAAAGAAAAGAAAACTTAAAAGAGAAAAAGGAGAAAACGTGTCAAATGTTGACACTATTTAATGAATATGTTCAACATGAACATGACCTCATGAGGCCGAAACACATAAACAGTATTTTAATGGTAGTCAGATTTGAGAAGAATGCATCAATGCAGTTTGCAAAAGATTTGTGTAGTTTTGGCAAGAGATTAGCTGTTGCTGTGCTTTGTGTGTAGAGGTTTGAGAATACGAGCTATAGTTTCAGGAAACCCATTTAAACAAATGAGAAAAAGTGTATTTGTCTCTTCATTGATTGCGTGCCTGTTGGTTCTACTGTAAAGAAGGAGCTGCATTAGTGACGTGTCTCTACATGCTGTTCGATCTATGAAGTGTCTGTTCATTTTTCTATGTCTGAGCGTCTAGACATCAGACCTCTCTGATCGTTCATATTTTAATAAAGTGATTATTCTTCATCACTGAGTGAGGTCATGGAAAAGCAGCCTATACAATGTTAGGGTGAAATTAGTATAAACTGGGAGGGGAACTGGACAAACTGGTTGGTTCACAGCATCATGCCTTCCTTGTTACTGAGTCTGCCGGTTTGGTGTGGCTCACTTCATTACAGCAGGAAGAAGACTAAGGTACTGTACTCAACTCTGATCTGTGATTTATCATAAATATGTATAACTTTTATATCATATCAATAGATATATTGCTATTTTTATGTAAACACATTTGGTTAAAAGCTTTATTAAATATACTATGTAAATTACACGTAAATGTTGAAACTGTAGCCTACCTGAATATATAGCCTACTCACTGGTATATGAAAATAATTGGATATTACTAATTAATAATTTAGCAGATGCCTTATCCAAAGTGACTGACAGTGAATTCAGAAATAGGTCATTAAGGAGCAGGTAGGGGATTAGACAGTACAGAGACAGGTCATCAAGGAGCAGGTAGGGGTTAGGGGGAATCTACTGGTTAGACTGCGGACATTGGGGATAGAACCCAGAACCTTTCAGCTGGGAGTCAAGCACCCGGTTAATGTTAAAATAATTGTTCTTCTGATATTGGATTTTACCTAAATCACAAGTGTCCATGGTTGACTTTAAAGGTACTTAGGATGTAATATACAGTTGTTATAATAAAGCAATCACAATTATACAAATATGATTAAGTAAGACGGCCATCTTGGTAAGTGAAGGTGTTTAAACTTAATTTTGTACTGGGTCTTGTTCTATGTGGGCCTGCATCACAGATCAGGTTGTGATGTCATACAACATGAGGTAGTCTATATATGGTCATGCCTTCAGAGCAGTTTAACTAGTACAGGGAACAGTAGGAATGATATCTGCATGGTGAACTTGATCTTGATCAGACACATCTGAAGCCCTTAGAGACCTTCTGTGTGGAATGATAAATAGTTATTAAACAGTTATTGGAAACGTCTGGGCAGCATCTCCACATCTTTACCCTCATTGGGAATGAGACGGTCTATGAATCTACGTCTAGGGAAGACCACCCTGCCTCTCGTCCAAAGTAAACAAACAACAGCCCCCTGTGACCAGCAATAAGCAGCTTACATAAAAACAGAATAACAAACTCTGAATGGCCGTAGAAACAATATGTAGTTGTGTTTGTATCCAGGTCTCCAGTCTACTATGAATGAGGAGAGAGAGGAGGGAGGTCCTACCTCTAAAACCACTCTGTCTGGGGAGCATGGCCGCCAGAGTAATGCTAAGAGGTAAGAAGAGGATCTCTCACTGTCTGTGACTGTTGTCCATCTCAGAGCTCAGCAGTGATATATCATGACACCATCATTAGTCTGAGTAAAAGCTGTGTGTTTGTTGTGTTGAAGCCCAGAGCAGCAGGAGAGAGCAGACTCCCCTGGACCCAGCTGTGTCTCCATGAAGAGTGACCACTCTATGGGTCATCCTCTTGTCCAGTTTAAAGATGGACGCCCCTCTAGAGAGGAGAGGTAGGAATTTCAAACAGACTGTAGTTGCTAAAAAACTAATATAATATTTTCCTGGGTCCTATTGCTACTGCTTCCTTTGTTTTCTAGCAACTGTGTGTGTGTGTGTTTGTGTGTGTGTGTGTGTGTGTGTGTGTGTGTGTGTGTGTGTCTGTGTTCTCCAGACAACACCAGGAGAGGTCAAAGGCTACCAGTGCTCAGTCTGGACAGAAGCATCAAACAGAGCTGATCAAGGTGTGTAAATGTCATTAGAAAGCATCTCTTGTGGTGCTAATAGTCTCCAGGCTTCTCTCTTTAGATCAGTGGGACGTGATTCTAGGACAGATGCTGTTGATGTCCTCAGTTAGTTCAAAATAAAGTTCTCATTGATGTTTGTTCTGTTCCAGAGGGCTGAGGAGAACGCACACGCTTTTCTAGACAAGGAGCTGAAGAAGCTCTGGAAAGTTCACTTCCTACATTACCCACAATGCTCAGAGAGTCAGAAGGAGGAGCAGGAGGAGGAGGTGGATTGTAAGAATGAGGAGCAGAGGAGGCGCGCCATAGAGGGAGTAGTAGACATCACAAAGCTTTGCCTGATGGAGATGAACCAGGAGGAACTGGTCGACACACTGTGGGGCGGTAAGATACTCTTATTTTGAAGAGAGAAAGAACAATAATTTTGAAGGGCAGAAAATACTCTTATCTTGAAAACAGAGAAGAAAGACTTATCTTGAAGAGCAGTATGAGACTCTTATTTGTTCTGTTCAGACTAAATGACATAATGTGAGATTTCTATGTTTCTTCCTCTTCAATGTTGAGATATCTTTCCTCTGAGGGATTAAATGGTTTGATCCAGAAATGTATAGTTATTGTTGGGGTATCAGGTTAAATGGTTTGATCCAGATATGTAGGTTTACTGTGGAGGTATCAGGTGAAATGGTTTGATCTAGATATGAAGGGTCATTGTGGGTCTGTCAGGTGAACTGGTTTGATCCAGATATGTAGGGTTATTGTGGGTCTATCAGGTTAAATAATGTTAAACAATATACTGCAGATCAACAACCTTAATAACTCAGTGGAAGAGATGCAACACTATCTTGTTATATCAGCATAGCAAATCACTTTCCACTTACTCATTATCATTATTGATATTGTTAGACCAATAATATTGCTGTGGAAATAACACTAATAATTCTGAAAGTATTGTATCCATAACATGCAGTCGTTGTCACAACCAGCTTCTCAAACCACAAGTATCAAAGCCACTAAATATCATGAAGTTGATCATTTAACAGGAAATATGTTTCCTAGGGATGTGCAGAGCCCAGTATTTGTATTTGTATCTGTATTTGTTGAGGCAGCAAAACTATTTGTATTTGTATTCGAATAAAAGTGTAAATAGGTGTAAATAAGGTGAAATAAGGCAAAATAATCCTATTTTTGTTTATTCTTATTTTAGGATATTAAAGTTATCTTCAATAAACGATTATAATAATTATGAACACTTAAAGGTAGGAAAGTCAATGTTTTGTCCAATCAATGCAAGGTACCGCCTATCCTACATTTAAATGTAATTATTTAGTTATTTGTGACACACAGGCTGACTGAGCACAGCGTGTAGGTGAACTAGCTGCACTGCCAGAGCAAAGCTAATCTCCTCCCGGTCAAACAAACTCTGCGTCACATATTGCAGGTTCCAATAGGAAAACAAAAGAGAAGTAATGTTATTATAACTACCTCAGAAAAGTAGTTAAAGTAAAAAGAACAAAGTAGTGGCGTAGCAATGTTCTACATTTTGCTTATATTTTAATAAGCCTGCGCTGCACCTTTTCAGTCTGCTCTGCTCTCTCTCCCCCTCGACTCTCCTGTCACGTCCGCAGGAGTAGGCGGAGCACAAATAATATAATATATAAACTATCTGATATGTATAAAATACCTACCACACTCACAGTTATGAGGAACACCAGCTATTTGACATGGGTTTTTTTTTGTCTTCCCGATTCTTTTTTTAATTTTTATATTTGTATGAAATAAATATTCTGAAAAAACGCCACTATTTGTGCTTTGCCGGATACCGGATTCGGATTCGGCTCCATCCTTAATGTTTCCACTGATTTCATCATCCACCAACTCTTCTGTTGTTTTCTCATTCAGGATCAACTGCTGTCGAGTGCCAACATAAAATGAAGTCTCATCTGAAGAAGAAGTTCTGGTGTGTTTTTGAGGGAATCGCTAAAGAAGGACAGCCAACAGGTCTAAATGAATTCAACACAGAGCTCTTCATCACACAGAGAGGCAGTGGAAAGGTCAGCAAGGAACATGAGGTCAGACAAATTGAAACAGCTTTCAGGAAACCAGCAAAGGAGGAAACGTCAATCAAATGTGAAGACATCTTTAAACCCTTATCTGGACAAGATCAACCAATCAGAACAATAATGACAACTGGAGTGGCTGGCATTGGTAAAACCGTTTTAACACAAAGGTTCACTCTGGACTGGGCTGAAGGCAAAGCCAACCACGACATACACTTCACTTTTCTCTTCACTTTCAGAGAGCTAAATTTACTGAAAGGGAAAGAGTTTAGCTTGGTGGAACTTCTTCATCACTTCTTTATTGAGACGAAAGAAGCAGGAATCTGCAGATACGACCGGTTCCAAGTTGTCTTCATCTTGGATGGTCTGGATGAGTGTCAACTTCCTCTGGACTTCCAGAACAACCCGATCTGGACTGATGTCACAGAGTCCACCTCGGTGGACGTGCTGCTGACAAACCTCATCAGGGGCGTCCTGCTTCCCTCTGCTTGCATCTGGATAACCACACGCCCTGTGGCAGCCAATCAGATCCCTGCTGAGTATGTTGGCATGGTGACAGAGGTGAGAGGCTTCACTGACCCACAGATGGATGAGTTCTTCAGGAAGAGATTCACAGAGGAGACGCTGGCCAGCACAATCATCTCCCACATCAAGACATCACGAAGCCTCCGCATCATGTGTCAAATCCCGGTCTTCTGTTGCATCACTGCTACAGTTCTGGAGGACTTCTTCAAAACATACCAGACAGGAGAAGAGATGCCCAAGACCCTGACTCAGATGTACAGCCACTTCCTGAGGGTTCAGTTCATACTGGGGGACAGGAAGTATCATGGGAGAGCTGAAACAGATCCAAACTGGAGTTCAGCGAGCAGGAAGATCATTGTTTCTCTGGGAAAACTGGCTTTTAACCAGATGGAGAAAGGCAAACTAATCTTCTACGAGGCAGACCTGGCAGAGTGTGGCATCAATATCAGAGCAGCCTCAGTGTACTCAGGAGTGTTCACCCAGATCTTTAAAGAGGTGTCTGGGCTGTTCCAGGACAAGGTGTTCTGCTTTGTCCATCTGAGCATCCAGGAGTTTCTGGCTGCTCTTTATGTCTTTCTGTCCTTCAATGACACTGGTGTCAATCTGCTCTCAGGACAAACACAATCCATTTGGTCTATTCTTGTTAGAAACAAACAAACAAAAGAAAGAAAGGTCAAACTCTACCAGAGTGCTGTGGACAAGGCCTTACAGAGTGAGAACGGACACCTGGACTTGTTCCTCCGCTTCCTCCTGGGCCTCTCTCTGGAGACCAATCAGATTCTCCTAGGACTGCTAGGACAGACAGTTAGTAGCTCATGGACCAATGAGGAAACAGTGTCCTACATCAAGCAGAAGATAAGTCAAAATCTCTCTCCAGAGAGAAGCATCAATCTGTTCCACTGTCTGAATGAGCTGAACGACTGTTCTCTAGTGAAGGAAATCCAACAGTACCTGACATCAAGAAGACTCTCCAGAGAATATATCTCTCCTGCTCAGTGGTCAGCTCTGGTCTTCATCTTACTGTCATCAGAAGAGCAGTTTGACGTGTTTGACCTGAAGAAATACTCTGCTTCAGAGGAGGGTCTTCTGAGGCTGCTGCCGGTGGTCAAAGCCTCCAAAACATCTCTGTAGGTTCACTAATAACATGTACTACAATACACAACACAATATACATACTACTAGAATATAAAAGTTGTAATAACATAGAAAACATCTCTGTAGGTATAGTAACGTATAATGTATTACAATACACACAACACAATATAGATAATAATAGAATATAAGTTATAATTACGTACAAAACGTCTCTGTAGCTGCACTAATAACATGTATTACAATACACACAACACAATATAACTAATATTATAATATAAAAGTTATAAGAACATATAAAACATCTCTGTAGGTGTACTAATGTATAATGTATTACAATACACATAACACAATATTCAGAATACTAGAATATAGAAGTAATAGTAATTAAAAAAACATTTTCAAACACAACTAAATAACCATTTTACATTTTACACCCAATTCACTATTAACATTTTATAACATTAATGATTGAGTAAATATTAGTTAAACTAATAACATTTGTCTTATAAAAGATTTCAACACAATTACTTCATTGCAGAAAAAGTTAAAGTTCTTTTAAAAACAGTTTCTAACATGTTCCTGATTATTTTGTGTGAAGGCTGAATGGCTGTAATCTGTCAGAGAGATGCTGTGAAGCTCTGGCCTCAGTTCTCAACTCCAACTCTTCTAGTCTGAGAGAGCTGGACCTGAGTACCAATGATCTGCAGGATTCAGGAGTGAAGCTGCTCTCTGCTGAACTAGGGAGTCCACACTGTACACTGGAAACTCTCAGGTCAGTTTTACTCAATGTGCAAACAGTTAAACTACAAGGTTCCATATCAGAATACATACAGATTAACAGATTAACAACCATTAAAGTTAAGTCATGAATATATTGTTTATACAGTAACTGTAAATAACCTTAGTCGGGTTATTATTTTGTTTGTATTTAATATTTTATCCATCCCTTTTCACCATACAATTTCCACACTATATGATATCTTATCTATAACATAACACCCCACAACTCTTTAATTGAATAATAATTTTGATCATATTAGTGTCTGGTTTCCCTGATTTAATCCATAATCTAGATTGTAGTACAATCTAACAGTGTTCTACCCTAAAGGTAATACTTTAATGGTGTGAAATATAAAGAACCCCAAAGTCCAATTCTTTAGTTTACCTCATTACACAGTGGAATAAATACTAGGGGTTGGAGTGCTACAATAGTAATATTTTATATTGCCATTGAATACCCAGTTGTTTCTGGTAAGGCCTTCTTCCATGGTTGGCGCTGTTGCAAATGGTCCACAATCCAAACATATATGTGTCTGAGAAGCTTTCTCTTTGACGTGGTCTTCATCAACCGCTGCCCAGACGGAGCTCCGCACATCCACACACACCTCGCCGCCGGTGTCCCTTCAGTGGGACGTCAAAGTTCTTCGTAAAAGGCACTTCGACGTCACCAAAACAACGCAACTTGAGTTTGGAGCAGAGTAGAACATTCACAAAGTAATAGGAGAGACACTGGAAATATGCTCCCTCACACTACCAAGTGGCCAGCTCAGGAGCTGCCACTGGCATGTGGGGACAATTCTTCAGCAAAACACTGGAGCACTAGGTAGGGGGGACACCACACCGTCCCCCATATAGTGGACGCTGGTAGTTAATTACTCATAATACTCCAAGTTTTGTTGCCATGATAGTATAAGGTCTACATTATATCCTTTTTTTAAATAGATAGTTTACTTTCAGGTTAAAGATTTAAGACGTACATCACTTTTTGACATACAAATACAGAGGGAACATTAAACAGGTCGATTGACCCAAACCCCCCCCCCCCCCCTCCCCAATACACAAAAAACAAAGACAACAAAAAGACAACAGAATTAAATCAAACAACATTTAGTTTAACCATTGCTTGTAGACTGGAGGAGGGTCGATTTCCAATGTTTGAGAATGATTCCCTTAGCAAGGAGTCATACCCTTCAGTGAATTAAGGAATCAATAGACTTGCGATAGGTACATTTTGAAAGAGATAAATAATTTTTAAACCATTTTAATTGCATTTACACGCCCAATCCGTCGGTTTAAGTCCTTTCTAAACACAGCTCCTAACATGTCCTGTTTATTTTGTGTGTAGGCTGAATGGCTGTCATCTGTCAGAGAGATGCTGTGAAGCCCTGGCCTCAGTTCTCAGCTCCAATTCCTGTAGTCTGAGAGAGCTGGACCTGAGCACCAATGATCTGCAGGATTCAGGAGTGAAGCTTCTCTCTGCTGGACTAGGGAGTCCACACTGCGCACTGGA
Source organism: Lota lota (assembly GCA_026745465.1). Taxonomy (NCBI): domain Eukaryota; kingdom Metazoa; phylum Chordata; class Actinopteri; order Gadiformes; family Lotidae; genus Lota; species Lota lota. Next base: position 591,010 of record JACYXH010000057.1, on the reverse strand, counting down.
AACTCTCAGGTCAGTTTTGCTCAATGCTTGTATTGTATGCAATTGCATTGCTTATAGACTGGAGGAGAAGTAGATTTCCAATGTTTGAGAACGATTCTCGTAGCTACAACCATGCCATACATAAAGGATTGTTGTTCAGCATGAGGTAATTTCAGGGTGTCATCAGAGAACCCTTAACAACTAGTTCCTCATCAGGTGCTAACATTTTTACATAAACCTTTGTGAACCAATGGAAAATACCGTCCCAGTATGTGGATAAACTGGGCCAGGATAAAGAGATGAGTATGCCCTCTGAGGACCTGCAACATCACACAGAGGAGAGACAGAGGCATAGATACGGTTTGATGTGGTCTTTGAATAGTGCAGCTGTGCATTACCTTCAATTGAATTAGCTGGACCCTTGCATTATGGAACATGAATGTATCTGTCCTAGGGTTATCTGTCCTGTCCATCCCTCGCGTGATATCTCCCTGCCAGGATCTGTACCTGTGCCAGTCTCAGATGATCTGATGAAACAACCAAATACTTAAAAAAGAACAAAACATGTGCTAGCATCACCGGTCGTACTTCCCTCCGGTGTGGGCCCAATGGCGGCCGTGAGTTGTTAGTTAGCTACACCATGTTTATCCTGTGAGCTCAACGAGTCTTTGTGAGTGAACGGCATGACTGATCTTTAAGTCCTTTTAAGAACAGTTCCTAACATGTTCCTGTTTATTTTGTGTGAAGGCTGAATGGCTGTAAGCTGTCAGAGAGATGCTGTGAAGCTCTGGCCTCAGTTCTCAGCTCCAACTCCTCTAGTCTGAGAGAGCTGGACCTGAGTACCAATGATCTGCAGGATTCAGGAGTGAAGCTGCTCTCTGCTGGACTGGGGAGTCCACACTGTACACTGGAAACTCTCAGGTCAGTTTTACTGAATGGGCAAACAGTTACACCACCAGGTTCCATATCAGAAGACATTTAACAGATTTACATCCATTAAAGCATGCATGAATATATTATTTTCATAGGAATAACTCCATATTTCCAATTGTGTTGCCATGACAGTATAAGGTGTACGTTATATTTGTGCAGTTTGTTAATGATGGTATAAGGTGTATGTTGTATTACATTCTTATTCTGATTATCATGTAGTCAGCCAATAAGGTGGAGTTTAGAGTTGTTTAGTAAAGTTTTATAACATCCTATTCTTAAAACTGTCTTTTAAGGGCGATTTTCAGGAGTTTTGTTGAATCTTTAGTTATCTATCTGAACTCTAAGTTATACATATTTTGAAGATCTACTGTATTGACATTAGTTCAACTAATAAAACATGGCTAATAACACATTTCAAATAAAACATTTAATTACAGTTCCTAACATGTTTATTTTATGTGAAGGCTGAATGGCTGTAATCTGTCAGAGAGATGCTGTGAAGCTCTGGCCTCAGTTCTCAGCTCCAACTCCTCTAGTCTGAGAGAGCTGGACCTGAGTACCAATGATCTGCAGGATTCAGGAGTGAAGCTGCTCTCTGCTGGACTGGGGAGTCCACACTGTACACTGGAAACTCTCAGGTCAGTTTAACTCAATGTGCAAATTCGACAGATTTACATGCAGAGAAGTAATACCTCACACCCCTAAATATAGAATATTCATTGGAATAACTCAGTGTGTGTGTGTGTGTATGTGAATGCGTGTGTGTGTGTGTGTGTGTGTGTGTGTGTGTGTGTGTGTGTGTGTATGTGTGTGTGTATGTGTGTGTGTGTGTGTGTGTATGTGTATGTGTGTGTGTATGTGTGTGTAGGTTGTCTGGCTGTCTGGTCACACAGGAAGGCTGTGCTTCTCTGGCTTCAGCTTTGAGGTCCAACCCCTCCCATCTGAGAGAGCTGGACCTGAGCTACAATCACCCAGGAGACTCAGGAGTTACGCTGCTCTCTGCTGGACTGGAGGATCCACGCTGGAGACTGGACACTCTCAGGTATGGAGAGGACAGCTCACCACTCAGGGACAATGTGTCACTGAGTGGACAAGGATTCAACAAGGATTCAACCAGCTGCTAGATGAAGTGGTTTCAAAACGCAGCTGTAACTCATGTTGTCTAGAAAGTGATGAGACAGCAGATGATGAAGGTGAATGTTTCAACATGCTGCTCTCACTTTGTTTCCCCCCCCCCCCACCCCCCCACCCCCCCAAGTGTGGAGCACGGTGGAGTGTGGAGGCTGAAACCAGCTCTAAAGAAATGTAAGTGTCTATTTAGTTTGATTCATCACAACACACACCGACTATTGAGATGGAAAATCCATCCACAAAGCAGTAGGTGACATTCGTTCATTCAAATCCTACTGGGAATGAAGATGATGGCTGACATAATTAATTACGTATTTTAACATTGTTAACGATCACAACTAATCCTACTTGTATAACATCCAATAGGTGTTATTATTTTAAAATCATTATTTAGTAATTATGATTATAAGGAGTATTGTGAACGTATGTATACCTATGTACACACATTTGTGTGTACGTATGTGTATGTATGTGTACTTATGTATATGTATGTGTACTTGTGTATACATATGTATACCTATGTTTCCATGTGTTTATGTATGTCTAGTATGTTTATGTAGGTATGTATGTGTATGTATATGTACATGTCTACGTATGTATAGTATGTATGAACCAGTTCTATGGTACCAACAGTTAATTTACAGCCTGTATGTGAGCTCAGCTTGTTCACTCTGTTATTTATATTTACACAGGTGGATTACAATGTATGTGTATATATGTATGTATACAATGTAAATATATATTAATATGAGCGATCAGCTCATCATGCTAAACATTTTGATGTATAATATGTGTATGTAGTGAAAATATTGTGGGAGGAAATGCAGTTTATACATTTTTCAAGGTTTCAATGTTTTGACTGGGACAGCCAATCACACACACATAACTTTAACTTTAATTATCTTAGAAACGATATTATTGCATACTACTGCTTCTAAAAGTCACATCACATTAGTCCACTTTAGTACCTTTTTTTGTTTGTATATTTTTGTCTTTCTATGTTGATGATTGTGAGAGTGATGCCAAATGAAAAAGGATAGGAATAAGAAGTATGCAAGATAACAGTGCTAGTGATGATGATGATGATGATGATGATGATGATGATGATGATGATGATGGTGATGATGAATGGTTTAGCAGCCTAATCATGTCTTGTTCTCCCGTCAGATGCCTGTGAACTCACACTGGACACAAACACAGCCGACAGACGACTCTCTCTGTCTGAGGACAACAGAAAGGTGATGCTGGTTGAAGAGGAGCAGTCATATCCTGATCACCCAGAGAGATTTGACTACTGGGAGCAGGTGTTGTGTAGAGAGGCTCTGACTGGCCGCTGTTACTGGGAGGTACAGAGGGTAGGAGGTGTTGATATAGGAGTGACGTACAGAGGAATAACAAGGAGAGGAGAGGGTGATGACAGCAGACTAGGAAGGAACAACAAGTCCTGGAGTCTTTATTGTAATGATTGTGGTTACACTGCTTTGTACAATGGTAGTAGAACACGCATGCTTCTCCCCCCCGCTGGCTCTAACAGAGTAGGAGTGTATCTGGACCGGCCTGCTGGCACTCTGTCCTTCTACAGAGTGTCCCCAGTTGTAGGAGGGTCCTCAGACACACTGACACACATCCAAACCTTCCAGTCCACATTCTCCCAGGAGGACATCCATCCTGGGTTTTTACTATGGGATGGTTCCTCAGTGTCTCTGTGTCGGTTGTAGCAACAAACACACGCACACGCACACACACACACACACACACACACACACACACACACACACACATAAATATGTAAATGATTATGTGTGATTTAAATATATTCACTCAACATACATTTTACATACAAAATATACATTTTTTGGGCTTCTGAAAAGTTTGTCATGATAAAACATGAAAGGAAGAGACTTAAGATATTCCATAGGGTTAACCAAGTAGATTTTACAAAGATTTAATTTCTAATGTCAAACGTATTTTACATATTGATTAATGGTAAATCAAAACATGTTTATCCTCCAATATTCTTTATATTTTGGATATTAGCAGTTTTGTACTTAGGGCTCTGATATCAGTTTTTATTTTGATAAGCCTAACATGGAACCTGATTTAAAGCAGATTTAATATAAAATTCATAATCTACGTACTCTATGCGAAAGGCTAATGAAGTTAATGTTGTGAATTACTTTAAACTGAATATTGATTCCTTGTGTTTTGTTGGGAACACAACGGCAGCCGAACATGCTCAGTTATTAAAGATATGTGCACACCTGTTTATGATTTGTAATGTCTGCTACTTCTATTATTTTAGTCCTTGTATTTATTGTGCACATGTAAGGGACTATTTTTCTGTTGTATTCGTTAATAAAGCATAATGGTAATAAACAACTCAGTGGATCCAACTGAATGTTCTCGTGTGTTCAGCCGATGATTCTTCCCTAATTCCTCCAAACTTAGCAAATGTTTCTCCAGAGCTCTCTGTTGGTTATCCTAGCAGCATACCTGGAATGTCCTTCCAGCCCCTTGGATGCCAGCAGGTCTCTATGGTGTCCTGCCCCCTGACGTTGGCCCAGTGTTCAGTCCCTCCCGCTGGCTCTTCCTCAACTCACCGGTGGCTTGGGGGACCATAAGCTTAGTCCTCTGGAGACATTTCCTCCAACACGTCACAACACACACAACAGTGGAGTCTCCATTCACCTCTTCATCAAGTGTGTGGAGGGTGGATATTACTACACACACAACAATGGAGTCTCCATCCACCTCTTCATCAGTGTGTGGAGGGAGGATATTATTACACACACACAACAGTGGCGTCTCCAGTCACCTCTTCAACAGTGTGTGGAGGGAGGATATTACTACACACACAACAATGGAGTCTCCATTCACCTCTTCATCAGTGTGTGGAGGGAGGATATTATTGTTGTTGTGCTGTGTGTGACAACAATGTGTGATATTATTACACACACAGTGGCGTCTCCAGTCACCTCTTCATCAGTGTGTTGAGGGAGGATATTACTACACACATGAACAGTGTAGTCTCCATCAGTGTGTCTAAAAGTGTTTGGTTTTCAGTGGCCCCATCATTGCTAGTCCACCGGGTGGCGCTTTTGAATCTGATTCAACCTGTGCTCCAACAGCTGCTCCGTGTGGAGACGCTTTAAGGTTGATTTTTAACACCAACTTTCCCTCTTTGTTGTTCGCATTATGTCTCCTCTTTGTGGCTCCAGTCTTTACTAAAGGCCTTAGCTTTCAACGAGCCCCCACCAGTATGTCTAATGACTGTCTCCGCCATAACGTCAGCACAGGCAGAGTTGGACTGAAAGTCGAATCCAACACAATAGAAACATCTGTAGGCTACTCTGGATGTAAATACCAGAGGCGTGTATGTATAATACATGCCAACCATATTCAAGAAAGTCCCTGAGATCCCTCAACTCTAGAAGACCATACAATAACCACCAGGGCCTATTTCAGCCTGCTATCTTAGGGTGGGCTAGTAGAAATGACTGGCGGGCAATCTGGGCGGTAGGTAGCCGAGAGCTTAGAGGAGGTTGCCAGTTTGAATCCCAGGCAAGATGGCATCAAAAGCTGGCAATATGACAGCTGGCAACTGGAGGGTTGTCAGAGTCTAGATCAGAGGCAAGCTGCTGCCATTGTGCCTTCGGGCCTCTCCAGCTTATGGCTGTGTGTTTATTATGGGCTGTTTGAATGGGTTGAATGCAGAGTCTTCATCTCTCCTTGGGGATTAATAAAGTAGGCCTAGTATTCTAATGTTTAAAGAACAATTTGAAACAGGGAAATTGGGAGGTAGTGATTTCTAAGTGTCTGCTACCCTATGATTTGAGTCAGTGGAGGGAAGTTTGATTCACCATAAGAAAATAATAATCCTTCAGCCAGATTTTAACATACTCAACTCCATAACTTAATAATAGCCCCAATCATTATACACTGCTCAAAAAAATAAAGGGAACACTTAAACAACACAATGTAACTCCAAGTCAATCACACTTCTGTGAAATCAAACTGTCCACTTAGGAAGCAACACTGACAATAAATTTCACATGCTGTTGTGCAAATGGAATAGACAGCAGGTGGAAATTATAGGCTATTAGCAAGACACCCCCAATAAAGGAGTGGTTCTGCAGGTGGTGACCACAGACCACTTCTCAGTTCCTATGCTTCCTGGCTGATGTTTTGGTCACTTTTGAATGCTGGCGGTGCTTTCACTCTAGTGGTAGCATGAGACGGAGTCTACAACCCACACAAGTGGCTCAGGTAGTGCAGCTCATCCAGGATGGCACATCAATGCGAGCTGTGGCAAGAAGGTTTGCTGTGTCTGTCAGCGTAGTGTCCAGAGCATGGAGGCGCTACCAGGAGACAGGCCAGTACATCAGGAGACGTGGAGGAGGCCGTAGGAGGGCAACAACCCAGCAGCAGTGCTGGTGCGGTTGGCCCTGGGTTCCTCCTAATGCAAGACAATGCTAGACCTCATGTGGCTGGAGTGTGTCAGCAGTTCCTGTAAGAGGAAGGCATTGATGCTATGGACTGGCCCGCCCGTTTCCCAGACCTGAATCCAATTGAGCACATCTGGGACATCATGTCTCGCTCCATCCACCAACACCACGTTGCACCACAGACTGTCCAGGAGTTGGCGGATGCTTTAGTCCAGGTCTGGGAGGAGATCCCTCAGGAGACCATCCGCCACCTCATCAGGAGCATGCCCAGGCATTGTAGGGAGGCCATACAGGCACGTGGAGGCCACACACACTACTGAGCCTCATTTTGACTTCTTTTAAGGACATTACATCAAAGTTGGATCAGCCTGTAGTGTGGTTTTCCACTTTCATTTTGAGTGTGACTCCAAATCCAGACCTCCATGGGTTGATAAATTGGATTTCCATTGATAATTTTTTTGTGATTTTGTTGTCAGCACATTCAACTATGTAAAGAACAAAGTTTTTAATAAGATAATTTCATTCATTCAGATCTAGGATGTGTTATTTTAGTGTTCCCTTTATTTTTTTGAGCAGTTTATATTTTCACTGGATGAGCTTAGTTCTCAAAGAAAACTAAAACCTAATTGTAGCCAAACTCCACCTAGGTGGCTTTACTGGGATCCTCTGACAACAGGACACCGGGCATAGATGTTGAAACTGGTTTATTGCAGAGTTTGAAGGATAAATTATCCATAGAGCAGATGTTGCATGCTGCCATTTCAGAGCTCTCCGAGTTATGTGGCTGGTTTAACTTGTGAGCCTTGATTGGTCAATACACAACAAGTGTGCATCCTCACCCAGCCCCAGAGTCTAATCTGTCTGACTCGGGCCAGGTGAGGCTGCTTCAACCATCAACCAACAACCAACATCAACAAGCACAACAAGCACTATTTACAAAACTAGAAGGTAGTCTTACTCAAACTCAGTTGACAAAGAAAATGACTCCATCAACTAATCAAGCTGTGGTAAGGAGGGGCGTGGTTTAGCGCCGGCTGCAGTCAGAAGGGGCGGAGCAGCTCAATTGGGGTCAGACGCAGCTGTAGGGAATGAGCGCAATTAGATAACTATTAAAAAGACTGATGTGTATTGTGCTCTTCCCACAGGGAGGTCGGGTCCACACAGGCGGACGACGACGACGACGACGACTATACACAACGGCCGAGAAGGCGCAAGCAGCACGCGTCCAAAACAAAGGATAAGCGTTGACTTTTTTGTTTGTTTGAAAAGAAGCAATAAAAATTTACGTTTTGCTTCGGAACTGGTGTGATATTGTTTTCCTTACCCTGGTCTGTAGCCGAGAGAACGCTACAGTGGTGCCTGAACAGGGACCACTGTAGCGTGGGAAGAGCACAATACACATCAGTCTTTTTAATAGTTATCTAATTGCGCTCATTCCCTACAGCTGCGTCTGTGACCCCAATTGAGCCGCTCCGCCCCTTCTGACTGCAGCCGGCGCTAAACCACGCCCCTCCTTACCACACAAGCCTATAATCAACCCTCAATATAACTTTATACAGTACAGGGTCAGGCAGACACACATCATTCTCCTGTCTGTCCTTCTCCCTTCATCCAACACATTTGAATTGATGCAAATGGGCTGCTGATGGAAATTCACTAGTAGCAAAATCACCTGATCCCTGACCAAATGAAGCGACCACTCATTGGTTCCAGTCCATACACAAGCTGGAGCAGGTTTGAGTGAGTGGTTTATCACGAGCGGTGTGTGTGTGCTTCTACCTGCCACGCCCCTATGTGTGTGCAGAATGAGCCTTCAGAGGTCTTAGTTGTTGTAGTATATTGGGAATACTAATTAATAACTGGACGGTCACAGACTTGGCTCATAACTCTTTATTGAAGGACCATGCAACAACTTCTAACTCCGGGGAGAGAGCGGTCAGTTCCTGTGCCCAACAATGGCACTACTGCCCCTAGTGGTCATATCCCGCTCTACAACATTCCTCCCCCCTTAAATCTGAACTAATCCGGTTAGTAAAATATCTGCATATTAAACACTATGTGAACACAATATAACATTTTCAACAACAGCAACCACAAATAAACAAATTCAACGTATAAGTAACAGCTTGAACCGGTTTCCAAAACCATAACAAAGGCCGTGTGAGTGTCCCATTTCTTTTTCATTTCAGATACACTCTCATAATGTCTTTATTTGAAGCAAGGGTAGACTACCTTACTTCCTAAAGGAGATAAGGGCGCATTCTAGCCCATAAGAAGGAATCTCCTTTACCTCCCAAACTCTCCAAAACGAGCTGGGGCTTTTCTTGTTCTTTGAGAGCGTCGCAATTCCACTTTAGGTGAACCACCAGGCGCGTTGATTTCCTCAGCAACAGGTGCATTGTCTGTTTGTGCCAGTGGTATACCTGTGTCCTGTGGCACCTCACTGTCTGGTGGACTGAGCTCTCTGTAGTCGTCCTCGTCTGTTTTGTCTGTCATTGGCTCTGAACTGTCATCTTCTTGCCTGCTGAACAGCTGGTCAACATGCCGACGCACCACTCGACCATTCCCCAAGAGTACAGTGTACGACACAGGCCCTGTGATCTCCTGAACCAGCCCCGGTATCCATTTAGGGCCATACCCAAAATTCTTGGTATACACCAAGTCTCCGACAACAAAACTGCGATCTTTTGTGTGTCTGTCATGGTATGTTTTCTGTCCTGCTTGTTTAGCCTCCACTTTACTCTTTAGATCTGGGTGTATCAGGTCTAATGTGCACCTCAACTTCCTTCACATCATCATCTCAGCAGGGGAAAGTCCAGTGGTAGACTGTGGAGTTATACGATAACTAAATAAAACCCTATTCAGTTTTGTCTCCAATGTCTCACCTGAGCTCTTTTTCATTAGCTCTTTAAAAGTTTGAACAGCCCGCTCCGCCAGCCCGTTGGAAGAAGGGTGGTGGGGTGCTGATGTGACATGTGTGATTCCATTTTTTGTCATGAACTCTTTGGTGTTCTCACACACAAAACACTGAGCATTATCTGAAACGATCATCTCCGGAATGCCGTGACTACTGAAACTGTTCCTGAGACTATCCACGGTAGCAGCTGACGTAGCTGAGCTCAATGGGTATACGTCCATCCATTTTGAGTGAGCGTCTACTATTACCAAAAACATCTTTCCCATGAAAGGACCTGCATAGTCTATGTGTAGCCTTCTCCATGGCTTACTGGGCCACTCCCAGGGATGGAGTGGGGCACTAGCAGGTGCTTTTCTCTGCTCTTGACATGTGGTGCATGATTTGACCTTCTTTTCAATGTCAGAATCCATATTGGGCCACCACATGTAGCTCCTGGCCAAGCCTTTCATTCTGGTCATGCCGGGATGACTCTGATGCAGTTGTTCCATCATTGCTGTGCGTCCTCTCTCTGGAACGACGACCCGGGCTCCCCACAGCACACAGCCGTCCTGAACACTGAGCTCATGCTGCCTCTGTTTGTAAACGGCAAACTCATGTCCATCCTTGTGATTTGGCCAGCCCCTCAGTAGGTACTCACGGACCCTCGACAGGACTGGATCTTTGGCTGTCCAGCTCTGGATTTGTTTCGAGGTCGTCATTGGGCTGATCTCCTGATCCAGCATTAGCACTCGTTCCTCAGGAGGCGGACTGCTTGGACACTCTGGGAGAGGGAGGCGGCTGAGAGCATCAGCGTTACCGTTGTCCTTGCCTGCTCTGTAAGTAATGACATACTCATATGCTCGTAATGTTACTGCCCATCTCATTATTCTGGGAGATGCCATTTGTGGCACCGCTTTCATTTCATTCAACAAACTGATAAGAGGCTTATGGTCAGTACCGATTTCAAACTTCCTCCCATATAAGTATTTATGAAACTTCTTCACGCCAAATATGATAGCTAACCCCTCCTTATCAAGTTGTGAATAGTTCTTTTCAGCAGGTGAGAGTGTGCGCGATACAAACCCTATAGGCTTCTCAGCCCCATCTGGCATACGATGAGACAATACCGCTCCCAACCCGTAGGGTGAGGCATCACAGGATAGTATCAGTACTTTTCCTTCATCATAATGTACCAACACTCTGCTCGACTGTAATAGTTCTTTTGACTGGTTGAAGGCCCGTTTTTGCTCCGACCCCCAACACCATGGCTCGTCCTTCCTAAGCAGCTGGTGCAGAGGAGCCAATAAGGTAGACAACTTCGGTAGGAACCTATGGTAGTAGTTTAACAGTCCCAGATATGCTTTCAATTCCGTGACTGTAGTAGGCGCTGGTGCATCTTGGACCGCCTTCACTTTCTCTGGCACTGGATGCAGCCCAGTAGCGTCCACCCTGTGTCCTAGGAATGTAACTTCCTTCTCCATGAAGTTGCACTTACTCCGTTTCAATCGTAGCCCTGCCTCCTCCAGCCGTTGTAACACTCTGTCCAGTGTACGGATGTGGTCCTGATCATCCGTTCCTGTCAGAAGGATGTCGTCCAGATAGACTGCACACTGGGGAATCCCCTGTAGAATCCCTTCCATAGTGCGCTGGAAGATTGCAGGACTGGAGCTGACTCCGAAGGGTAACCTTGCATAGGTGAACAGTCCCTTGTGCGTGTTCACTGTGACGTATTTCTTTGAGTCTTCATCTAGCCTTATCTGTTGGTAAGCATGACTCATATCCAGTTTACTGAATTTTTCACCCCCCGCTAGGGACGTGAACATGTCCTCCATTTTAGGAATGGGGTACTGTTCTAGTGATGACACTCTATTTACAGTCACCTTGTAGTCCCCACACAATCTCACCGTATTGTCCGGTTTTACCACTGGGACTATTGGTGCTGCCCAGTCTGAGAACTTCACTGGTTCTATGATGTTTTCCTTCAAGAGCCGATCCAACTCAGCCTCTACCTTCGTTTTCATTGCAAACGGAACTGACCTCGGTTTGAAGAAGCGGGGTGTAGCATCCCTGGCTACATGTATCTTTGCTGTGGCTCCTTTTAATGTGCCAAGCTCATCCTTGAACACCTGCTCATGTTTCTTTAACACTTCCTGTAAAGCATCTTTGCTGTCCATTATCTTATTCATTGTACGCCAGTCCACATCTAACTTGGTGATCCACCCTCGCCCAAGCAGGTTTGGTCCTGACCCCGCTACAACTACAACTGGTAACTCTTTGACCATTCCTTTATGTTCAACTTTCACATTAGCTGACCCTAGAATGTCAACTTTTTGTCCCGTATATGTTTTAAGACTGATAGGACATGTACCTAGCTCTGGCACATTTGCCTTCTTCCCTAGCTTAGCATACTCTGACTGTGACATTACTGTTACACTACAGCCGGTATCAATCTCAAATTTTACCTTACATCCATTTACTTTTAAATATTGCCTGAGAGGAGGTACTTTGGGAATGGTAGTGTTCATACTGTGAATAGTGAATACATCCTCACTACTCTCCTGACTACTCTCTTCCTCTTCCTGAATGAAATGCGCACTTTTTGAATATCTCTCTCTCTCCCCTTTAACCTTTGTAGGTCCCTGGGCGCCCGATTTCTCGTTCCATGCCAGTTTGCAGGCCCGCTTTATGTGCCCTGTCTTACCACAGTTGTGACACTTTTCTCCCGCGAACCTGCACTCGTTTGCCAAGTGGCTGTTCCCGCCACATCTGTAGCATTTGGCGCGCCCCCGCTGCTGCGTCTTTGCACGGGCGTCCACGTTGTAAACGGACCCCGCCACAAGTCGGCTCCCTTTTCCATCGCTCATAGAAGTCAAGTCCTTTATGTCCTTGTTGGCCGCTTCCATGGCTAGCGCTTTCTTTAGCGCCGTTTCAAACATCAAACCCTCCTCTGACAAAAGTCTCCGCTGTATTCTGTCGTCATTTATGCCGCACACTAATCTGTCACGTAGCATCACTGTGAGCGTGTCCCCATAGTTGCAGTCCTGCGCGAGCTTCCTCAGCTCTGCCACATAATCACTGACACTTTCCTCAGGTTTCCTATTTCTTGAGTTGAATTTCCATCTTTGTACTATTTCACTCGGTTTAGGATTGAAATGGGATCGCAGTAGACTCACCAAGTCATCATATAACGTTTCCCCTGGCTTTGCCGGGCTCAGTAAGTTCCTCATCAATGCGTAGGTCTGCACGCCCACACAGCTCAATAGGATGGCCCTTTTCCTTACAGCATCGTCGATCTCATTTGCAACAAAAAAATGCTCCAGAATTTCGCAGTATTCTTCCCACACTTGTGTCTTGTTGTCAAATGGTGCCACCGACCCGAATGTGCCTGCCATCTTGTCTGTCGTCCAGTCACAGCCGCTAAAGAGAGAGCGAAGCCTTCGCTAGCTTGCCCAACGTCGATAGCGTCACACTCTTAGCCTTTCCTAGCAAACTAGCCCGTTACTAGGTTCCGCCGTCACTTACTCAGTAAAAACGTCCTGTCTTCACCGCTTCCATATTCCAAATTATCCTCGTCGCCAATGTAGTATATTGGGAATACTAATTAATAACTGGACGGTCACAGACTTGGCTCATAACTCTTTATTGAAGGACCATGCAACAACTTCTAACTCCGGGGAGAGAGCGGTCAGTTCCTGTGCCCAACAATGGCACTACTGCCCCTAGTGGTCATATCCCGCTCTACAACAGTTGTCATAGCAGCACCTCCACTCTGCCGTCTCCTAGAGACAGCCTTCAGGCAATACAGAGCACAGTGTGTCCAGTTATAATAGAAAACACTACGGATGTATTGGTTTGAAGTGGGCTTATGTAGGCCTATATCTCTTAATAAATATATAAAGTGTAGTATATTGGAAATACTAACTAGTAACTGGACTGGCACAGACTTTGCTAATAACTCTTTATTGATAGCGACCATACATCAACTGCCAACCCAGGGGAGAGAGCGGTAAGTTCCTGTGCCCAACAATGGCACTACTGTCCTTAGTGGTCATATGTAAATATCCCACTCTACAACATAAAGCATGAAACATCTTGTCTCTCCATGCATTTTGTGTATTGCTTGTTAAATCATTAGTAGTTTACAGACAAATATACTGTCTCTAAAACACTGTTTGGACTTTAAAAGCACACCTATCAATCCCTCGTATTGATTATATTGATTTCTGTGGACACGTCCACGCACACAAAATGCACACACGAATGTGCGGCACACGTCCAGAGTGTTGCTAGAAATGAGTTACGGGTTAAAAGTTGGTGAGTGAAATGTTTTCCACACAAGAGTGTGAGGGAAACACGTAGGGAGAGAGGAGAGCATAGACATATTTACAAAGATGCTTTGGCTGCTTTGACCCGTTGCTGCATTACATCAACCTCACAGTGGAGAGGCAAAGACTGGCCTGTCAATAAATATAGGTAAATGGGTGAACTGCGTTTTTTATTTAATTCTTAAAAGCACTACAAAATTTTGAAACTTTGTTTTTATAATTATACTAAATCAAATATATGTTTTATATACCTTTTTTTTTAATCCTACGTTGATCATTAACCCTTTAAGACAAACGACTCATTGAAATTGGTTTAGAATGTAACCGTTACAGTGCTTTTTATCCAGAAAAACCGCAGCTCCCCCTTAATACTTGTATTGGTTTACAGGCCAGTCTTGACCTCTCCAATATGGCGGCGACGTTGCCGTATGACGGCATCTATGTAAATATGTCTTTGTAGTGTTGTTCAGTAAACCAAAGTTCATTAAAACCAAGTAAACCGACGTCGAGGCACTTCTCTCTTTCTGGAGACGAAGAACAACACGTTTAAAAACTAAATAGTCTGACAGAAACATTATAAGGTGAATTCAAGAAAACAAGTTGTGAAAGAATAAAAAATGAAATCTTTTTTTTTACATGATAAAACAAATGTTTTCTCGGAATGGCCTCTTCCTGGTGTGTTTGGTAAACTGGCCATGTGATGTTTGATGTGTGGTCAATGTTTAAATGATTCCACAAATCCACCCCAATAACTGAAATGCACATTGGGCCAGGAAGTGAAGCACCATCATTTTTAACACATAACACAACGTTTAAGCTCAAACACATTGTGGTCAAAGACTGATTCTCTCGCTCTGAAAAGCATTTTCCACACATAAACAACTTGGCCTTAAATCACATGTTGGCATTCGCTCAGATTGAATGTCACAATGGAACTTGTATATTGAGTGGGTTTTGGGTAAAGGGGAATGTTGCATTCAAAAGTTATAATCACTTTTGAAAACATAGATGTCATGAATCCAGCACCTTGAGCCTGTTTTGCCATTGTTTCGTTTATTTCTCTACCTGAAGTCCAAATTTGGACCTCGGAGAAGGTCCATCGCGGGCGCGGTACGGTACGGCACGGCGCCCTTAAACTGGTAGTGGAAACGCAAATCAGCGTGGCACGGTACAGTTCAGTACGGCAACAGTCAGCAACACACCAAGGCCCCGGAGACGACTGGAGACGCTGAAAAGATCCAGGCCTCGGAGCGACAGGTAAATCAACCTGTTTCAGCTTGACCTCCAACACTGGGACTTTTTCAACAATACCATTTGGGCTGAGAACACTAAGCTGGGTTGGTTACGACCCACGGTTACTTTGTGTTGCTCTTTTTTCCGTCGCTGAGTGTGTCTTTAATGAGCGATCTTGGACATGAAACGCGTCACACAACGTGCCGTTATCCCACAAGTGTCCGATTAGCTTGATGAACCTTCTCGGACCCCAACAATAACCGCTCCCCGGATGGAGCTGACGTTGTGACGTCACAGGGCCTCTCAAAGGGCCCGTAGACATCCCGGAAAGAACCGGACCGGAGTTCAGAGCAG
Source organism: Lota lota (assembly GCA_026745465.1). NCBI lineage: Eukaryota > Metazoa > Chordata > Actinopteri > Gadiformes > Lotidae > Lota > Lota lota. The sequence goes on along the minus strand of JACYXH010000057.1, from coordinate 575,714 downwards.
CGTGGAACGTGTTTTTTTTTTCTTTTTCTGCATTATGCGATTATTCTAGTAACGTTGAGTAAAGACAGGTTACTAAGTTTAAGATCAGTGAAGACATACTAAGTGTTTATATTTGTAATGATAAGAATTGTAGGTCATATAATTATATTGTAATAATGTAATAAGTAATAATAATAATGTAATAATAACAATGAGCACTGTCAATACCTTCCTATTTATAACAGCCTACCTTTATATGTAGAAAGTATATATTTAAAGTAATAATAACTCCAGTAGACGTAAGTAGTCATCAGCATCAATGACTTGAGGAAGAGTAAGAAAGTATCTAGTGAAAATACTTCTCAAGTACTGAATTACTTCAAACCAAATTATTTATTGTTGTAATAAGCAAAGCATGTATCCTTTAAATAAAAACAATAACACATCAAATCTCTATCTCAACCCCCACAAAGCTAAAAAAAGAATAAGAGCTGATGACCTTTGTTTGAGACTGCCTTCACATTAGGCTCAAAGCTTAGTTTGTCATCCACAATTGTAATGGTACATATTGTATTGATAGCTTATTGTTTATGATCGGTCGGCTTATGGTATAAAGTCCATAGATAGACCCCCCCCCCCCCCCCCCCCCACGTAGTGAGGCCGCGTCACAGCCTATCAGATAGACAGAGATTAATGACCAACTGTCTAGAAAGTAATATTCACGAGCAAGCTCGAACCTTTCAATCTATTCATATATCTTTAAAATCCTATTTTTAAAACGGGGACGTCTGGTCTTCAGTAGGCCGGTAGTATCTGCCTCCTACTAGCGCTGACCACACTGAGTTCATCGAATTCGGTGATCAGGTGTTTGCTTATGTGAATACCACAAAATCAAAGATGTCATGTCATCGGGTACCCAGAAACACACACACAAGGAATTACAAAACCCGACAAACATCGTAAAACGTTTCTTCTGTTCACTTGCTTGTTGTAGTATGTGTTGAGCACCAAAGGCTCTTCATCCATTCCAAACACCTACACCACACACACACACACACCTGTGTCTCCTTCATCCAAATCACATTGGCCAGAAGATGAACTGCACCGAGGTGGATTCACCACCCTCTAGTGGTTCCACATGCAATAACAGAGTACTAAAACATGGCTTTGAGAAACAGGCCTCATATCTTACTATTTAGCCATTTATCAGACGCCTTCATCCAAAGCTACTTACAGTGAGTACAGATACACATAGGCACTGGAAGTATGGTGTCCTGTTGGCTGAGAGTGAAATTATATTGGAAAACATATTGTAGTTTAATAATTTCTGATTTATTTATTATTCTTAAGCCACATCTGTTAGCATAATTTAGTATTAAAACGAGAAGAATCATCTGCTGAACACACGAGAACATGCAGTTGGATCCACTGAGTTGTTTATTACCATTATGGTTTATTAACAAATACAACAGAAAAATAGTCCCTTACACGTACACAATAAACGTAAGGACTAAATTAATAGAAGTAGCAGACATTACAAATCATAAACAGGTGTGCACATATCTTTAATAACTGAACATAATAACTGAACACAAGGAATCAATATTCAGTTTAAAGGCTTTTCCCATAGATCACTTACATTTATGATATTAAATCTGCTTTAAAATCAGGTTAAATGTTATAGGCCTATCAAAATAAAAGCTGATGTAAGTATAAAAGTTAATAAAAGATACATTTACCATCAATACATGTTTTTATACATTTTACATTAGAAATTATATCTTTGTAAATCCTGCTAACTTAACCATTTGGAGTATATAATACATTTACATAATACACATGTATAAGTATATTTATGCATGCATGTATTTAAATGTGTGTGTGTGTGTGTGTGTGTGTGTGTGTGTGTGTGTGTGTGTGTGTGTGTGTGTGTGTGTGTGTGTGTGTGTGTGTGTGTGTGTGTGGGCATGTGTGTGTGTGCGCGTGTGTTGCTAAAACCGACACAGAAACACTGAGGAACCATAATCCCATAACCAAATCCCAGGGTGGAGTACCTCCTGGGTGAATGTGGAGTGGAAGGTGTGGATGTGTGTCAGTGTGTCTGAGGACCCTCCTACATCTGGGGACACTCTGTAGAAGGACAGAGTGCCAGCAGGCCGGTCCAGATACACTCCTACTCTGTTAGAGCCAGCGGGGGGGAGACGTATGTCTGTTCTACTACCGTTGTACCGGGCAGTGTAATGATCATCAAAACAATCAAGACTCCAGGACTTGTTGTTCCCTCCAAGCATGCTGTCAACACCCCTTCCTCTCCTTGTGATTCCTCTGTATGTCACTCCTATAGAAACACGTCCTTCCCTCTCTACCTCCCAGTAACAGCAGCCAGTCAGATGCTCTCTACACAAAACCTGGCTACAGGAGTCAAATCTCTCTGGGTGATCAGAATAAGACTGCTGCTCTCTAACCCATGTGACCTTTCTTTTGTCCTCAGACAAATATAGTTGTCTGTAGGCTGTGTTTGGGTCCAGTGTGAGTTCACAGGCATCTGACGGGAGAACAAGACATGATTAGGATGCTAAACCATTATTCTTCATCATCATCATCACTTGTACTGTTGTCTTGCATACTTCTTATTATTCTTATCCTATTCCTTGCCATCTACTCGCACAAACATTAACATAGAAAGATAAAAAGATATATATATAATAGGTACTAAAGTGGACTGGTGGGCCATGACTTTTAGACTTAATTGCGAGTGGCTGTCCTAGTGAAAACATTGAAACTAAGAAAAAGTTATAAATGAAATATCTATGCAATACTTTACATACTTTTCAAGATATTACACTTTGGTTCCAATACACATACATTGTAATCCACCTTTGTAAACAACAGACTGAACCAGCTGAGCTCACATACAGGCTGGAAATTAACTGTTGGTACCATAGAACTGGTTCATACATACTATACATACATAGACATGTACACATACATACCTACACAAACATACTAGACATATATAAATACACAGAAACATTGGTACATATACATATAAGTACACGTACATACCATACATACATAGACATGTGCACATACGTACACATGCATACCTACACAAACATACTAGACATAAATAAACATAAATGACATCACACGGTCCTGCCATGTGACTATTGCCCATGCACGCGCATCGCAATGACAATGCTGAAACGATGTACTGTACAGCCCTGCAATTTGAAAGTAAAACTGGTTTTCCTATTTGAAGAATATTGGAATATGGAATGTATATTTGACAGCCCTAAATCAAACTAAACAGACACTTACATTTCTTTAGAGCTGGTCTCAGGTCAGGCAGCTTTTTCATCCCCATGTTCAGTGTCTTCTCCAGCTGATCCTGGGATCTCCTCACAAGGTTGGTAGGGGGAGAGACTGGTGAGGCAACAAGCAGAGGAAACCCAAGAAGAAAGAATCAAGTTCAATACGAAGACCCTGATTGGGAAAACATTCATGTTTCATTTGGCTCCTCACCCCCTCTCCCTCACAGTTAACAAAATAAATCTGTTTATTTAGCCTTCGACCGTGTTCTGTGTGTCCTGGTCTTACGACCCACCCTTACCTCACCTGCAAGAGTTGCAAAATAGCCTGTCAATGTTGAAGCTTAATAATTTGTAAATTATTTAAAAGAAAAGGACAAAATAGCGGTATGGACGGTGTGGCGATAATGATGCCGGTGTGGGATTGTGCACCGTATCTTACCAGTGACACTGGATATTGGACAAGCGGGTGATGATTCAAACTAAACAGACACTTACAGTTCTTTACATCTGGTTTCAGGACAGGCAGCTTCTTCATCTCCATGTTCAGTGTCTCCTCCAGCTGATCCAGGGATCTCCTCAAGGTCCCTACATATGACGGAGGACGGAACTCCACCGTTGTCCAGTCCCTGGTGGGTGGAGGATTCTTCAGGGATCTGAAGGTCTGGAGGAAGTGGAGGTGGTCTTCAGTGCGTGAGAGCTGCTTCACCTCTGAGCTTCTATTGGACAGATCCTCTATTTCCTGCTCCAGCTCTTTGATGAGGCCTTCAGCTTCTTTCTCTGTGAATTTCAGTTTCTCTTCAACTGTTTGGTTGAGATCCTCCTGCCACTTTTCAATAGAGCGCGTCAGAGCAGTGAGGACCTGCACACCATCGGCTATCTCTCTGTCTGCGTCTGCTTTGCTGCGTTCTACTGTGTCTTTGATCTCCTGAATCTTTTGTTGTCGCACCTGGATCATTTGCTGAACTTCAGACTCTATCTTCCCCAGCTGGGCTGTCTTCACTTCATATTCCTCCTTTAGTGGTACAACAGGGTGGGATTTGTGGGCTGTATCTGTGCAGAACAGACACACACACACCTGTTCAGTCTGGCAGAAGAGCTCCAGAAGTCGGTTGTGTTCCTTACACATCCTGTCTTCCAGACGGTCCATAGGGTCGACCAGCAGATGTTTCTTAAGGTCTGCGACTCTCTGATGTGGCTCCAGGTGGGTGTGGCAGTAAGAGGTAAAACACACTAGGCAGGACTTCACGGCCTTCAGCTGGGTCCCAGTACAGATGTCACAGGGAACTTTTCCTAGTTCAACACAAGGCTGCTCTTTTACTCGTACAGACCTCCTAAACTGATCAACCATCTCTGATAAGAGGGTATTGACCCGTAAATCAGGTCTTGTGTGGAACAGCTCGTTGCAAACAGGACATTTAAACTGGACTTGTTCATCCCAGAACATTGAAATGCAGGTTTTACAGAAGTTGTGTCCACATGGTGTGGAAACTGGGCTGCTGAACACATCCAGACAGATGGAACATGAAAAGTTCTCTTCAGACCAGGAAGTAGCAGAGGCCATTCCTAGAAAACATGTTTTAAAAAAAACATTACATTCGTTTTTATATTGTATTACCATGGTAAAATAATGGGTTTATCTCGTTCTAATGTAAGTGTTTTATATATTATATATTTGTGTCGTTTCAAGCAGAAATCGTCATCCAACAGGAGGTAAACATGAAGCCCTGCAGACAGGACAGCTTCAAAGAGTATACAGGTCAATATGTTGGACTCACCTTATAATGTTTCTGTCTGACTATTTAGTTTAAAAAGTGTTGTTCTTTGTCTCCAGAAAGAGAGAAGTGGCTCGACGTAGTGTTACTTTGGTCACTTTGGATTTCAATTATAGGAATAATGCATTCTCAAAGAACATTTATATCAATTATTGTTTAAATATGGTAAGTATGTGTCAGAAAACAATGTTTGCATAGGGTGAGCAGTCTCTGACTCCTGTCCCACCTGAAACAGCTGAGTGTCACAACGCTACACTTTCAGAGGTCGGTGATAGGAGTTAACATGGAAGCACCTTTTCTGTAAGTCACTGAAAACGATCTAGAGCGTCAAATACAACTATTCCAAATGACACAAAACCACACTTGTCTACAACATGGGAAGTTATTTAAATAGTCATGACAGGGTGAATCCTTTAATCATTATAATATTAATAAAGTAGCCTTATAATATTAATAAAGTAGCCTATAGTATAGTAATAATAAGATGCCTACCGTTAAAGTCACCCAGGGACACTTCAGATTTAGGACAAATCCTAAAACAGAAGAATGAAAAACTGTTATTTCAACGATAACTGGGTGCTTGACTCCCAGCTGAAAGGTTCTGGGTTTGATCTTCAATGTCCTCAGTCCCACCTGTAGGCAGCAAACCCTAGCTCCTTAATGACCTGTCTCTGTACTGTCTAACCCCTACCTGCTCCTTAATGACCTGTCTCTGTACCGTCTAACCCCTACCTGCTCCTTGATGACCTCTCTCTGTACTGTCTAACCGCTACCTGCTCCTTATTGACCTGTATCTGTACTGTCTAACCCCTACCTGCTATTTAATGACCGGTCTCTGTACTGTCTTACCCCTATCTGCTCATTAATTACCTGTCTCTGTACTGTCTAACCCCTACCTGCTCCTTACACTACTGAACACCTCCATGTAGAATCCTCCTCCATCCTTTAAAGACAGATTAGCGTCTTGTTTATATGAACACTTACTATGCATCTATGTAAACGTATACATCAGTAGAATCTTTACAGTGGATGATTTCTCTTCTCAGAAGAGCAATCAGAGTACTGGTGACAGTGTCACAGTGACTGTCTTTTGAATTACCGGCCGATTAGTATCTGTGGTGACGTGATGCCTACAGCGTTCACTGTTTACACACAACACACTTGAATTCTCTTGGTATTGATCTGAATCTAGGTGGGGTCGGATTCTTATCGTGTGTTTTCCTTTGTGGTTTCTTACACCTTTTCTAGGCAGGTCATCAGAAAGGCATTAGGCTTTATTAGCAGCAGCTTACCAGATAAACGTGATGCTCATTCTCAATAAGGTAAAGATGTGGTTATGCTGCCCAGATGTTTCTAATAACTATTTAATAACTATTTATCATTCCACACAGTAGGTCTGTAAGGGCTTCAAATGTATCTGATCAAGTTCACCGTGTGGATATCATACCTACTCTTCCCTGTGCTGGTTAAACCACTCTGAAGGCATGACCATATATGGATTTCCTCATGTCATATGACATCACAACCAGATATGTGATGCAGGCCCACAGAGAACAAGACCCAATGCATGATGACATTCAAACATTTTACATTTACATTTACATTTAGGGCATTTAGCAGACTTACAATAAGTAAATTTGTCAGAAGAAAGAGAAACAACAATATATCACTGTCAGTACAGTAAGGATGTTCATAGAACAAGTGCCAAGCACTCACAATTGCTAGGTTAATCCATTCCCTGTATACAACAAAGATAGCTAGGTAAGTACTATTTTTAAGTGCCAGGACGTACAAACATATAATAAATGTGTAAGACGGGTGTAGAGGCGGTGGGGAGTAAGGAGGAAGGCTATGCAGAGTCCAGGTGAACTCTGAACAAGTGAGTCTTTAGTCTCTTGCGGAAGCTGGTGAGCGACTCTGCAGTCCTGACATCGGCAGGGAGCTCGTTCCACCACTGTGGTGCCAAAACATCTTCACTTACCAAGATGGCTGTCTTCCTGACTACTACTAACAATATTAATAATCATGCCATACTACAAATACAGCAACTGTTGATTCTATCCTAAGTACCTTTAAAGTCACCCAAAGACACTTCTGATTTAGGACAAATCCTAAATCAGAAGAAAAACTATTAGAAGTATTTTAACGTTAACCGGGTGTTTGACTCCCAGCTGAACGGATCCAGGTTCGATCCCCAATGTCCACAGTCCGACCTATAGGCAGCAAGATGACCCTTAACCCCTACCTACTCCTTAATGACCTGTCTCTGTACTGTCTAACCCCTACCTACTCCTTAATGATCTGTCTCTGAATTCACTCAGTCAGACAAAGTTGACAAATAGCAATGCAACCATCAATTGAATAACGTTTGAAACCGTGTATGGTAACTGGGCTGTTGAACACATTCAGACAGATGGAACATTCTCTTCAGACCAGGAAGTGTTAGCAGGGCCCATTCCTAGACACAGACGACATGGTTTATGTATTCAGCAGTTCAATAATTTTTTTCTAATTCCATAACGGGAAGAGAGGTTCTAAAGTTGTGTTGTTTTACTCACCTTGTTGTGGTTACTGTCTGTCAGACTATTTGTCCCAAAATGTGTTTTATTATTCTCCTGAAAGAGAGAACTGCTTCCACGTCGGGTGACTTTGGTTTCTATGAACGTTAAGTTTCGTTTCCTTAACACGTCCTCTCCTCTCCTCTCCTCCTCCTAACTCCTGGCTCCGCCCCCACGGACACACATTTCACCGCCGTTCAACTTCACACTCTTCACTGTGGGGCATTCATGCGCCGTGAAGGCTACTTCAAGTGCGTAGATGTGTGTTCTCCTCTTCTCTGTGGAGTTAAAAGAGAGCCGATGCAAAACGAGAGACATTGTGCTGATGTAGTGGTCATTTGCGACTGTAACTGTGATTCAGTGGCGTTGATCGATCCTGGTTTCCGGGGCTTCCCCGAATACTATTTATCCAGCCCCGATCCAATATTCAAAAAAAAAAAGAAAAGAGAAAAAGCTGTTTATTGCCGCTACGCTCGCTGCAGGAACTCTACCCGGTGTGCACGCGCACAGTGCACACACGAGCAGCAGACCTATGAGAGCAGCAGAGGTTTGTTTGTGTGTGTGTGTGTGTGTGTGTGTGTGTGTGTGTGTGTGTGTGTGTGTGTGTGTGTGTGTGTTGTCCACAACATTTGAGGACACAGCAATGTTTGCGTGCTGTCCATGCTCCCTGCTCTAGAAAGAGTGCTGAAAATGTATGTGCCATTGAAAGCGTTTTTTTCTTTCTGAAGACAAATGCCCTGTTGTCCTGTGAATAATGTTCGAAGATCCACTGACTGAACTTGGTTGGCCTTTGTCCATGGAAACCTGACTGTATTCAGTGACACAATCAAGATGCTTGAAGGCCAGGACCACTGTGCTGTGGAGTCAGCTGCAATTCTGAGAAACATTGAGGCAAATTTTACTGCAAGAAGAGATGACAACTTCATTCCAGTTCTGGTCAGAGGACTTCTGAGAGAGCTAGAGGAAAATAGAGATCAGAGATGGAGCACAGTGGTTACCCACTTCAAAGAAAATGACATCCCACACACTATCCTGGCTAGAAAGCGTCTGTTGTCATGTGCTTACCTGGAAGTAATGCAGCAGTAGAGAGAGTGTTCTCCCAAATGAATGATATATGGACAGCAGCAGCAAGAAATAGGTTCACTGTTCCTACCATCAAGGTAGTGCTTATAGTAATAAGGGTGCTTATTGTGAAGACAAACTTCAACATCCCCTACGAGGAGTTCATGGAGAAGCTGGCCAAAGAAAGAGCAATGTAAGAAAATACATTCTTCTGAGAAATACACAGATTAGGTTAGTATCTCATCATCTTATTTCTTTATTACGTTGTTAAGTATTTCACATATACTATTGTCTCTGTTTATTTTAATTTTATTTTGCTCATGTTCTCTTCTGCTCTTATTCTACCCAGACAACCAGGAGTCCAGGACCACTGAATGGCTGTTAAGATCTTGTGACGTTCACAGGAATGTTATGTTCACAGTAAAACTATGCCACCTGGTGGACGTACATAAGAGACGGCGTCGGCGAGACAAAGATAAGTATGTGTAGTTATATATGTTAAATGTTATGTTAAGTTATTATGGAGCCCCTGTGGTGTTATGGTGTACTGAAGATCTGTATGTGAATAAAATATGTATATATATAAAAAATATATACGTTATATGTTTAAATATATATATAAATATGTATATATGTTTAAATATATATATAAATATGTGTATATATATGTTATATGTTATATATATATATATATATATATATATATATATATATATATATATATATATATACTGTATTGAACCATTGTAGTTTGACACTTTCTTTATTGTGTGTTCCATAGTTTACCATAGCTTCACTCACCATGGTGCTGTAAACTAAAATTTTCTGACATGGTTTACAAAGTTACTTAGTACCCAATTGTATCAGTCGGCCTGCCCTGCAACATAGTTTATTACAATAAAACACTTACCATGGTCAAAATACATGAAACCGGAATTGTCCCCCTTTTTTTATTTCATAGATAATAACATTGGATATTTTAATGTTATATTGACCTCCGAACAGGAAACGTCCCCGGTTTTCATTTCAGAAATCTGGTCACCTTATTCTACTCAGCATCTACAATTGTGGAAACTAGTCGATTTTAAACATAATCCACTTGCTAGACGAGTTCAGCATGCGCCATAACGCACACGCACGTTTTAGTGCAGCCTACTTTGTTCTACCTACGAGTCCCATCGAAGCGCTAAGCGACAGTATCCAGGAAGTGATTCTGCGGCGCTATGAGACCCCGCATCACTGGCATGTGGGACCGGGTCAAGCGACCCAGCGCTCGCAGCCATTAGTCAAAGGAGGCTCGGAGGAGGCAGACACGAACACAGACAGGACACTCTGTGTCTCTGTGTCTCTGTCGCTTTCTGTCTCTGTCTCTCTGTCTTTCTGTCTCTGTCTCTCTGTCTCTCTGTCTCCCTGTCTCTCTGTCTCTCTCTGTTCCTCTGTCTCTGTGTCTCTGTCGCTCTCTGTCTGTCTGTCTCTCTCTGTCTCGTTATTTGGCTATAGGCAGGAGAAGTATTTGCTTCATCCAAAGGGAACTCCCAAGAGTAACAACAAAATGGAAACCCAGTAAACACAAGATAGTAGAATAAGTGTCCTGATAACAGAGAGATGACCCAGTCGAGGCAATCAGGCAATCATTAGCATAATAGCATCAATGCTATTATGCTAATGACAACTACACTCAGAATTACTTACATTTTAACCTTTTAGCTGACTTGCAGGGACTACAGATGGAAATATATCATGCTTTATTGACTACAAAACTGTTCAAGGCATCTCCTTACTGCACAATATAAACCATCTAGATTGAATTATATCAACATTTAAGTAGGGTTTTATAATTATTTGTTCTATACATTTATCAAATACAAATATATAGAAGAACGAATTCCCAATAGATTAGTAGTCACAAAAGAACGTGGGAACGATCACTAAAGAGAAGACCTGTCCTTATTATGGCTTATTACTCCAGACCAATAGGTGGCACTATTGGGTACTGACTTAGTTTAGTTGCTCCCAGAACCTTATAAGAAGGATCCGCCTCACTCTCCAGCAGGTCTTTCTGTAAGGGCCTGGACAGACAATTATTCCTATCGTGTTTCATATTCCCTGCTTCACAACCGTTTTTTATCAGCATTAATTTCGGTATGTACCTTGGATTTTACATTTGTGTTATTGTGTGGAATATGTTGCGCTCTTTTACTCCTTGATTTTAAAATGTTCGAGGTATTAATGGTTATTTGCGAATGCCGTTGTAGGGCATATTTCCTCCTGGCTTTGTTAATATCTCATGGCTTTGTTATCCAGCTCACTCACTCAACTCAGCCTGGGGGTTGTTTGAGTGCCTGACAGCCAGTTCATTTGACTTTCGTGTGTAAAGGGAAAATTGTTGCCGTGGTTAACCTCGTTCTCCCCTCGGCAACGGAACGCCTGGAGTGGATTGCAGCAAACGAGCGTTATTGGGAGAGAGGGCGGGACTTTCAGTTACGTGGGTTTAGCGGCGAGAGAGAGCGCTGAAGTCCGATAGTGGGAAATCTGTTGCCATTACATGTTTGGGGAATTTGTTTTACGAATAATAGCTGAAAACGATTAACAAATTAAGTATCATTGGCGCTGTTGTACTTCTTGTGCTTTACTTTATTTTTTTTCTCGCTCCTGGGACTTCTAGCTGGCTTACACAGCTCGTAGAACACAAGTCAGCGGAAGTAGCTTTGTAGTAGACCAGCATAACGCTACAATTCATGATCGTCTCCCCCTAGTACGGAGAGTGTGTAATGTTCTTAGCTGGTGTTAGCAGGCCCGGCTAACAAGGCGCATGGCCGGGCCGCTGGTGGAGCACCACAGTTGACAATTTGTTGTCTGCAGTTTGTACACTGTCTTTGTTATTTATTGTCTTAAATGACCAACGCCTGCGTTAATGTATCTGCTAGGAAAATGCAACCAAATCATACTACGCGAATCCCCTGATCAAGGCTGAAGCTGAGTTATAGGCTAGCCACTAGCTGTTGCAGTAACCTTCTCCCCCCCCCCCCCCCCCCCTCACTTTTCATTGAGGCGGATGCAACCAAAGTTAAATTAGCATGATGTTTATTTGAACAAAATCCATAACGTAAAATTTGTTTTAGCGTTGGTGAAACTGCGTTATGTAGCTGTGATGACGGGGCACATCCGGATGTTAGTGTTCATGGTCCTGATCAGCATGAAGTGTTCATGGTCCTGACCAGCATGTAGTGTTCATGGTCCTGATCTGGATGATTTGCTCTTGGTCCTGTCCAACATGTAGGGTTCATGGTCCTGACCAGCCTGTATTGGTAATGGTCCTGACGTGATAGAACCTGACCAAATAAATCCGAAAATGGATTTATTATTTATTATTGCTTGTTGCTAACTGAAATCAAACCGTTTTATTTCAGAGTGAAATAAACCATTAGTTCCTTCAACTTGGTAGACTCCTAATGTTTTGACTATTTACTGTCCTTAGGCTTCATACTCACCAACTGCTTGTACATGTTATTGGACTATGACAAAAATGTAGTGAATATTTGGTTTTGATTATGTTTTCCCAGGGTGTCTTTTATGAATAATCAAAAGCAGCAAAAGCCAACGCTAACCGGCCAGCGTTTCAAAACTAGGAAAAGAGGTTGGTGTTTTGTATTTTGCTTGTATTGCACAATGCTTTATTTTCATGACGCTCCCTCTGTGTCATCACATTCCATTGCACTGACACTCAACGTCTCGTCCTCCCGACAGATGAAAAGGAGAGATTTGACCCTACTCAGTTCCAAGAAAGTATAGTACAAGGCTTGAATCAAACTGGCTCAGATTTGGAAGCGGTTGCGAAGTTCCTGGACGCCTCTGGGGCCAAGCTTGACTATCGCCGGTATGCAGAGACGCTGTTTGACATCCTGGTGGCTGGCGGCATGCTGGGTGAGTGGTCCGTCGATTACGTTTACCATTTCTCATTAACCCAACAGGGATGCAGCCATGACCATGGTCCGATGTCTGTCCAGTACCGGCTGTCGGGAGACTTCCACAGTCCCAAAAACGTTTTGCCTTGTCTAACCAGTTGGAACCACCAGGTCCCTTATGGGGCCCAGTTAGAACCCCCAGTTAGAACCGCCATATCCCATACATGGGCCCCAGTTAGAACTACCAGGTCCTTTACGAGGGCCCAGTTAGAACCGCCAGGTCCCTTACACGGGGCCCAGTTGGATATTAAAGAAGAGTGACGCTATGTTATTTTTTTCCTAATATAATATGTCTATATATTCTGATTAATATATACTATCTACATGGCCTGAGTGAAGATGAAGGTGTTTGTGCTGAATCTGGAGGCCTGACCAGAGCTTTCTCCTGTCCTGCTTCTCCTCCTCCTCCTCCTCCTCCTCCTCCCTCAGCCCCGGGCGGGACTCTCTCCGATGACATGACCCGCACAGAGTTCTGCCTCTTCACGGCCCACGAAGACCTGGAGACCATGCAGGCGTACGCTCAGGTAGGATTGGAGGCGCGGGCGCAGTGATGTTGCAGGACCTAGATAAGAGGCCGGCTTGATTAAACGGTGGAACATAAACACAGAATTAAAGGGTGCCAAAAACATCAAGCAAGGTGAAGGTTGTTGGATAGGCATATGTTCAAATAGACCAAGCGATTCAGGCTGGGGGTGAATGTAGACCTAACTTGTGAAATGTGCCAACCTCGGACGTCACATTCAGAGATGGAAAGGTGTGCCAGTTTGTCATAACATTTTGGCGTAAATCATGAAGCTCTCTTACAATCTTGCATTAAAATAGTTGTTTATTGCTATCAAAACCATTCTTTTTTTTCTTCCTAAATAGGTTTTTAACAAACTGATCCGGCGATACAAGTACCTGGAGAAGGGATTTGAAGAGGAGATCAAAAAGGTGAGTGCCAGGTTCTGCGTGACGCGTACAAAAAACAAAGCAAGGCAGTGTTTGTTCTGTAGCCATTTACTTTGCCATTGTTAAACTCCTTCTGCTGTGTGTCCATTCATACAGCACCCTTTTTTAATAAGGCATTATGGCTTCAGCTCACTGCAGTATTAATATAGAACATTGGTTTCATGTCCATAGGATGACACTGTGGTTCAGTCTTGCATGGCAAGATTATGCAAAATATTGTAATTGTAATGCCTTCCCCAGGTATAGTCGAGTCTGTCTATGCACTAAACCACGCAGCCATGATTTAATGTATTCTGAACTTGTAATTGCAGACTTTCAAAACGCCTGTGGATGGCAAACGCCATAAACCATAAGTCTTTCGTATATAATAAGATGGTTGTGTGTCGGGATTGTAATCGTGTGTGTGTTTCCTTCATCGCCTCTTGCAGTTGCTGCTGTTTCTCAAGGGCTTTGACGAGTCGGAGCGCAACAAGCTAGCCATGCTGGCCGGAATCCTGCTGGCCAACGGCAACATATCGGCATCCATCCTGAACAGCCTTTACAACGAGAACCTCGTCAAAGAGGGTGAGTTGGGAGGGTGTACAGAACCCGGGGTCTTGGGCCTCGCGCCGGACCACGCATGAAGGCACTTCCTTCATGCAGTCGCTCTCTTTGAAATCAACTTAACGCATATCGCCAATGGTTAGCTTGGATCTCATCAATCTGTGACCCATGTTTGGTTAGTTTTTGAGGTGCTTGAAAGTGACTTGTCTATATTTAATGTTGTTGTTCTTCAGGCGTATCCGCGGCCTTCGCGGTCAAGCTGTTCAAGGCCTGGATTAACGAGAAGGACATCAACTGTGTCGCCTGCAGTCTCCGCAAAGTGGGCATGGACAACAGACTGATGGTAGGAAGCGCCGTCAAACCCGCGGGCTAGCCTTGCGGTTGGCAGGTCGAGTCGTGTTAAAAGTGACGGACAACCGGATTTAGAAGCTTTCAATTGCTACCACTCGTCACAGACGACACGCCTACCAAATATCTTGTCAACTTGAAAAATGATAACTTGGAAAATAATAAAGTCTGCTAATTAACTCGGTCTTGTAGTCGTGTCGTTTGTTCGCTAACGTCTGAAACGCATTAGCTTCGTTCAGTTGCTCTGTAGCCTGTAGCTTCTGTAGCTTGGAAGTAGCCTGGCTTGGCAACGCGAGTCCAAATGGGTCCACCGCTTGGTTTACGTCACTAGGAGAGAAAATAAACTTTTCCCAGGTGGGAAAATAAAATGATTAATGATTAATGCACACCGTGATAACCTTAATGATGTCATGAACAGAAATGCATCATTTCCTTCCATTCATGTTACTTGGTCATTGGCGCTTGGCTACACCAGTCCAGTTGTGACTTTGATGTGTTCTCACATGTTGTCATCGGACTCACTGGTGAATTGCCTGCCTAGCTAGTAGTACAGTGCTACAATTACTTGTTATGCTACTCAACCGCATGCAGCATTTTGTTATTGTGTGAATGTGATTTTTAGAGGGGATTTCAAAATTACATGTGAGAGGGTTTCAAAATGACCCACGGTTTCTTTTCCTATTTTGGTCCCAGGAACTTTTCCCGGCCAACAAGCGGAGCCCGGAGCACTTCTCCAAGTACTTCACTGACGCCGGGCTCAAGGAGCTGGCCGACTTCGCCCGCAACCAGCTGTCCATCGGGGCCCGCAAGGAGCTGCAGAAGGAGCTCCACGAGCAGATGGCACGCGGGGATCCGCAGAAAGAGGTGCAGCCCGAGGGAGAGCCCTGGTCTTATGGTGTCCCCCTGGTGCGCGGCTCATTTTAGCAACAGCCACGGCCCCCCTAATTGCGTACTAAGAGTGCGTTGGACCCTTTCGATCGTTTGAAAACAGGCAGATTTTAGTTCTGGGATGGCATCCTTTCCATCACAGTACTTGGGCCAAAGCACAACATGCTATTTATTTGTTTAAACTGAAATCCGATCGCTTCATTGGGTCGTGTTTCCAGTGAAACCACTGGAAACCAGTGAGTATAAAGGCAGTGGTTTCTATTAAGATGTGCCATCACTGAGCCTTGCAATGACGACGTAATAGTAGAAAAATGAAGCGATGCCCATGTTTTAACGCAAATGGTCATATGTTGGATTTGTTTAGTTAATTCAGTATATTTTGGCTTGTAAGAAGCGGTGTGTGCTAAAGGTGTAAATGTAGTCCTCATTCACCCATCCAGAACAGTGAGTCAATGGCTTCCATGCACAATAAAAAAAATAAAAGAGCAGAGGTGAGACTAAACCTGTGCTCTGCAGATCATTGCCTACACCCGGGAGGAGATGAAAAAGGCGGGCCTCTCCGAACAGGCCATGATCAGCATAATCTGGAGCAGTGTCATGAGCTGCGTCGAGTGGAACAAGAAGGAGGAGCTGGTCACCGAACAAGCCATCAAACACTTAAAGGTAGCTGCACCGAAAGCAGTTTCCGGCCATCGAATCCCCATGAGGACCTGGCGGTTCTAACTGGGGCCCCGTGTAAGGGACCTGGCGGTTCTAACTGTGGGCCCCGTGTAAGGGACCTGGCGGTTCAAACTGGGCCCCGTGTAAGGGACCTGGCGGTTCTAACTGTGGGCCCCCGTAAGGGACCTGGCGGTTCTAACTTGGGCCCCCGTAAGGGACCTGGGGAATGTAACTGGGCAGAGGGCAGCACTGCGGCCCCAATAAGGAAGCTCTTTAAAGAACGGCCACTTGGTCAAAGCCAGTGTTCGCTCGTTTTCTTATCAAAACGGGGCGCCATGTTTTTGCTTTATCACTGTTGGGCACTTTCACTGAGTGCGCAACCCTGTCCCCTCCCACAGCAATACAGCCCCCTGCTGAAGGCCTTCACCTCCCAGGGCCAGTCGGAGATCAGCCTGCTGATCAAGGTGCAGGAGTACTGCTACGACAACATCCACTTCATGAAGGCCTTCCAGAAGATCGTGGTGCTCCTCTACAAAGGTCCGTACAGCCACAAAACGCCTCTAGCCCGCTTGCCTTAACCTGCCTTTAAAAACCTTTCATGGTTTTTTAAAGGTGAAGATGCCACGGCTTTCACCCCAGTATACTGTCTTGTTGCCCCACAGCTGACGTGCTGAGCGAGGAGGCCATTCTCAAGTGGTACACCGAGGGCCACCTGACCAAGGGGAAGAGCGTCTTCCTCGAGCAGATGAAGAAATTTGTCGAGTGGCTGAAGAACGCAGAAGAAGGTGGGTAAACGTGCCAAGGTGTGTGTGTGTGTGTGTGTGTGTGTGTGTGTGTGTGTGTGTGTGTGTGTGTGTGTGTGTGTGTGTGTGTGTGTGTGTGTGTGTGTGTGTGTGTGTGTGTGTGTGTGTGTGTGTGTGTGTGTGTGTGTGTGTGTGTGTGTGTGTGTGTGTGTGTGTGTGTGTGTGTGTGTGTGTGTCTCTCTGGGTGTTTTTCTCTATGTCTGAGTGTGTGTGTGTGTGTGTACCCCGTGGGGCATTTTTAAGGAGCCAGTGAACCCACTGTTTCAGCTGGAATTTGAACACTGAGATAAAAATGTGTTTTGGTCTTGATGGGTTTTAGAAAAGAGGGGCATGTTGCATGGCTACGACCCACGCCAACTTTGTGATACTGTAGTGTGAATGAGCGTTGTAATGAGCCATGTTGTTTATGAAATGTGCTACACACCATAGCGTGGTACTATAGGTGTCCGGGAACCCCAACCCGCACTCTTGACACAGACATTAAATTCATCGTTGCTCAGACTTCACCATCCACACACACACACACACACACACACACCGTGGAGTTTTTAACAATTAAGTGTCCGAAAAGCTCAACTTTTCTCTGACGCCGCAGTCAACCGCTACCCAGACAGAGCTCCACACACACACACCGCACCGTCGGTGGCCCTTGGCAGGTGCACGTCTGAGTGCCTCGGAAAAGGCGCTCAGACGTCACGACAACGACGCCACCTGCGTTTGCAGCAGAGTGGAACGCTCGCATTGTGTTTTGGGGAGACTGGCAAAAACATAAGATTTTACTTTTTTTCTCTCTGAATTGGGGACTTATTTCAGTAACGGTGATAAAATGGCATATATTACCATGTTGACAATCATATAAAACAAATTACCACGTTTAAAACAAAAATAACGGATTTGCGTTCACTGGCTTTTTTAAGGCTAATTGTTCCTAGTAAACTCTAAAGGTAAATTATCTAAATCTAAAACGATTTGGTTTTAATCGCGCTTCCAAAAGCCCTGTATGGACGGGCTCCGTCACTTTCGGGTCCGACACAATGCCAAACTAAACAGGATGGTTTGTACATTTATGCAATTTCGACGCGAAGTCTCTTGGACGGCATGGCACTGTTGAAACGAAGGCAAATGCCACGATGGTTTAATCGTGGATTGTCAATCACGTGTAATGTATAATTAAACCCATTATCAATCACTTGTACGCATATTATTAACGCCAACTTGTCTTGTTCTTTTGGTTTGCAGAGTCGGAGTCAGAGGAAGATGAGGCTGACTGAATGAAACCACTAGATTACTTTTTTCTTTCCAGTACCAGGAGTTGTCTTTCCCCTTTCCTCCTTGTTACGTTGTCCTTTTCCCTCCCTCCCTCACTCACTCACTTCACCAACCCAACTGCACTCATTTTAAGATGGAATTGACTAACAAAATGAGTTTTAAACCAAGTAAGAGCTGTTATCGCAGTGTCGGTCCCACCCCCCTCATTATTGCTGTGCGATGTTTAGCCCCCTGTGGGCCTGGAACCGGAAACATTCCATGTAGAATTGACAACCCAGACCACTGGTGGTTCATATCGCTGAAGGCCTTGGTGCTGTAGAACTACCGGCGGACCCCAACATTTTTGAAGTTGTCGTTTCAATAGCTGAGAAAAAAGTTGCCAAATGTAATGTCATCGCTGCTCTGTAAGCGCTCCGGGTCCTGAACTTTAGCGTTCGTTTCCATGTGGGAGTAATATTTGTATGAGTTGTCTCCTCCGAACCACCTTCCCCAAGATCCTTGCCAACCAACTCTATATTGGTTTCGTACTTTTTCTTCGATCTGATATAAACCAATTGACTTTTTTTATGGAATAAAGATTATTGAAATTATTTCACCCCCGCTCCGTGTTGACTCCTTCGTCGTTGTGTGGTATGCTGTTAAACCATGTTTTCCATATTCACTGATCTGGAACGAAGTCTTTGACTGCTGATTACACAAGTAGGTCCAGTTTCGGTGTCTACGGAGTAAATGGTAGTTGGGAGTGTCCAGTCCACTAGATGCCACTACACTCAAGGTAAACGAATTGGTGCGAAGTCAATTCGATGGCAACACCTGCTTAATACACAATAAGACGACACTTAACTGATTTTAATACATCTTTTTAATTGTACAAAAATACAACTTTGAGCAGCTTCTTGGTTTTGTCGATGTGCAAAGGATTCAACTAATGTGTTGAAGTACATAATCTTACACGGTAAAAGAGATTCCGAGGTAGGCCTACTTCCTCTGACTGCAGTCCTTCATGAGGTAGTGGGCAAAAAATGTCTCAAAATATTTGACTTTAATGTTTACTTTCGGATTTCGTTGCGAGGAGATTTAATTTGAAAGTAATAAGGTATTTATCAATCAATTGTGCAATGAATAAAAGGGCGGGGGGAAGCGGGCAATTTACACCAATTCCTTATTGCAGTAATCTTAACGACCATTCATCAGTAAAATTTGACTTGATTGTCAAACAATAATTAGTTACTGTTAATTAGACGGCGCTCAGACTAGGCGTGGCCACGTGACTCATAGAGGGGGCACACGACCACAAACTAGCTTTGCAGTAGTAGTGCGGAGAACATGGGTCATGTAGAACAAACTAAACGTATTTTATGCGGTAGTCTTCGTTGTCCAAGATACTGGTCTCGCGCATGTATTCACCCTATCATCGAACATGGCACGCCCACTACAATGTCCCTGCCTAGAATAAAGTGCTGCTCAAGTTTGAATTGTGGGAGCTTGTGATCAGAACCCGGACTGACCGCTGTTTAAGTACTGCCACGTGACCGCGGACGGCACGTCTGATTGGAGAGTGGAACTCGGGGAGGTGAAATGAGCTTGTTACTGTTTCTTTGACCGAAATAGAAGTCCGTCAAGGGGGCAACTTAACACATCGGCTCAGGTGACAGAAACACCAAAACAAAGCGGATCAGACACTCGCATACATGGGACAGAAAGTGCATTTCAGTGTTCTATATTCATATGTACAATGTCAGTCGTATTTGGCATGTGACTTCTGATCACATATTGGTAGGGTGAGCCTACGCTTCCGTGTAAACATTGACGTGGCGGCCTGTAGCGTGGCTCCTCGTCTTTGAACCGTGGATGTCCACTTCAAACAGCCGACTGCTTCCCTCCATCTCTGAGCTGCAGAGACAATATCAAACACGGTGATCTATACAGCATACCGGGCTCACGTGTCTCTTCTGATTTCAAACCGTTTTCCTCGTGCGGGTCTACTCACCACCTTCCTCTGGTTGCTGAGGCAGAACGTGCAGATGGGTCTCAGGGAAGATCCGCAGAGACTGACGGAGCTCTGCAGCGCGTTCTGGTAGCGGAGACAGGGCTGCCCCTCGAGGCAGTCCTCGTCCCCGAGGAACAGGACGTTGGCCAGGTGAGCGATGTAGCTGGACGCCAGCCGCAGCGTCTCGATCTTGGAGAGCTTCCGGTCGGCCGGCTCCGTGGGAATGAGGGTGCGCAGCGCGGTGAACGCCGTGTTCACGCTGTGTGTCCGGTCCCTCTCTCTAGCGTTCGCCGCCTGCCTCTGCTTGGTGACACCCGGCAGGCGTCTGTCGACCCCCGTCCTCCTCCTGGGGGGGTCTCTGACATCCACGCCGCGCGGGCTGCCGCCTCCGCCCGTGGACTCGTCGGAGCTCTCACTGTCCGAGTCGTCCAAGTCGGACGGAAAGCCGTCTGGTTGCGCGCCAGCGTCTCTGCCTGTGGCCTTCATGGTGGCTTCGATTCGACTGTGCCGGGAAACGGGCAGAAAGGCGCCTGACAGGCAGCGTCCCATCACTGAGAGCTGGAGTGAAAATAGCACCTGCGGAGAGCAGCTGCCGCCGATCCGGTGACCGCGGGGGCTCGCGCTGCGCGTCGCTTTGGCAGATCAGCATGCCATGTCTAGAGTGACGGATCCTTTCTGGGTCGCCGCGACGCGGAGCTTCGGGAGGGAGAACAGGTGGGGGCAGTATAGGAGGACACCTGTCGAGACAGACATGGTCCGGTCTAATATAGGAGGCACCTGTCGCGATCTGGGGAGACCAACGGAATAAATATAACGACGCTCGGGCCCAGGCTCTCCCGTCCGTACGGAATTGACGCACCGCGAATCTAAATCAGCCCTACTTATGTTTGACATGACAAGCTGCTGTCTTGACCTCTAATCTTAGATCCTATTGGTTGTCCTTTGCCAATACTCAATCACTTAAACATCGTTTATGTATTTTATTTATTTTTATTTTTAAAAGCGTTGTATTTACATGGTATTCCTGAACAGAGGACTTGTAGTAAAAACATGAAGAGTTGACAGATGACTTTTATAGTGAAAACATGAGTTGACAGAGGACTTTTATTGTGAAAACATGACAGGTTGTTACAGGTCCTCCTAATTGGTTGATTTTCTCCACAGCTTAGACATATTCAGTCTTGGCTAACACATGTAGTTGGGTTTTCACCCTTTCTCCCCCTAATTTACTGAAAATGAAAAGACAATTCTTAAATATTATATTCCATCATTCCTACTACAGTTTGCCACTGTATGCTCATCAGTATGATGTAACATGTGATCAGACTTCTCAAATCTAATTAAAGCTTGGCATGTACGTTGTATACAACAAAACAATTCAAATATCATTGATTTATACAGGGAGGGACTGTTTCACGATGTGAGACAAATTAGTTGCAGTTTCGGAGGGAACCATCAAAATGTCTCTGGACCTATGGCGATCAGAGATCTCAATGTCCTCCAGGCGGTCAGAGGTCTCACTGTCCTCTAGGCGGTTAGAGGTCTTACTGTCCTCCAGGCGGTCAGAGGTCTCACTATCCTCCAGAGGTCTCACTGTCCTTCAGGCGGTCAGAGGTCTCACTGTCCTCCAGGCGGTTAGAGGTCTCACTATCCTCCAGAGGTCTCACTGTCCTTCAGGCGATCAGTGTCCTCCAGGCGATCAGTGTCCTCCAGGCGATCAGAGGACTCACTGTCCTCCTCCACATTAAGACCTCTGATCGACCTCTGACCTCCTCACGCTGCAGGTGAGGAGGGCGTGGCCGTGATGCGGGCTCAGTTCCGGTCCCTCGACGTCCCCCGGGACATGGTGAGGGGCAGCGAGATGGACGAGAGCGAGGACACCTCCCAGTAGAGCGAGCGAGACAGGAAGAGCTGGTAGAGGACCACCACGGCGATGGCCTGGCACAGGACCACTCCGATGGTCACCACCTGGAAAGACAGAGAGGAGGGGTGAGAGAGAGGAGGGGGGGGGGAGACAGAGGAGGGGTGGGAGAGGAGGGTGAGAGAGAGGAGGGGTGGGAGACAGAGGAGGGGTGGGAGAGGAGGGGTGGGAGAAAGGAGGGGGAGACAGAGGAGGGGTGAGAGAGGAGGGGTGGGAGAGGAGGGGGAGAGAGGAGGGTGAGAGAGAGGAGGGGGGGAGACAGAGGAGGGGTGGGAGAGGAGGGTGAGAGAGAGGAGGGGTGAGAGAGAGGAGGGGTGAGAGAGAGGAGGGGGGGAGACAGAGGAGGGGTGGGAGAGGAGGGTGAGAGAGAGGGTTTGAATGCTTCAAATGTGAATGTTAATATGATGTGTGTGTGATGTGAATATGACGTATGTGAGTATGGAGTGTGTGAGATGTGAATATGGAGTGTGTGAGATGTGAACATAATCCAGTCTGCTGACCTTCTCTCTCTGGTGGTGGTTGAAGAAAACAGAGGTCAGAACCAGCACGGGATGGCAGAGGAACCACAGGAAACACCCCTTCAAAATAAAAGCACATCAAAGTCCAATTCATTCATTATAATTGATAGGACCACACGAGTGAGTGAGTGAGTGAGTGAGTGAGTGAGTGAGTGTGTGTGTGTGTGTGTGTGCCTTGGAGAAGCTGAGGTAGAAGTCTCTCTTCAGCGCGCTCCTCTCTGAAGAGATGATCTGGTACAGGACGGAGGCCAGGATCAGCGCCATGGCAACCCTGAGCAGCATCAGCAGCCCCCCGGCCACGCTGCTCTGGGCGTGGAAGCTGTGGTGGTCCTGGTCCGTGTACTGCTCCCACAGCAGCAGCCCCCCCTGGATAAAAGGTGTCGTATTGTCACTCCTCTACCAACAGGGTTCATCAGTAGCTTTACTTAAGACTGTCCACAGTGCACATGTTCATGTTACCGGTAAAACTACTGGGAAAAAAGTACCGGACGTCCTTTTCCCAGCACGGCGTGCATGTTTGATGAGTAAAACCGCAGCAGGACAGTGTTTGAATATGTAATGGCATAACGAACGGTATAATAAAAATAACAATAATACTACATGGACAGAGAACAGCCACAAAGTCAATTGACAAGACGTTAGCAAGCGTGGTTGAACTAGTCGGAAAACATGAGCCGTACACAATCCGAAAAATGGTGCTGAGGTTCGTATTCAGTACGTTTCGGTCGGTACCGATACAGTACCCAGCCCTGTAAACAGTTGTTGTACCAAGAGCGCATAGAATGCTTACTTTACTACACATCCATGGAATATTGGGGCGAGAGAGAGCAACAGATCCCGATTTGTTGAACTGGGAAGTTAACGAATCTGGATATTTGACACACATGGAATGTAGCGACTCTAAAATCACGAATTCTGGAAGCACAGATTCCGAGGCAGCAAGCAAGCGTCCAAGATCTTTAATCAAGTCCAATAAACAGGCGGCGGTCAAAAACCAGGCAGCTCAGGCAGACAAAACCAAGGGGATAAGGCAAAAATCGTCAAACCGGTAATCAAGCAAGGGATCAGGTAGGAGCAATCAAACTGGAGGAATATCACTGGAAGGCTGGGCGTGCAACACTAGACAATCCGACAGAGGACAAGTGGCTCTGGGCCAGTATTGAGGAGAACTGGATTCAGGTGTGGAGATGGGCGGGGAAGCACAGGTGAGGAAGAGAGGTATGTTAGGGGAGGAGAGTTTAGTGATAAGGCAGGTGAACATGGGGCAAAAAAGCATGGGCTTCTCCGACACTTGTAGTACAAGGGCACGGTGTGTGGGGCTTTTCATAGACGGCATTGCTCATTGTGACGCTCATACACAACGACGGTACTAAAAAGTGAACACAAAGTTGCCGTGGGTCGGGACCATGCGGAAAATACGCCCCACCCCTCCCCCCCCCCAGGACTATCAACCCAAAATGCATTATTTTAAATCTCATAGTGTTCGAAGTGCAGCTGACACACTTTAATGACACTTACACTAGAAGTATTTTTATTTTGTTTTGGTTAACTTAGTTAATTGAAGTACATTTATAAAGTTCCTTCATATTCAGTTGTAGTTGATTTAATACAATTTAGAAATGTATTTCCTAGTTTTTTCTTATTCACCCCTCCCCCCCCTCCAACCCCCATAAAAAAAACACAAAAAACAAGGTTCAACCGAACCGTGGCTCAAAAATCGAGGTCTAAACCGAAGTATTGATTTGGAGAATAGTTACACCTCTTATGAGGACAGTATGAGGTTGATAAATACAGACCTGTACTCACCAGTAAGAGATTGATAAATAGACGTGTTCTCACCAGTATGAGGTTGATAAATACAGATGTGTACTCACCAGTAAGAGGTGATAAATACAGATATGTAAGAGGTTGATAAATACAGATATGTACTCACCAGTATGAGGTTGATAAATAGATGTGTTCTCACCAGTAAGAGATTGATAAATACAGATGTGTTCTCACCAGTAAGAGATTGATAAATAGATGTGTTCTCACCAATAAGAGATTGATAAATACAGATGTGTTCTCACCAGTTTGAGGTTGATAAACACAGACGTGTACTCACCAGTATGAGGACCCCGGCCAGGGCAAGGGTGGTGGAGGTGGGGGACGAGTCCCACTGCAGTGGTCTGGACTGAGGCTTCCTGCCCCGGCTAAGCGTCCAGCCCATACACAGACTGAGCAGCATGTACAGCATGGACACCTGGGACACCATGTCCAGCACTGCAACACAAGAGGACATACGGCTCCCTGTTAGGCCTTTCACACATGCACTGTAAGTCAGACGTTCTTCGGATAATCCCCGGTGGGGCTGTGTGTGTGTGTGTGTGTGTGTGTGTGTGTGTGTGTGTGTGTGTGTGTGTGTGTGTGTGTGTGTGTGTGTGTGTGTGTGTGTGTGTGTGTGTGTGTGTGTGTGTGTGTGTGTGTGTGTGTGTGTGTGCACAAATGTCCCCACAAATCCGCCCCAGCCGGAGTTGAACCTACCAGGCTCCTGGTGTTAAGTCCGGAGAGCCGGAGAGCCGGAGAATTCACAACGAGCGAGCGGGCGTGTCGATGACGTTTCTATCGCGCGACTGGGCGCGAAACCGGGAGCACGGGGTTGTAGCCGCTTCGTACCTTTTCTCTTCTCGCCTGTACTTTGCGTTCCAACGTCTCTGTGCTTTCCGCTGTTCTGTCGATATGGCGGATTACGTCTAAAATAAAGGCAGCGTTGACATCACCGCAGAAAGAGTCTGCGTCACGGAGTTAGTAGCCCCGCCCGCCGTCTTCGATGTGTCGTAAAACAAAACTCGGCGACTACCGCTCCTACCCAGGCGCCCACCCCCTCCTCGTCTAAAGTGTCCGAAGTATCTCCAGTACGTTGTGAACACGTCTGATTACGGCTTGTCTCCTGTTGTGTTTTGCATGTGTGAAAAGGGCAACTCCTGATCCATCTCCGGACCCCGATTCTCCGGAGTTTCTCCGGGGTTCATCCGGAGTCCATGGCGTGTGAAAGGCCTATATATTTCTCCACCATTGAGAAGCGGTGCATGACACGCACAGGTGATTGACAGGGCAAGATGGATTCCCAAAACCAATCAGAGATGCCCTGATTGGTCGGAAATGAGGCAGGAGCGTTCTGGCATCTAAATCTTCTCATCCAGAGGCAGACAGTCAACTAGGAACAGAAATTCTCAATTTCAATACTAAATATAAATCCTGTTAAACCTATGACTGCTATTGAGGGGGGAAAACCATAATGCTGATGACGCAAGTGTGTGTGTGTGTGTGTGTGTGTGTGTGTGTGTGTGTGTGTGTGTGTGTGTGTACTAACATTCTGCCAGGCTGCCCATGAGAGGAAGACCCAGTCCGTCTCTAGAGTACCTGGGGCAGAGAGAAGAGGAACAGCCTTCAATACACACACACACACACACACACACACACACACACACACACACACACACACACACACACACACACACACACACACACACACACACACACACACACACACACACACACACACACACACACACACACACACACACTGACAACCCGGCTCCAGCACAGCGCCCCAGGCGGCTCAGAGGAGCGGCGGTAGAAGGAACTGACCACTGCTCTCCGGGAGGATCGCACAGCTGGGCTCATGAACACTGCTGATCGCACTCAGCGTAATCGGAGGCCCCTGCGACGGAGGAAAAGAGAACGCGGATGCGCGCGGCGCTCGGCGCGGCGAGAGGGAAGAGACCCCCTCGGCCGCAACAAAGGGGAAGGAAGAGACTCCCTCGGCCGCAACAGGGGGAGAGCTGCGTTTGAACGTCCGACGACAGGGGGGGGGGGGGGACGAGGACCCCGCTTTAAGTCGGCGAGAGACCGAGCGGAGAAGCGGAGAATCCCGACGGCCGCAGGTCACGGAGAGCTGCGTGAGCGTCCCGAACGACCGCGAGACGGGGATAACCGCTGGAGGCATCGACCCGCCAGGATAAACCGCGGGTATATACGGTAACCCCCGACGACCCACGTTTCCTGACACGGTCTAACACGTATGATTTTTGGTTTAAATAAATACGCCTTTCCGGCTTCAACAGACTTGTGACTTGTGTTCTCTTGGGGGGGGGGGGGGGGGGGGGGGGGGGGGGGAGACGACCACGTAGCTAAGCCGGGTTGCCACAATACATACACATATATTATACACACATACATGCAACACCTCACCACCCTGAGGTCGTGATTGGCTCTGGACTCACCACCCTGAGGGTGCGCTTGAGAGGCGCCCTTACCTGGCCAGGTGGACGTAGTTGCAGAGGGCGGAGCTCCCCTGCAGCGCCAGTGCCGTGGACAGCACCTGCAGCGCCGTGTGCATGGGCCCGCCCTTCCTCAGCGCCTGGAAGAGCGGCTGGACGTACACGCAGACCGCCACGAAGTACGCCAGCAGCAGCAGACAGTAGAAGCTGTGGAGCCCTAGGGTCAGGGGGTAAGGAGGGAATGGGGATGTGGGGGTGGGGGGTGGGGGGTGTGTGGGGGGGGGGGGGGGGGGGCAGAGAGTTGAGGAGACAGTATACTGAATGCAAAATCGACATTGCAGAGGAAAAAGGGCAGGTTTACAACCAAATGGGATCGCTGCATTGCGGTTCGATCGCCGCAGTATAGCAGCACTAAAGTCAACATCCCCTCCTCCCCAAATACACCGCTGCCTGCGATCCACAAAACCAGGTCAACACCAGGTCTAGTGTTAATAGTGACTCATATTACTATCAGTCACTATTAATACTAGTGCTCCATGTTAGACTGCGATAGTAGGCTATAGTTATGATCTAAGTGTCCATGTTACTGTGATAGTAATGCTATAGTTATGATCTAAGTGCTAAATGTTAGACTGTGACAGTAGGCTATAGTTATGATCTAAGTGCTCCATGTTAGACTGTGATAGTAATCCTATAGTTATGATCTAAGTGCTCCATGTTAGACTGTGATAGTAAGGCTATAGTGATGATCTAAGTGCTCCATGTTACTGTGACAGTAAGGCTATAGTAATGATCTAAGTGCTCCATGCTAGACTGTGATAGTAGGCTATAGTTATGATCCAAGTGCTCCATGTTAGACTGTGATAATAGGGCTATAGTTATGATGTAAGTGTTAGTGTGTGATGTAAGGCTATTGTGAGGATCTAAGTGTTAGTGTGTGATGTAAGGCTATAGTGAGGATCTAAGTGTTAGTGTGTGATGTAAGGCTATAGTGAGGATCTAAGTGTTAGTGTGTGATAGTAAGGCTATAGTGAGGATCTAAGTGTTAGTGTGTGATAGTAAGGCTATAGTGAGGATCTAAGTGTTAGTGTGTGATGTAAGGCTATAGTGAGGAACTAAGTGTGAGTGTGTGACAGTAAGGCTATAGTGAGGATCTAAGTGTTAGTGTGTGATGTAAGGCTATAGTGAGGATCTAAGTGTTAGTGTGTGATAGTAAGGCTATAGTGAGGATCTAAGTGTTAGTGTGTGATGTAAGGCTATAGTGAGGATCTAAGTGTTAGTGTGTGATGTAAGGCTATAGTGAGGATCTAAGTGTTAGTGTGTGATGTAAGGCTATAGTGAGGATCTAAGTGTTAGTGTGTGATGTAAGGCTATAGTGAGGATCTAAGTGTTAGTGTGTGATAGTAAGGCTATAGTGAGGATCTAAGTGTTAGTGTGTGATAGTAAGGCTATAGTGAGGATCTAAGTGTTAGTGTGTGATGTAAGGCTATAGTGAGGATCTAAGTGTTAGTGTGTGATAGTAAGGCTATAGTGAGGATCTAAGTGTTAGTGTGTGATGTAAGGCTATAGTGAGGATCTAAGTGTTAGTGTGTGATAGTAAGGCTATAGTGAGGATCTAAGTGTTAGTGTGTGATAGTAAGGCTATAGTGAGGATCTAAGTGTTAGTGTGTGATGTAAGGCTATAGTGAGGATCTAAGTGTTAGTGTGTGATGTAAGGCTATAGTGAGGATCTAAGTGTTAGTGTGTGATGTAAGGCTATAGTGAGGATCTAAGTGTTAGTGTGTGATGTAAGGCTATAGTGAGGATCTAAGTGTTAGTGTGTGATGTAAGGCTATAGTGAGGATCTAAGTGTTAGTGTGTGATGTAAGGCTATAGTGAGGATCTAAGTGTTAGTGTGTGATGTAAGGCTATAGTGAGGATCTAAGTGTTAGTGTGTGATAGTAAGGCTATAGTGAGGATCTAAGTGTTAGTGTGTGATGTAAGGCTATAGTGAGGATCTAAGTGTTAGTGTGTGATGTAAGGCTATAGTGAGGATCTAAGTGTTAGTGTGTGATAGTAAGGCTATAGTGAGGATCTAAGTGTTAGTGTGTGATGTAAGGCTATAGTGAGGATCTAAGTGTTAGTGTGTGATGTAAGGCTATAGTGAGGATCTAAGTGTTAGTGTGTGATAGTAAGGCTATAGTGAGGATCTAAGTGTTAGTGTGTGATGTAAGGCTATAGTGAGGATCTAAGTGTTAGTGTGTGATGTAAGGCTATAGTGAGGATCTAAGTGTTAGTGTGTGATGTAAGGCTATAGTGAGGATCTAAGTGTTAGTGTGTGATGTAAGGCTATAGTGAGGATCTAAGTGTTAGTGTGTGATGTAAGGCTATAGTGAGGATCTAAGTGTTAGTGTGTGATAGTAAGGCTATAGTGAGGATCTAAGTGTTAGTGTGTGATGTAAGGCTATAGTGAGGATCTAAGTGTTAGTGTGTGATGTAAGGCTATAGTGAGGATCTAAGTGTTAGTGTGTGATGTAAGGCTATAGTGAGGATCTAAGTGTTAGTGTGTGATGTAAGGCTATAGTGAGGATCTAAGTGTTAGTGTGTGATGTAAGGCT
The DNA here is from genome assembly GCA_026745465.1 of Lota lota. Lineage (NCBI taxonomy): Eukaryota > Metazoa > Chordata > Actinopteri > Gadiformes > Lotidae > Lota > Lota lota. The sequence continues at coordinate 546,314 of JACYXH010000057.1, read as the reverse complement.
ATAGTGAGGATCTAAGTGTTAGTGTGTGATAGTAAGGCTATAGTGAGGATCTAAGTGTTAGTGTGTGATGTAAGGCTATAGTGAGGATCTAAGTGTTAGTGTGTGATGTAAGGCTATAGTGAGGATCTAAGTGTTAGTGTGTGATGTAAGGCTATAGTGAGGATCTAAGTGTTAGTGTGTGATGTAAGGCTATAGTGAGGATCTAAGTGTTAGTGTGTGATGTAAGGCTATAGTGAGGATCTAAGTGTTAGTGTGTGATGTAAGGCTATAGTGAGGATCTAAGTGTTAGTGTGTGATAGTAAGGCTATAGTGAGGATCTAAGTGTTAGTGTGTGATGTAAGGCTATAGTGAGGATCTAAGTGTTAGTGTGTGATAGTAAGGCTATAGTGAGGATCTAAGTGTTAGTGTGTGATAGTAAGGCTATAGTGAGGATCTAAGTGTTAGTGTGTGATGTAAGGCTATAGTGAGGATCTAAGTGTTAGTGTGTGATAGTAAGGCTATAGTGAGGATCTAAGTGTTAGTGTGTGATGTAAGGCTATAGTGAGGATCTAAGTGTTAGTGTGTGATAGTAAGGCTATAGTGAGGATCTAAGTGTTAGTGTGTGATGTAAGGCTATAGTGAGGATCTAAGTGTTAGTGTGTGATGTAAGGCTATAGTGAGGATCTAAGTGTTAGTGTGTGATAGTAAGGCTATAGTGAGGATCTAAGTGTTAGTGTGTGATGTAAGGCTATAGTGAGGATCTAAGTGTTAGTGTGTGATAGTAAGGCTATAGTGAGGATCTAAGTGTTAGTGTGTGATGTAAGGCTATAGTGAGGATCTAAGTGTTAGTGTGTGATGTAAGGCTATAGTGAGGATCTAAGTGTTAGTGTGTGATAGTAAGGCTATAGTGAGGATCTAAGTGTTAGTGTGTGATGTAAGGCTATAGTGAGGATCTAAGTGTTAGTGTGTGATGTAAGGCTATAGTGAGGATCTAAGTGTTAGTGTGTGATGTAAGGCTATAGTGAGGATCTAAGTGTTAGTGTGTGATGTAAGGCTATAGTGAGGATCTAAGTGTTAGTGTGTGATGTAAGGCTATAGTGAGGATCTAAGTGTTAGTGTGTGATAGTAAGGCTATAGTGAGGATCTAAGTGTTAGTGTGTGATGTAAGGCTATAGTGAGGATCTAAGTGTTAGTGTGTGATGTAAGGCTATAGTGAGGATCTAAGTGTTAGTGTGTGATAGTAAGGCTATAGTGAGGATCTAAGTGTTAGTGTGTGATGTAAGGCTATAGTGAGGATCTAAGTGTTAGTGTGTGATGTAAGGCTATAGTGAGGATCTAAGTGTTAGTGTGTGATAGTAAGGCTATAGTGAGGATCTAAGTGTTAGTGTGTGATGTAAGGCTATAGTGAGGATCTAAGTGTTAGTGTGTGATGTAAGGCTATAGTGAGGATCTAAGTGTTAGTGTGTGATGTAAGGCTATAGTGAGGATCTAAGTGTTAGTGTGTGATGTAAGGCTATAGTGAGGATCTAAGTGTTAGTGTGTGATGTAAGGCTATAGTGAGGATCTAAGTGTTAGTGTGTGATAGTAAGGCTATAGTGAGGATCTAAGTGTTAGTGTGTGATGTAAGGCTATAGTGAGGATCTAAGTGTTAGTGTGTGATGTAAGGCTATAGTGAGGATCTAAGTGTTAGTGTGTGATAGTAAGGCTATAGTGAGGATCTAAGTGTTAGTGTGTGATGTAAGGCTATAGTGAGGATCTAAGTGTTAGTGTGTGATAGTAAGGCTATAGTGAGGATCTAAGTGTTAGTGTGTGATGTAAGGCTATAGTGAGGATCTAAGTGTTAGTGTGTGATGTAAGGCTATAGTGAGGATCTAAGTGTTAGTGTGTGATAGTAAGGCTATAGTGAGGATCTAAGTGTTAGTGTGTGATGTAAGGCTATAGTGAGGATCTAAGTGTTAGTGTGTGATGTAAGGCTATAGTGAGGATCTAAGTGTTAGTGTGTGATAGTAAGGCTATAGTGAGGATCTAAGTGTTAGTGTGTGATGTAAGGCTATAGTGAGGATCTAAGTGTTAGTGTGTGATGTAAGGCTATAGTGAGGATCTAAGTGTTAGTGTGTGATAGTAAGGCTATAGTGAGGATCTAAGTGTTAGTGTGTGATGTAAGGCTATAGTGAGGATCTAAGTGTTAGTGTGTGATGTAAGGCTATAGTGAGGATCTAAGTGTTAGTGTGTGATGTAAGGCTATAGTGAGGATCTAAGTGTTAGTGTGTGATGTAAGGCTATAGTGAGGATCTAAGTGTTAGTGTGTGAAGTAAGGCTATAGTGAGGATCTAAGTGTTAGTGTGTGATGTAAGGCTATAGTGAGGATCTAAGTGTTAGTGTGTGATGTAAGGCTATAGTGAGGATCTAAGTGTTAGTGTGTGATGTAAGGCTATAGTGAGGATCTAAGTGTTAGTGTGTGATAGTAAGGCTATAGTGAGGATCTAAGTGTTAGTGTGTGATGTAAGGCTATAGTGAGGATCTAAGTGTTAGTGTGTGATGTAAGGCTATAGTGAGGATCTAAGTGTTAGTGTGTGATGTAAGGCTATAGTGAGGATCTAAGTGTTAGTGTGTGATAGTAAGGCTATAGTGAGGATCTAAGTGTTAGTGTGTGATAGTAAGGCTATAGTGAGGATCTAAGTGTTAGTGTGTGATGTAAGGCTATAGTGAGGATCTAAGTGTTAGTGTGTGATAGTAAGGCTATAGTGAGGATCTAAGTGTTAGTGTGTGATGTAAGGCTATAGTGAGGATCTAAGTGTTAGTGTGTGATGTAAGGCTATAGTGAGGATCTAAGTGTTAGTGTGTGATGTAAGGCTATAGTGAGGATCTAAGTGTTAGTGTGTGATGTAAGGCTATAGTGAGGATCTAAGTGTTAGTGTGTGATAGTAAGGCTATAGTGAGGATCTAAGTGTTAGTGTGTGATGTAAGGCTATAGTGAGGATCTAAGTGTTAGTGTGTGATGTAAGGCTATAGTGAGGATCTAAGTGTTAGTGTGTGATAGTAAGGCTATAGTGAGGATCTAAGTGTTAGTGTGTGATGTAAGGCTATAGTGAGGATCTAAGTGTTAGTGTGTGATGTAAGGCTATAGTGAGGATCTAAGTGTGAGTGTGTGATAGTAAGGCTATAGTGAGGATCTAAGTGTTAGTGTGTGATGTAAGGCTATAGTGAGGATCTAAGTGTTAGTGTGTGATGTAAGGCTATAGTGAGGATCTAAGTGTTAGTGTGTGATAGTAAGGCTATAGTGAGGATCTAAGTGTTAGTGTGTGATGTAAGGCTATAGTGAGGATCTAAGTGTTAGTGTGTGATAGTAAGGCTATAGTGAGGATCTAAGTGTTAGTGTGTGATAGTAAGGCTATAGTGAGGATCTAAGTGTTAGTGTGTGATAGTAAGGCTATAGTGAGGATCTAAGTGTTAGTGTGTGATAGTAAGGCTATAGTGAGGATCTAAGTGTTAGTGTGTGATGTAAGGCTATAGTGAGGATCTAAGTGTTAGTGTGTGATGTAAGGCTATAGTGAGGATCTAAGTGTTAGTGTGTGATGTAAGGCTATAGTGAGGATCTAAGTGTTAGTGTGTGATAGTAAGGCTATAGTGAGGATCTAAGTGTTAGTGTGTGATGTAAGGCTATAGTGAGGATCTAAGTGTTAGTGTGTGATGTAAGGCTATAGTGAGGATCTAAGTGTTAGTGTGTGATGTAAGGCTATAGTGAGGATCTAAGTGTTAGTGTGTGATAGTAAGGCTATAGTGAGGATCTAAGTGTTAGTGTGTGATGTAAGGCTATAGTGAGGATCTAAGTGTTAGTGTGTGATGTAAGGCTATAGTGAGGATCTAAGTGTTAGTGTGTGATAGTAAGGCTATAGTGAGGATCTAAGTGTTAGTGTGTGATGTAAGGCTATAGTGAGGATCTAAGTGTTAGTGTGTGATGTAAGGCTATAGTGAGGATCTAAGTGTTAGTGTGTGATGTAAGGCTATAGTGAGGATCTAAGTGTTAGTGTGTGATGTAAGGCTATAGTGAGGATCTAAGTGTTAGTGTGTGATGTAAGGCTATAGTGAGGATCTAAGTGTTAGTGTGTGATAGTAAGGCTATAGTGAGGATCTAAGTGTTAGTGTGTGATGTAAGGCTATAGTGAGGATCTAAGTGTTAGTGTGTGATGTAAGGCTATAGTGAGGATCTAAGTGTTAGTGTGTTATAGTAAGGCTATAGTGAGGATCTAAGTTATAGTGTTTGATGTAAGGCTATAGTGAGGATCTAAGTGTTAGTGTGTGATGTAAGGCTATAGTGAGGATCTAAGTGTTAGTGTGTGATAGTAAGGCTATAGTGAGGATCTAAGTGTTAGTGTGTGATGTAAGGCTATAGTGAGGATCTAAGTGTTAGTGTGTGATGTAAGGCTATAGTGAGGATCTAAGTGTTAGTGTGTGATGTAAGGCTATAGTGAGGATCTAAGTGTTAGTGTGTGATGTAAGGCTATAGTGAGGATCTAAGTGTTAGTGTGTGATGTAAGGCTATAGTGAGGATCTAAGTGTTAGTGTGTGATGTAAGGCTATAGTGAGGATCTAAGTGTTAGTGTGTGATGTAAGGCTATAGTGAGGATCTAAGTGTTAGTGTGTGATAGTAAGGCTATAGTGAGGATCTAAGTGTTAGTGTGTGATGTAAGGCTATAGTGAGGATCTAAGTGTTAGTGTGTGATGTAAGGCTATAGTGAGGATCTAAGTGTTAGTGTGTGATAGTAAGGCTATAGTGAGGATCTAAGTGTTAGTGTGTGATGTAAGGCTATAGTGAGGATCTAAGTGTTAGTGTGTGATGTAAGGCTATAGTGAGGATCTAAGTGTTAGTGTGTGAAAGTAAGGCTATAGTGAGGATCTAAGTGTTAGTGTGTGACAGTAAGGCTATAGTGAGGATCTAAGTGTTAGTGTGTGATGTAAGGCTATAGTGAGGATCTAAGTGTTAGTGTATGATAGTAAGGCTATAGTGAGGATCTAAGTGTTAGTGTGTGATGTAAGGCTATAGTGAGGATCTAAGTGTTAGTGTGTGATAGTAAGGCTATAGTGAGGATCTAAGTGTTAGTGTGTGATAGTAAGGCTATAGTGAGGATCTAAGTGTTAGTGTGTGATGTAAGGCTATAGTGAGGATCTAAGTGTTAGTGTGTGATAGTAAGGCTATAGTGAGGATCTAAGTGTTAGTGTGTGATGTAAGGCTATAGTGAGGATCTAAGTGTTAGTGTGTGAAAGTAAGGCTATAGTGAGGATCTAAGTGTTAGTGTGTGACAGTAAGGCTATAGTGAGGATCTAAGTGTTAGTGTGTGATGTAAGGCTATAGTGAGGATCTAAGTGTTAGTGTGTGATGTAAGGCTATAGTGAGGATCTAAGTGTGAGTGTGTGATAGTAAGGCTATAGTGAGGATCTAAGTGTTAGTGTGTGATGTAAGGCTATAGTGAGGATCTAAGTGTTAGTGTGTGATGTAAGGCTATAGTGAGGATCTAAGTGTTAGTGTGTGATAGTAAGGCTATAGTGAGGATCTAAGTGTTAGTGTGTGATGTAAGGCTATAGTGAGGATCTAAGTGTTAGTGTGTGATGTAAGGCTATAGTGAGGAACTAAGTGTGAGTGTGTGATAGTAAGGCTATAGTGAGGATCTAAGTGTTAGTGTGTGATGTAAGGCTATAGTGAGGATCTAAGTGTTAGTGTGTGACAGTAAGGCTATAGTGAGGATCTAAGTGTTAGTGTGTGATGTAAGGCTATAGTGAGGATCTAAGTGTTAGTAGTAAGGCTATAGTGAGGATCTAAGTGTTAGTGTGTGATGTAAGGCTATAGTGAGGATCTAAGTGTTAGTGTGTTATAGTAAGGCTATAGTGAGGATCTAAGTTATAGTGTTTGATGTAAGGCTATAGTGAGGATCTAAGTGTTAGTGTGTGATGTAAGGCTATAGTGAGGATCTAAGTGTTAGTGTGTTATGTAAGGCTATAGTGAGGATCTAAGTGTTAGTGTGTGATAGTAAGGCTATAGTGAGGATCTAAGTGTTAGTGTGTTATAGTAAGGCTATAGTGAGGATCTAAGTGTTAGTGTGTGATGTAAGGCTATAGTGAGGATCTAAGTGTTAGTGTGTGATAGTAAGGCTATAGTGAGGATCTAAGTGTTAGTGTGTGATGTAAGGCTATAGTGAGGATCTAAGTGTTAGTGTGTGACAGTAAGGCTATAGTGAGGATCTAAGTGTTAGTGTGTGATGTAAGGCTATAGTGAGGATCTAAGTGTTAGTGTGTGATGTAAGGCTATAGTGAGGATCTAAGTGTGAGTGTGTGATAGTAAGGCTATAGTGAGGATCTAAGTGTTAGTGTGTGATGTAAGGCTATAGTGAGGATCTAAGTGTTAGTGTGTGATGTAAGGCTATAGTGAGGATCTAAGTGTTAGTGTGTGATAGTAAGGCTATAGTGAGGATCTAAGTGTTAGTGTGTGATGTAAGGCTATAGTGAGGATCTAAGTGTTAGTGTGTGATGTAAGGCTATAGTGAGGATCTAAGTGTGAGTGTGTGATAGTAAGGCTATAGTGAGGATCTAAGTGTTAGTGTGTGATGTAAGGCTATAGTGAGGATCTAAGTGTTAGTGTGTGATGTAAGGCTATAGTGAGGATCTAAGTGTTAGTGTGTGATAGTAAGGCTATAGTGAGGATCTAAGTGTTAGTGTGTGATGTAAGGCTATAGTGAGGATCTAAGTGTTAGTGTGTGATAGTAAGGCTATAGTGAGGATCTAAGTGTTAGTGTGTGATAGTAAGGCTATAGTGAGGATCTAAGTGTTAGTGTGTGATAGTAAGGCTATAGTGAGGATCTAAGTGTTAGTGTGTGATAGTAAGGCTATAGTGAGGATCTAAGTGTTAGTGTGTGATGTAAGGCTATAGTGAGGATCTAAGTGTTAGTGTGTGATGTAAGGCTATAGTGAGGATCTAAGTGTTAGTGTGTGATGTAAGGCTATAGTGAGGATCTAAGTGTTAGTGTGTGATAGTAAGGCTATAGTGAGGATCTAAGTGTTAGTGTGTGATGTAAGGCTATAGTGAGGATCTAAGTGTTAGTGTGTGATGTAAGGCTATAGTGAGGATCTAAGTGTTAGTGTGTGATAGTAAGGCTATAGTGAGGATCTAAGTGTTAGTGTGTGATGTAAGGCTATAGTGAGGATCTAAGTGTTAGTGTGTGATGTAAGGCTATAGTGAGGATCTAAGTGTTAGTGTGTGATAGTAAGGCTATAGTGAGGATCTAAGTGTTAGTGTGTGATGTAAGGCTATAGTGAGGATCTAAGTGTTAGTGTGTGATAGTAAGGCTATAGTGAGGATCTAAGTGTTAGTGTGTGATGTAAGGCTATAGTGAGGATCTAAGTGTTAGTGTGTGATGTAAGGCTATAGTGAGGATCTAAGTGTTAGTGTGTGATAGTAAGGCTATAGTGAGGATCTAAGTGTTAGTGTGTGATGTAAGGCTATAGTGAGGATCTAAGTGTTAGTGTGTGATAGTAAGGCTATAGTGAGGATCTAAGTGTTAGTGTGTGATGTAAGGCTATAGTGAGGATCTAAGTGTTAGTGTGTGATAGTAAGGCTATAGTGAGGATCTAAGTGTTAGTGTGTGATGTAAGGCTATAGTGAGGATCTAAGTGTTAGTGTGTGATGTAAGGCTATAGTGAGGATCTAAGTGTTAGTGTGTGATAGTAAGGCTATAGTGAGGATCTAAGTGTTAGTGTGTGATAGTAAGGCTATAGTGAGGATCTAAGTGTTAGTGTGTGATGTAAGGCTATAGTGAGGATCTAAGTGTTAGTGTGTGATAGTAAGGCTATAGTGAGGATCTAAGTGTTAGTGTGTGATGTAAGGCTATAGTGAGGATCTAAGTGTTAGTGTGTGATGTAAGGCTATAGTGAGGATCTAAGTGTTAGTGTGTGATAGTAAGGCTATAGTGAGGATCTAAGTGTTAGTGTGTGATGTAAGGCTATAGTGAGGATCTAAGTGTTAGTGTGTGATGTAAGGCTATAGTGAGGATCTAAGTGTTAGTGTGTGATAGTAAGGCTATAGTGAGGATCTAAGTGTTAGTGTGTGATGTAAGGCTATAGTGAGGATCTAAGTGTTAGTGTGTGATGTAAGGCTATAGTGAGGATCTAAGTGTTAGTGTGTGATGTAAGGCTATAGTGAGGATCTAAGTGTTAGTGTGTGATGTAAGGCTATAGTGAGGATCTAAGTGTTAGTGTGTGATGTAAGGCTATAGTGAGGATCTAAGTGTTAGTGTGTGATAGTAAGGCTATAGTGAGGATCTAAGTGTTAGTGTGGGATGTAAGGCTATAGTGAGGATCTAAGTGTTAGTGTGGGATATAGTAATGCAGTCCCTCACCCGTCTCCTCAGCGCTAAAGTGCTCACAAGGGTTCCCCGCGGAGTCTGGGTTCAGGAACAGCAGAGTGAAGCCTATGTCCCCGTGGGCAGGGATGGGCCCTCCGTCCTGGTAAGGGCGGGGGGAGAGAGAGAGAGGAGAGGGGGGGGGTGGGGGGGTAGGTGGAAAGTCTGGTCAAGTCAGATGTTGGTTACTTTTTTTGGGGGGGGGGGGGTTCTGGTGACTTCCTTTTTTTAAAGATTCATTTTTGCGTTTTTTTTTATGCTTTATTCATGACAGTTAGAGTGAGATAGACAGGAAGGTATGGGAGAGAGAGAGAGAGAGGGGAGTGCATGCAGCAAAGGACCACGGGCAGGAATCGAACCCGGGTCGCCGCGGTAAGGACTAAGCCTTAAATGGTACACGCTCTAGCCGGAGGCGCCCCAGTTCTGGTGACTTCTACTAGTAAGGAAGCATCGGCCGTTACCTGACATGTGTAGCGGTCAACGTAAAGGGCCCGCCAGACGCTGGGACCCGGCTGGCGAGGGATGGTCTGGTTGTGTTCCTCGTCGGTCAGATGGACTGAAACAACAAAACAACGTGGATGGAGAAGAGAGAGAGAGAGAGAGAGAGAGAGAGAGAGAGAGAGAGAGAGAGAGAGAGAGAGAGAGAGAGAGAGAGAGAGAGAGAATAAAGAAACGTTGGCGTGCTTCAGACTTTGTGTGTGTGTGTGTGAGCACGTGTGGGTTTCAGTGAAGGGGTGGGGGTTGGTGTAGTAGGTGGTAGTGTTGTCCACTGCACATCGCGGTGAGAAGATATGAACCATTATGGATGGCTTACTGATGACTTTGGCCTTGGTGAGTCGCTCCGAGCAGCTGAGGTTGTCCAGGCTGGAGGCCGCGATGTTGTTGTACAGAAGCAGGCGAGACTCCTTCTCCACAGCCAGCGGGACGTTGTGCAGACGGTTCACCAGCAGCCCGTGATCTCCTGAGAGGGAGAGAGGATCGGGTTAACAACTCCAAAGATGTATCGTCTTTCATCGCTTGGTCCTGACAGACCCCACCCACCTTGTCCTTTTCCCTGTAAGGACCTTAATGAACCATGGATGGTCGAAGTCATTTTAGTCAGCTGATGAGAAACTCATACAAATACATGATGTCCAAGTGTGTTGAACTGAATCAGCCACACACACTTCGCTGAGTCACTGGTTCCAGGACTCCCCAGTCAGCAACCAGTCTAATAAAGGAAAGCAAAGCTGCCCGGATGAAGATATGACTTCCTGTTGTGATCGAACACGGTTATTGGATGTAATGTAAGATCAGATGAGAGCGTTACTTTAGTACATGAAAACATGATGGTGATTTCACGTAAGATGAGAGGGTTACCTTGGTACATGAACAGCGTGATGAACTGTCCATTCTGCTCCCTGGCCACTTCGCTCTTAAAAAGTCCCGTCACAGTTTTACCAAATCCTCCCGCGGGGAAACCAACTAATACACAAACTAACACTACAAGTGTAAGCACTGTATACTTGTACATTTTACCTGCGTGACGTCTTACTTAACCTGATAACAATCCACCATCCCAAACACTGATGCCGCGTCAACATCGCTGACACACGCGTTGAGTGTACTATAAACCAATCAGGTGCACGATTTGGCATGACGTCAAGGCACTAAGCCAATCAGAGAGGGGATGATTGCATGATGAGGCGCGGGCGTTCCGCCCACTTTCGACGTGTCAACACTGCCGTAAACCACGGGTCAACTGTCGCTCAACAAAAGTACAGCTGGTGTAGCGGAGACAACTTATCCACACAGCTCCTACTGGTTGAATCATGGGAGTATAATTCTCATATTAATATTAACAACAATAATAAATGAAGTCACGTGTCCGCTTCATACGGTGTTTTAGACAGTAGAGCAGATGTCGTCATCGTTTGGAAGTAAAGAAAATGGAATTTATCCAAAATGTTCTGGTCACTGGAGGTTCGGGCTTCATGTGAGTTTATGTCCGGATGATGGTGTCACTAATAACGTTTAGTAACGTTTGTAACGTCCACACAGCGGTTGACTGTCTGAGAATAAGTGATGAACCCGCATCTTGTTGTGTGTTCGTAGCGGCTCTCACCTGGTCTGCTCACTGCTCACCAGACAACCCCAGTGGAGGATCCTTAACCTCGACATTGTAAGGCTCTTTATTATTTAATACTTGTAATGCTTGTGAGTCCGCTCTGAATGGCTCTCCGTCTCCTATAGCTGGACTACTGCTGCAGCCCCCGGAGCCTCGCGAGCGTCCAGCACGAGGACAATTACTCCTTCATCCAGGTGAGAGTGGACGTCAAAAAAAAATAATAATAATAACACACATTAAAGTTTGGCGCTGCTCAATGTAATAACCCAGGTGTGACTGTGGCACTCCTGGAACAGGGCGACGTGTGCGACCAGCGGCTGGTCTCTCACATCTTCAACACGGAGGACATCGACGTGGTATTTCACATGGCCGCCAAAACACACGTTGGTAAGAAGACCACACACACACACACACACACACACACACACACACACACACACACACACACACACACACACACACACACACACACACACACACACACACACCGGTAATCCGCAGCCTTTACCACATGTCCTACTGCTACAGCCCCTATGCCCTTGTTCACTATACCTTTATACTCTGCTACGTCTGCTACATCCTTGTTCACTATACCTTTATACTCTGCTATGACCTCGTTCACTATACCGTTTATACTTTGCTACATCCCCTATGTCCTTGTTCACTATACCTTTATACTTTTCTACGTCTGCTACATCCTTGTTCACTATACCTTTATACTCTGCTACGTCCTTGTTCACTACATCTTTATACTCTGCTACATCCTCGTTCACTATACCGTTTATAATCTGCTACATCCCCTATGTCCTTATTCACTATACCTTTATACTCTGCTACGTCCTTGTTCACTATACCTTTATACTCTGCTACGTCCTTGTTCACTATACCTTTATACTCTGCTACGTCCTTGTTCACTATACCTTTATACTTTGCTACGTCTGCTACATCCTTGTTCACTATACCTTTATACTTTGGTATGTCTGCTACATCCTTGTTCACTATACCTTTATACTCTGCTACGTCCTTGTTCACTATACCTTTATACTCTGCTACGTCCTTGTTCACTATACCTTTATACTCTGCTAAATCCTAGTTCACTATACCGTTTATAATCTGCTACGTCCCCTATGTCCTTGTTCACTATACCTTTATACTCTGCTACGTCTCCTATGTCCTTGTTCACTATACCTTTATACTCTGCTATGTCTCCTACGTCTTTGTTCACTATACCTTTTATAATCTGCTACGTCCGCTACGTCCTTGTTCAGTATACCATCTATGTTTCCTATGTCCTTGTTCACTATACCTTTATACTCTGCTACGTCCCCTATGTCCTTGTTGACAACCAAACACTGCCATTTAGCAGCCCTCTCCCAGTCTTTCATTATAAACTATTCTTTCTTAACACTTCCCCTCCCCCCCCCTTCCTGTTTCTTCTTCCAGAGACGTCGTTTGTCTGCCCGTCCGAATTCCAGCGCGTGAACGTGGAGGGCACCAGGGTGGTGCTCAATGCGGCGAGGCAGGCGCCACACGCCCTACGCCGCTTCGTCTACGTCAGCACAGATGAGGTGTACGGGGGCAGCTGCCTCCAGGTGAGCCGTTTATACCCTGCTACGTCCTCGTTCACTATGCCTTCTATACTCTGCTACGTCCTCGTTCACTATGCCTTCTATACTCTGCTACGTCCTCGTTCACTATGCCTTCTATACTCTGCTACGTCCTCGTTCACTATGCCTTCTATACTCTGCTACGTCCTCGTTCACTATGCCTTCTATACTCTGCTACGTCCTCGTTCACTATGCCTTCTATACTCTGCTACGTCCTCGTTCACTAGGCCTTTTATACTCTGCTACGTCCTCGTTCACTATGCCTTTTATACTCTGCTACGTCCTCGTTCACTATGCCTTCTATACTCTGCTACGTCCTCGTTCACTATGCCTTTTATACTGTGCTACGTCCTCGTTCACTATGCCTTCTATACTCTGCTACGTCCTCGTTCACTATGCCTTTTATACTGTGCTACGTCCTCGTTCACTATGCCTTCTATACTCTGCTACGTCCTCGTTCACTATGCCTTCTATACTCTGCTACGTCCTCGTTCACTATGCCTTCTATACTCTGCTACGTCCTCGTTCACTATGCCTTCTATACTCTGCTACGTCCTCGTTCACTATGCCTTCTATACTCTGCTACGTCCTCGTTCACTATGCCTTCTATACTCTGCTACGTCCTCGTTCACTATGCCTTTTATACTGTGCTACGTCCTCGTTCACTATGCCTTCTATACTCTGCTACGTCCTCGTTCACTATGCCTTCTATACTCTGCTACGTCCTCGTTCACTATGCCTTCTATACTCTGCTACGTCCTTGTTCACTATGCCTTTTATACTGTGCTACGTCCTCGTTCACTATGCCTTTTATACTCTGCTACTTTGATGAAGTCTGTGTATCTGTCTGTAGGTATTTGATGAAGTCTGTGTCTGTCTGTGTGTAGGTCTTTGATGAAGTCTGTGTGAAGGTGTTTGATGAAGTCTTTGTGTCTGTCTGTAGGTGTTTGATGAAAACAGTCCTCTCAGACCCTCCAACCCCTACTCTGCTACCAAAGCAGCCGCTGAATACCTGGTTCACTCCTACTGGGATGAGTACAAGGTACCCACACACACCTTTTGTATTCTTAACATCATTTCCCTCCCGCACTGACTTCTATACCACCGGCGTCTGCCCCTAGTGGTCGTATTAGGAACATCACCCTGCGGGAGCTTTTACTTGGTCTGAAAGGATCTTCAGTGTGTTTCTTGTTTTTCCTTGGCTTCAGTTTCCTGTCATCGTCACCAGAAGCAACAACGTGTATGGACCCAGACAGTACCCGGAGAAGGTACTTTTAGACGATGGGTCTCAGTGCCCCTCCACTAAGCACAGATGTGTTGCTTTTTAAGTAATAAAAAAAAAAACATTTACAATTGAACAGATGGTGAAAATGGGTTTATATAGAGATCAGAATCAGAATCAGAAAAGCTTTATTGCCAAGTACGTTTTTTAAGCATACAAGGAATTTGTCTTGGTGATGTAGGTGCATGTCACGTTCTCTATTGCAGGTTAAACAACAAACAAAATAAGTATAAATATATGTATAAATATATACACACAATTTAGATTATTATTATAGAGTGTAGGAATGCAACAAACATCCCTTTTAATTGTCCAGTACATTTTTCCAGTACACGGATTAGTCTTCAATGGGTTGTGTCTTCAATGGGTCTCCACAGCTTATTAAGTGACGAGTTCAATATGCCAATCAAATACTTTGTGCATCAGGAAATACATTTCCTAAGCTCTAAGCAGCAAACATTAAATCATGCACCGAATTTTCTGCAACTTGAGTTTGACAACCAGATGTACAATTCCAGAAACTAGAGGTTAACATACTCATGAATCAACCATTTCATCACATCCAGATTTACCTCCTTGGTAACGTTTTGGTTACGTTCTACTTCTTCTGCTCCTTAAGGTCATTCCAAGATTTGTGTCACTTCTGCAAGCCAACAAAAAATGGTCAGCATAACTTCTGTTTACTGTTGTATTTATGTTTCTTACATTCGCATTACATGTTGTCAAAGCAAGAGGGGAAACTTCGAACTGAAAGCTTTCCTATTGCCTCCAACTACAAAGTTCTAGTGGGTTTCTCCCCAACGTCCAACCGTTACCTCCTCCTCAATGTCATGTATTTATTAAGTCACTTTGGATTAAAGTGTCTTTAATATAAAGGAAGAAATCCCATTGTTACCCAGCACCATTCAGGGCACCATCCCAAAGTCCAGGCACTTCCTGTATGTGGATGACGTCATCGAGGCCTTCCTGCTGGTGCTGGCGAAGGGGGCCGTGGGGGGAGTGTACAACGTGGGCGCTGGTTGCGAGGTCCCGATCCTTCAGCTGGCCAGGGAGCTGGTCAAGATGGTACGACCTACCTTACTGGTACTACGGTAACGTGTCCATAGTCATACAATCTTGTTCCCGGACTAACTAAAGATTTTGGTTGATGAGCATGAGGGAAATGGTTTTTAAATTGTGTTTCAGGTTCAGAATGTTCCGGACACTCAACTGAATAACTGGGTTGAGTTTGTACCTGACAGGTATGTTTGTTGATGTATAAGAGCATAAAGAACATAGCATAAAATGTGGCAGTAAATTAACAGTATTTAAAGTGATGGACAACAGGATAGAATAGTGTAAAATCACCGGAACGGCTCAAAGAGGGATGTAGCCATTACACACCTCCCAAATGTCAAGTACAATCATACACATGTCAAAGTCAGCTAATAAACCATCGGAAAGACTCAGGATTGTAGGGTGGAGGTCTGAACCCCCTTTCTCTGGTTTTGTGTAGTTTTTACTTCCTAAAAGTCAACAACAATCCATGCTCTGGATTTGCGGTTTTAGAATATTGAAAGTCACGATTTTGTACTTCTTTGCACCTGTGGATTAAATCAGCCGACGAGCACTCAAGGTCGCGTGTCATCCATGACATGGCCTGTCTTGCTGACCTCTGACCTCTCTCCCACCAGGCCGCGGGTTGAGCTGCGCTACCCCATGAGCAGTGAGAAGCTCTATCAGCTTGGCTGGAGGCCCCTGGTCCCCTGGAGTGAGGGCCTCAGTAAAACAGGTAAAAACAAAGAGGTCACCAGTAACACACAGAGGTCAAAGGTCATCAGGACCCCCCTACTAGTCTAGTTCCCCTTTCGGTTGGCCATGGCAATAGAGCTTGGATTTTTGGACCATCGTTTATTCGGACATTAATTTTGTGCGTGGATGTTATGTGTTAATGTGTGTTGCTGATGCTCCTGTGTCGTTCTTGTTTGACTGTGCTTCATGACCGAATGAAATGAGTGTTGCAGAGGAGAAAGATGGCTTAAAGACACCTGGGGTTCAGTGCCTGATATGGGATTAGAGATGGAATTATAGAACCTCTGGGGTCTCGCTGAGATTGTTATCATGTTTCAACGGTGGCTTGGTTACAGCAACACATCTCTCTCACTCACACACACAGACACACGTATATAGTCTTGATACAATCTGGACATTCCAGAGCATTGATAATGTAGGCCATCGTGGGGAAGACCAGGTCTGGCACTCGGTCTGCTTTTAAAATGTTGTTTTATCATCTCTCTTCTAGTCCAGTGGTACAAAAGCAACCCGGATTTCTGGCCAAGCGAGTCAGAAGACACGGGACCAGTGTGATTACCGCTGATTAATGATTTCTCACTTTGTTTCTTACTTCATTATTGGGACAAGAGCTTGTCCACCTCAACTGTTATAAATCAGCGTGTTCAATTATACATATATTTCTACCAAGTCATTCCAGGAACCTTTTAGTTTTCTTTTGTCAATATTTAAGGAATTTACAAAGGGTTTGTAACTCAAAATTAACATTGTACTTTTGGTCTCAACCATGTTTTATCAGAATAATTGCCTGAGGGGACTAATAAAAAATACAAGAAATGTCCCAGTTTTGATTAATAATTTGTTTACATTGTAATCGCAGAATGTTATTGTATTGTAAATTTTTTGATAATGAAATGTCATTGAATGTATACATTATATATTTATGAATGGGCTTTTTAGGCCTTTATGGACAGTAAAGTTGGTTGAAGAGAGCCGAATGTAAGTAATAAACAAGCAATTAATAAACTTGACAGAATTGATAGTTACTTGATGAATTTAATAAAATAAAGACAAACCATAAGGTACATTTTCAAAACCAAACTTTTAATTGTGGTAGAATGATAGAACACACAAGTGTTCTCCTGGTACAACGCTAAACTAATACATCAAGCACTAACTACGAGGGCTGCTTGCTTTGGTGTGCTGAGCCTCCTTGGTGGGGGAGGGGCAGGAGTTGGGGGCAAGTCTGATCAACTGACGTTTATAAATATTTACAGCTTCAAAACATGGAACAGATTTAGAGTCATGGTTGCATGGGTATTCATTTTTCACTCGTTTAGCACGCATAGCCTAGTTTCTCTAAACTCACTATCCTGTTGTAGTTGCTGTAGACTCACTATCCTGGTGTAGTTTCTGTGTTCCCTATCCTGGTGTAGCTTCTGTGTTCGCTATCCTGGTGTAGCTTCTGTGTTCACTATCCTGGTGTAGTTTCTGTGTTCGCTATCCTGGTGTAGTTTCTGCGTTCGCTATCCTGGTGTAGTTCCTCTAGACTTTGCCCAACCCCCAGCCCTACCATGAAAGCGAACATCAACACACGAAAGGCCCAAAAAGATGCAAATGACATCAACGTTGCAACAGATCCACATGTTTTATTTTATTTGTGTTACAAAGACTATAAAGATCGCCACTTGCCAGACATTCACAAGAGTGTAGGGGAAGGAAACAAAAACAGCAACTCATGAAAAAAAAAAGGGAAAAAAAGTAAATAACTGGAGAGAATCTGGACATTGTTTTTTTGTACTGTATGTTTTGTAGGTTTCTTTTTTTATTTTATGTTTTTTCATTTACCATTTTTGATCTTAACGTTTTGTTTTTATTTTATTAATCCAAACCTTGGCATTGTTGGTTCGTCCCGAATTTTTGTTCGCCAATTAAAGACGGTTGATTCCAGCAGATCAGAATTTGTTGGCAATGACACCTGTTGCGGGAACAGGCTACAGATTCGATATAGAGTCCAATATGACTTTAAAGGCAACTTCTGTAGGATTTTCTCCAAACGCATCGCTGTCAATTCTGACCGCCAACTGTTGGTGCTAGAATTCATGTCCTGTGAGCCGCTATCTCAAAAGCTGATTCCTAGAAACCTTTTGAGTCATTTAAATTTCTGCCCGTCATCAAAAAACAAAATGTTTGAGAACTTTTACATCTTTTAAGAGACAACGTGAAAATAAGCGGTTCACTTGGACCGATTGTCTAACATCAACACTTAAAAAAAAAAAAAAATCTTTGGCTCACAGAATTCCTTCAAATATGAATTCCTGGTATCTGCCAGGAACAACACGGCTAAACAGCGATGAATGAAAGAGAAATCCCTACACGTCGCTTCTTTAACATTAAAAAGCTCACACTACCCGAGAAAAATAGAAATTTCCACTCATACCCATGATATTCGACATTCAACTGCCAGTGTTTTGTTAACTGTCTTTTGGTCAAGTGACTTCAATATCATTTTTTTATTAGGCTTATAAAAATAAATATTTCTCAAAAATGCTTGATAAATTACACAAACTAGCAGCAGAAGTAGATTCTAGGTCTTTGTTGTGTGCAAATATGCTAATTTCCTCTAACTGTCCACCAGAACTCCCTCCTGAACCCTAAGGCTGCCTCGCTGAAAACCCCATCACCCACACTGCTGTTTAGTTCCACACACACACACACACACACACACACACACACACACACACACACACACACACACACACACACACACACACACACACACACACACACACACACACACACACACACACACACACACACACACACACACACACCTCCCGCAAGGCGCAAAGGGAACGCACTCGAGAAAATGTTTGTTGAACGTAACGCTCAGAATGTACAACCTAAATACGTTTTGTGACCGTGTGTCAGATACCGAGTGGATTAAAAGTTCCATCTACCACACGTAAATTGGGGCGGGGGAGGGGTACCACTGGGCTACAAGAAGCGTAGCACCTCGAATGTGGACTATGGAAACCCTGCTGTGTGCAGGACTACGGACCCAGCCGTTTAGGACTATGGAAACCCTGCTGTGTGTAGGACTATGTGAATACTGCTGTGTAGGCCTATAGAAACACAGCTGTGTATAGGACTGTGAATACTGCTGTGTAGGCCTATAGAAACACAGCTATGTATAGGACTGTGAGAATACTGCTGTGTAGGCCTATAGAAACACAGCTGGGTACGACCAACACTTCTGTGTGCAGGACTATAGAAACACAGCTGTGTGTACGGCTATAGAAACAGCTGTGAAAGACCAACACTACTGCGTGTGGGCTATTAGAAACACTGCCGTGTAGGATATAAAAACACAGCGGTCTGTAGGACAATGGAAACACTGCCGTGTGTAGGAATGCCGCAGTACAACTGGGACATCTTTTCAAGGCCCTGGCTGGGCCAGGGCATTACTCAATTTAAGGCATCAAAAGTTGGTGAAAACATTCCAGATGATGGTTCCCTTAAATGACCACCTCAGAAAAAGGTGTGTGGACATCTCTAGCGAGGGCGAGAGTGTTGGCCGAGGAGGATGTACAAAATTATCTATTTACAAATCTACTCGTTTGTGTGCGACATCGTCGTCATGGGTATACGGTCTTTTCAATATCAACGGGTCCTCGATAACTGAACCGGGGCCAGCAAGCGGCACAGGGGCTCAGGCGGAAGATGTTGGAATTCGATAAGGTCAAGGCACTGCGCAAGTCTCACAGTATGGGGTTCATTCAGACACAATCCTAACCATGTAAACCAAGAGATGCCCCGTGTTAGCAACAGAACTCTCACTAGTAAGAGGGGAGTGTCACAATGCCTGGAAAAACTACGAGACATGTTGCACTGCTAGATCAATGCTGTGCTCCAAAGGTCAATGTGTTGTGGTGCTACTCAAGGCAGAGGGCTGAGGGGAGGTCGACTTTGAACGGCTCGTTCTGTTAAGGGCCCGGTACATTGTGTCCCACAGGAAGCAGAGTTCACTCCATTGAGGCGTTCCAACTCTACGTCTTTATGGAATCCATTGAGGAAACAACTACGTCTTTATGGAATGCTTCTTTTAACTGAATGCTCCTTGCAGGCACGCTGCAATGCAAAGAGAACAACTCGCATCCCCTTGTAACAAATACAAAAACAATGCACACTGATTCCTAAAAAGCATGTGCGCTAGAACGCCGTTCAGCTCATATGCTATTAATTACCTTATTTTAAATGTAGAAAAAAACATTAGCAACAAAATGGTCAGAAACTGCCAGCGGGTACTTATTTCTTTTACATCGAAGTTAGTGTTTGGGTTCAACTGAGAACTTAACAGTCTCTGGATTTTGGCACTATACCAATTTTAAGACTTTCCAACATAAGAATCAATTGTCTAAACGGTGTGGAAACAAAATTACATTTGGTATCACATCATACAGCTTCCACAGTACTCTGTTTCTAATATTTCTGTCGGGAAAAGGTTGCATTTGTCCCATTGTAAAAAGTTCCTGCACAGGAAATTGATATTTTTGCCAAACGATTTCTAAAGCAACTTAAAAGTCAGTGGCCAACTTTACCACAGAAAAGGGCCGAGATGCCCTGAGCTAGCAGGTAAGACCCCAAACTTCAATTAGCACAAGCGTTCCTAAGTAAAAAAATACCTCCCTCATTTCTTAAATTTCACAAGAGTCTCATTTCCTTCCATGAGTTCAATCAATTCACGATTCCACTAAATTAAGAGTCAAGTTGATCGATGGATCGCATTACTGCCCTCGCCACTGACTTGACTAAGAGATTAAACTTCAATAAATCTACTACTGGGTCCACAGGGGCTGCCCTCCATGAAGTTGTTAGGGTCTGAGGGTCTTTTCAGGTATTCCTTGCTGTATCATGGCCCAGGGACTACCTAGTCGTCTCAACCACCTGCTGTCAAGTTCAATTTCAATTACGACAATACCAGTGTGACTTTGTCCCGCTTGACAGTTCTAGTTACATGTGGGTGTGTGGTATTGCTGTTGAATATTCTGGTGTATACATGACCTGTGCTTGACCTTAAATAAATTAAATATTCCATTAGGCTGCCAAGTTTGACAGCTTCTGTCTTTGTTTGGAGAGTGAAAATCTATATAAGAATGTAAAAAAGAAAGAAAAAAAAGGAGTACACAACAATCGAGAAAGAGACCGGAAATAGCTAAATAAAAGCCTGTAGAGGAATTTTCATTTCTGCTAAACTGCAGTATTTTTTGTTTACTTCTTGACCAAAAAACAACAACACTTGCATACGTTAACTTGCCTTGTTTTGTCTCTCAAAGCCGATGTGCAAAATTAAGGGAAGTAAAAAGACAGGACCTCGTGTGGTTACCAGTAAAGTATCTTCTTCACTAGGACTATTTTAGTAAAAGGGAAAATACCCTTTTTCCCATTTTGGGGAACTTTTGATTTGTAAAACTAAATTCTTCCTTGACCACTGAGGAAAACAAGAAACAAATGTATAGCAAAACAAGATTCATAAAATCAACACGCATCTCTTTTGCATACATTTGCACAAATTTACCACTGAAGACTTAAATCTAAATCATGTACGAGATAGGAGCGTTTCGACCAAAATGCGCGAAAAAACGAGGCCCTGTTAAAAAAATTAAATAAAACACAAATGTACGTTTTTTTAACTCAATCGTACAGAATGTACAGTTGACCTCTGCTGCTCGGAAACTTCATTTTAGAAATGTGAATGGACACCATGTTGGGGACCGGGCCAGAGACTAACCTAGCCTCCGTTATATCACTGTACAGGACTAGCAGGGCTTCCCGAGTGCAATACTCAAGATATTTAACTCTACTTCTATATATGAAGCCGGTGCTACTGGGGTCCTGCAACACTGGCCAGTGAGGCCCGTACACCCCCAACACGCCCATCCTACTCTCGACTTTTATCATCTCAAGGGAACCAAATGGATAAATTGGAACGGCTTATTTTAGAGAAGACTCTTCATACGACTCTCCAGGATAGAGTGAGCAAGAAATAAATTGAACTCTTTTGAAATGATTTGCTTTGTGTCCCCTTGAAAGGAACTTTTGGCAGACAAGGGCTTTAAACATCTATGGTGGAAATAGGTTTCCTCCATCAATGCAACAAGGGTCTGTTTCCCAAAGCCATTGTGGCACTATGCCCACTGACTGAATGTTTGGACACTCGTTCGATTGTAGGCTGGTAGCCATGCGGGCTGGTAGCCATGCGGGCACCACAGCCTCCAGTTCTGGGGGTCAAAAGGCTAGTAAACCTGGTGTACGGCTGCACATTGTGGCTAAGCCTACTGTACGCCTACTTCATGCTTTTTACAAAAATGGCACAATTTAGTGTTTGAATGGCTTTGGGAAACCCAATGTAGACCCTCAAACCAGAGCTCAAGATGTAACATTCAGGTCACCTTGAAACAGGGCGTGCCTTCCCAAAAGCATGTTACCACTCTGAAGACGCCTCTCCTGTCCACCCAGTACCTTCATGGAAAACTACATAATAAAAAGATACTGCACTGTCCGTGGACTACTTTGCAACAGAGGCGGCGCCATTACATGTTCCCTATTAACCATGAACACATTGAAGCTTTTCATCAATGCTTTGATTCGCTCTAAACCCGGACGCACTCTTCAACGCCACCCCGATGTATCGTTGGCCTTCGGGGGTGCTCAAGTGCCGTGTGTGCGTGGATTTGACATTTCGACGACACACAGAAGTGTGTTTGACCAACTGGTACTGGCCTTCAACAACACAGGTAAACACAGCGATAAAAGATAAGATGCTTTTGGGAAACAGCTTGTCAATGAGACCCTGTGATAACTTCTATAGACGAACAAGGACCCCGCGCTGAGTCGCCGATTTTTTTGTTTGTTTGCCAAGGTTTGATTTAGTTCAAGTCTAGTTGGTTTTCCTTCCAAATAGAAATTAACAAAACATGTTCACCAAAACATGATATTAAAGACATATTTGAGTCACAGCTGGCTAAAATGTTGGTAGCCGGTTATATATATATATATAGGCCATTAAAACAAAGAAAAACAATTGCAAGAGATAAAGTTCTGATTCTTGGAGGCACAGTACACAAACAAACAAATGTTCCATCGTTTTGGAGCAAAGAGAAAATGCATTTCTGAGCAGTGAAATTAAAAAGTGCCCAAGTTCCTACTTTTATATGGCTCATCGTTGAGAAACAGCTACCGTGTCTCCCAGCAGACCTGCCAATTTAGCCTTTTATCCAAAATGAAAACTTTGCTCTTACTGTCGGTCAGTCCCATGGCCCTATCATACACTACCTCAAGCTTGTCGTTCAGAAACGGTCACGTTAATTTTGGATCGCTTAACCAACAAAACACTGAAAGCTCTCCATAAATGTTGCGTGGCGACTGATGTGGCTAGTGACCTATAAAACAGCTAAGCCAGTTTACATGGTCCACATTTACACTTAAAAATAACAATAGTCCAGGTCTGGCATCATGCCTATTAATGCTGAGCCATGTTTTATGGGAGTTAAGTGTGGATCTGAGAATCACAGGCTGGTCATATGCTTAAGTCAGGAGAGCCAGTGAGCTACAGCTACATGGGGGAGGGGGGGGAGGGGGGGTTCAGGGTTTCAGGTCATCAGTCGACAACTTTAGGGGGATGAGCACTACGGTGGTCACCACGACCAAAGGGTTATGACCTCCATGTTTTATACGTGTCCATGATGTAATGTTTCCCTCCTGTAGTGTGCATCCGCCTGAGGATTAAAGGGAAACTTTGAGGGGCTTTAGAACCTAGCTGTTTATTTACTCCATTTGGACCAAAAACTATTCAGACTCTCCATTTTGAATCTTCAGCGTTGGATTTGCATTCGTGGTTATAAACCCAAGTGCACTAGAAGCTGGGGGGCTAGCAAGCGATCAAAGACTTCCCATGAAAAACAACCAACTATTGTGGGATCCGTTTAGGGTGTGGACTCCGTAATGGGAGGGGGAGATGCTTGACGAGGAAGTGTGTCTAAAAAGGGGGACATAACACTCCGCATGGGGGCATGCGGTGGAGGGGAGACGACTAAACAAAAACAAATAGACAACTAGAGAAAGATAGGTGAGAGTAATAGAAGTTTAGTAGTTTAAGATGATGATAGACAAAGGGGCAGGGGGGGTAAAGGTCATGTTCGTAGGAAGAGGATGTGAGAGAGGAAGGGCAGCTGGGTAGGGGAGAGGCTTAGTTGCCCCACCAGTCCACCTGGGAGTGAGAGTAGTTCCCTCCGTAGCCATCACTGCTGTAGAAGTTACCGAAGCCCCCTGGGGAAGACAAACCGACACACAGGTTACAACAACTAGTAAGGTCGAAATGCTTAAGCCCAAACACAGACATGATGCTCTATTTAGAGCAATGCGATATGGGAATATATCGATCCACGCAGTGTGTTCTTACCTCCTCCAAACCCACGGTTTCCTCCGTGCACCGATTGGTTGCGGCCGCCGCGTCCACCGAAGCCCCCGGCGTTGCTGGTGGCGCTGGTCTGGCGGTAGTCCCGCGCAGCGAACCCACCGGAGAACCTGGCCAACAGAACCGACACTTTACCCAACATACCGGAGAACCTGGCCAACAGAACCGACACTTAACCCAACATACCGGAGAACCTGGCCAACAGAACCGACACTTAACCCAACATACCGGAGGACCTGGCCAACAGAACCGACACTTAACCCAACATACCGGAGAACCTGGCCAACAGAACTGACACTTAACCCAACATACCGGAGAACCTGGCCAACAGAACCAACACTTAACCCAACATACCGGAGGACCTGGCCAACAGAACCGACACTTAACCCAACATACCGGAGAACCTGGCCAACAGAACCGACACTTTACCCAACATACCGGAGAACCTGGCCAACAGAACCAACACTTAACCCAACATACCGGAGAACCTGGCCAACAGAACATACACTTAACCCAACATACCGGAGAACCTGGCCAACAGAACATACACTTAACCCAACATACCGGAGAACCTGGCCAACAGAACCAACACTTAACCCAACATACCGGAGAACCTGGCCAACAGAACATACACTTAACCCAACATACCGGAGAACCTGGCCAACAGAACTAACACTTAACCCAACATACCGGAGAACCTGGCCAACAGAACCAACACTTAACCCAACATACCGGAGAACCTGGCCAACAGAACCAACACTTAACCCAACATACCGGAGAACCTGGCCAACAGAACCAACACTTAACCCAACATACCGGAGAACCTGGCCAACAGAACATACACTTAACCCAACATACCGGAGAACCTGGCCAACAGAACATACACTTAACCCAACATACCGGAGAACCTGGCCAACAGAACATACACTTAACCCAACATACCGGAGAACCTGGCCAACAGAACCGACACTTAACCCAACATACCGGAGGACCTGGCCAACAGAACCGACACTTAACCCAACATACCGGAGGACCTGGCCAACAGAACCGACACTTAACCCAACATACCGGAGAACCTGGCCAACAGAACCGACACTTAACCCAACATACCGGAGAACCTGGCCAACAGAACAGACACTTAACCCAACATACCGGAGGACCTGGCCAACAGAACCGACACTTAACCCAACATACCGGAGAACCTGGCCAACAGAACCGACACTTAACCCAACATACCGGAGAACCTGGCCAACAGAACCGACACTTAACCCAACATACCGGAGAACCTGGCCAACAGAACTGACACTTAACCCAACATACCGGAGAACCTGGCCAACAGAACCAACACTTAACCCAACATACCGGAGAACCTGGCCAACAGAACCAACACTTAACCCAACATACCGGAGAACCTGGCCAACAGAACCAACACTTAACCCAACATACCAAAAACCTGGCCTACAGAACCGGCACTTAACCCAACATACCGGAGAACCTGGCCAACAGAACCGACACTTAACCCAACATACCGGAGAACCTGGCCAACAGAACATACACTCAACCCAACATACCGGAGAACCTGGCCAACAGAACCAACACTTAACCCAACATACCGGAGAACCTGGCCAACAGAACCGACACTTAACCCAACATACCGGAGAACCTGGCCAACAGAACTGACACTTAACCCAACATACCGGAGAACCTGGCCAACAGAACCGACACTTAACCCAACATACCGGAGAACCTGGCCAACAGAACATACACTCAACCCAACCCACGGTAGAGAACGTGGCAAACAGAACCGACCCACCTGAGAGCATGGCCAGCAGAACGGACACTTGACCTAACGGAGAATACAGGCTTTTAATTAACCCAAGCAACCTAATAAAGACTGGTGTCAGTGGGGGATCCTGAATGTTGTCTGAATAGGCTACAGTTAGATTGGGGGAATGTTCTGCCTCTGCTTTCAAAAAGCACAACATTGGCATTTATCAGAAGTGGACGTTTTCTTTTTTTTTAATTTATCATAAAAATGGTATATTCACCATTCCCGTAGGGAACACTTGGAATAAATCGATATAAAGTGTTACAAACATGGGGAAGACGTCCCCAATTTGTGAATAGGGAACTTTTGTTTTGCTTGACAGGCCTGTTTCTGGATTTGCAGACTACCTCTTGGAGCGTCCACGGCTGGTGCTCTTGTGCTGGTGCTCGTAGGCCAGGCTCTCCAGCCATGACGGCACCTCCTGCTTGGCCTCCACCAGGATGTCCAGCAGGTCTTTCGTGATGTTGCCGTTCTTGTCGTTGAAGAACGACGTGGCCAGACCTAGCAGGGACACAGTCCGCTTAAAGAGGCTTCACAAGTTTGGAGGAAATCTTTCAAAAAGGACTCTAGGGGACTTTTAGTTCCGGGTCTCTGGCGAAGTAACGACGTATTACCCAGGTTTCCCACACGGCCGGTACGTCCGATGCGGTGGACGTACTCCTCGATGTCACTGGGCAGGTCAAAGTTGATGACGTGCTTCACGTTGGAGATGTCCAGGCCTCGCGCTGCTACCTGCACACGGAGACAAACAGAAGAGGCGTTCCGTTACCTTGTCCAATAACTCCCTCATTCAATAACGACATAAGAGTGTGTTTAATGCACCCATATGTGCAATAAACCACATATGAATTTCTACTGAGAACCACAATTCTATTCAAAATGTGCAGTTTTTTCAACCTATATACACGTCACCCCGCTCACTACATACCCGTCTAGTGTATGAGACTGCAAACTGATGGCGCTAGCAGCCGGCCTAGAATGTGTCTAGTGTATGAACGGGCTAACTGACCCTGTAGCACCAGAATAGTACTGATCTAGTCTATATAAGAGCTGACTGACCGGAGTAGTGTCATGGATAGTACTGGTCTAGTGTAGGAACGGGCTAACTGACCCTGTAGCACCAGAATAGTACTGATCTAGTCTAAATAAGAGCTGACTGACCGGAGTAGTGTCATGGATAGTACTGGTCTAGTGTAGGAACGGGCTAACTGACCCTGTGGCACCAGAATAGTACTGATCTAGTCTATATAAGAGCTGACTGACCGGAGTAGTGTCATGGATAGTACTGGTCTAGTGTATAAAAGGGCTGACTGACCGCGGTAGCAACCAGAATAGTACGTGTCTAGTGCAGACATCTTCAACAGGGGGTGCCCGAAAACTATTTGATCCCAAACTTTTTTCTTTTCTTCCAAAATTAAAATATGTACTTTGCAATGATGTATGTATACGATGCTGAGCCATTGTGCCAATTTTATCCATGTCACTTTAGGCCGCACTACACATTATTATTGGCCCGGTTTAATAAGCAACACCAATGTATACGGTGTGTAATAGGGGATCCCTCCACCGCGTCACTATTAGCCAATAGGTCCTAGGCCTGGAAAAGGCTGAAGACCTCCGGTCTGGTGCATTTAAGGGCTGACTGACCGCGGTAGCCACCAGGATGGGGCAGCGTCCCGAGCGGAACTGGTGCAGGGCCTCCTCGCGGTCGCGCTGGGAGCGGTCGCCGTGGATACTGGTGCAGGCGTAGCCCTCGCGGTACAGGAAGTCTTCTAGTGCGTCGGCACCCTTCTTTGTCTCCACGAACACCAGGGTGAGGGAGTCCTTCCCTGCGGAGCAGAGAGATCGTGAGATAATCAGTTGTTTTGGGACATTAAACCGTGCAACCATTTGGTTTGCAGAGTGACATTCAGAGCCTCTAGCAGGGATGGCCACTGAAGATAATCCCGGTGTAGAGTGAGCTGAACAGGGAGTGAATCTTTGCTGAATACGTGAACGTCATTTCAATTTTCTTTATCATGCACAATGTCTTGAACTGACGCATTTCAGCAAGACTAGCTTAATTCAAAACTCAATCAAATACTGTGACAAGATGGCCTCTTACATCAGCGTTGCCAGATGTACGATAATTATCGTATTTGCACGATAATTTGGCTCTGTACGATGTACAATTAATGCCAAAAGTCCCATAATGTACGATCATTTGATCATGTTGGGACACAGTATTAGTAGTTTTACTCATTCTAGGCTATCCCACTTTAATTCATTTTCCTGACACGATCAGGATAGTAATTTATGGATCCTACATCTGTGTTTACGCATCTCTTCTCACGTGATGTCTCTCCAGCCAATCAGGCTTGCTAGAAATTACACATTTCCGCATAATGTTTTGTCTATTTTTGACTCACATGATCATTTCCCTCAAAATACGTTAATTTTGAGCCTCTGGTATGATACTTTAACACATCCCATCTGGCAACGCTGTATCACACACACATGTGGCTCAACAGATGGTGTGCATCTATTGAAAAAAAAAAATGTTGAACCAACTACAATTACATCATGGTTGCTTGCTATGTCAGAGGAAACACTGCCCGCACTGACGGGCTCTACGGTCGTTTATCGGTTCACTTGATGACCGACAACTAAACTGTTTCCAAATGACAAACTAAAGAGGACAAAGAAAAGTGCAGCCAGGGGATGGACGGTGAACGGGGGGGGGGGGGGGGGGGTTTAGAGTTTGGGGACTGCATGGTCGCTCCTCATGTCTCAGTGCTATGGAGACATTCCCAGGACAACATGGGCCGTGGCCATATATTTTGACATGGGACATCACAGGGGTTATGAATAATGATGGCCTGACCAAGCAGAACAAAACAAAAGTACACAATTGAACCGTCTTCAACAAAGATTTACAAAAAGATGAATCTGGATTACGCAAGACAAAAGTGACTCCAGATATGGATGACAACAATGGACCTACAAGGTGCATCCCAAATGCGGGGGAATGGACACCAAACTAAATAAAACTTAACATTTCAAATGAATAAAAAGTCAACACTTTATATAGCAAGCGACTAAAGTGGGTCGCACACCAGTTTGAGAAGCACAGCGTAGCGCAACAGATGGGACACAGCAAAACAGGAAGTGGAGACACTTTGGGGACTCGTTATTGGCTAAATAGCGGCACACCAGGCAGCGTTGGGAGGGTCAGGCTGGGCGCCATTGGTTGGCAGCGGCGTGCCATTGAAAACCACCGTCTCCAAAATGTGGAGAAAGTGCTGTGTCGCCCACGGTTGTGTCCAGTGTGCGACCCCCTTAAGACTTTAAAAACAAGCTAACTTAAAACAAAATAAAGATTAAAGTATGGAATGAGGAGAAGAGAAGAAAACTGTTGGGCAGGGGTCTTACCAGGCTTCTCTATGGTGTCTCCTGTATTGTCCTGTATCTCGCTGGGGATCACTTAGAGGACAAAACCATCCACATGTCAAACCACACCAGCACACCAATACTGTAATACACTATGTGGAGGGGATGCAGCAGTTCAATCTACAGTAATACACCATGCGGAGGGGATGCAGGTCAAAGGGGACCACTATGCTTGTGATCAGACTAACATAACCTGCATCGCGGGGATGGCGTTACAAAAGAGTCTCCGTTTCCAATTTTCTTTACTCAACAAACCTTTGCAAAGATATGGTCACAACAAAGGCAAGCATCTCTATTTGAAAAGGCTGCTGTTGAGGTAATGAATGGATGAACTTCTAGTGCAGTGTGACGGTCCAAACTGTGGTGCAAGTTGAATTAATTTAAGAAATGTTACCGAATGTTCAATTCCGACATTTATGTGTCATTTTAAATGATGAACACGATAAGCATTCCCTGTAGCTTTTGCTTGGCTAGTGTAATGAATAGTTTTGCTACCCTGGCGCTTTACTACAAGATGCAATGGGACCGACTCACGTAGAGGAAGGTCTAGCGGACAATAAGTAACCTAGTAAGGATTCTTCTCCCTACACATGCCCGGCTCAACTTATGGCCAGGGCTGTTGTGTGATCAAACATGATCAACCTCATAGGATATATACACTGTTAGTCGAGTCCATCTTAACACTTTTTAATTAGTAAATACAATTAGAATATATAGAGAAAACAAATATTTCTTGATGCCACAGTTGAAAAATCCTATCACTAAGCGATAGCTTTTCCCCAGACTCGCACAACTAGGAGGACTAACTAGCTAACTAGGAGGACCTGATCACATGGCGTCAGGGGTGTCAGGCAGGACTAAGAAAGCACTTCTTCTAACTTAAAAAAAAAAAAAAAAACTCTTCTCAATCAAGTGTACCATGAACGTCTTGGTTGTCCGTACGCTAGACCAGTGCACTGCGGTGTCAGAAGGGTTCAGCGTTGCAGACGCAGAATAAGAAGTACATATGTTTTGTCATGGTAGCCATCGCAGAAACGGGCGCACGCTTAAAGCTACAATGACGGCGCGGCATCGGTAGTGTCGGCGCAAACGTTGCCGTTTCCAAGAGGTTGAACCTTGCATACCTGTGGCATTGAGCAGGTCTAGCAGAAAGGATCTCTTGTCGCTCTCCTCCACCCACACCACCTTCTGGGTGATGTTCTCCGAGGTGGAGCCCACACGCCCCACGGCCAGGAAGATGTAGTCCTCCAGGAAGTCCCTGGCCAGGATCTGAATCAGAGAAACTCTTATTAGCACCATGTCCACACCGTCAGGTAAATGGAGTGCATCTTCATAGCACTTTTCAGCCACTCAAAGAGCTTTACAATTATCGCCTCACATTCACCCATTCGTACACCGACAGCACGGTCAGCAATGCAATGTATAGCCGCCGTCTGGTCAGCTACGATTGAGGGGGGGTCTCTATTCAGAGACACCTCAGCTAGGAGGGGCCCGGGGATCGAACCGACAACCCTTCGGTCGCCAGACAACCCCCGCTCTACCTCTTGAGCCACTGCTGCCGTAGGTGAAGCCAGGGCCACACATCCCCGCTTTGTACCGCACCTGGATCTCCTTGGGGAAGGTGGCGCTGAACATCATCGTCTGGCGCAGGCCCTTGGAGGGCATGGAGTCCTGTTCAACGATGCGCCGAATCTGCGGCTCGAAGCCCATGTCCAACATGCGGTCCGCCTCGTCCAGCACCAGGTAGCTTTTTTTTGGGAGGGAGGGAGGGGGGGGGGGGGGGGGGGGGGGAAGAGTGATCTGTGAGTCTAGTTTAACAAAAGCCATATATCTACGTCGACATAAATAATGCAGGTGTTGACACTGCATTCTAAATGGGTATTAAGTACTTGAATCGAGCATATTATCGCAATGTAAAAGGGTTTAAATGTTTTAATTATAAAAAAACAAACATTTGATCAACTCTAAATATTCAGCATAATACTTTAATGTAATTAATCTTTTTTTTTCCATTGTTTATTCCTGAGCACACATTGGACTATGTATGGATGATCATGCTACACATCCTGCCCGTGTTTCTCACTTTCTTCTGGTCTGCCCATGTACCTATCTCCACATGTTTCTAACGTTCTTCTGGTCCGCCCATGTTTCTAACTCTCCCCATGTATGTTTCTAACTCTCCTCTGGTCTCCCCATGTATGTTTCTAACTCTCCTCTGGTCTCCCCATGTATGTTTCTAGCTCTCCTCTGGTCCGCCCATGTTTCTAACTCTCCTCTGGTCTCCCCATGTATGTTTCTAGCTCTCCTCTGGTCTCCCCATGTATGTTTCTAGCTCTCCTCTGGTCTCCCCATGTATGTTTCTAACTCTCCTCTGGTCTCCCCATGTATGTTTCTAGCTCTCCTCTGGTCCGCCCATGTTTCTAACTCTCCTCTGGTCTCCCCATGTATGTTTCTAGCTCTCCTCTGGTCTCCCCATGTATGTTTCTAACTCTCCTCTGGTCTCCCCATGTATGTTTCTAACTTTCCTCTGGTCTCCCCATGTATGTTTCTAACTCTCCTCTGGTCTCCCCATGTATGTTTCTAGCTCTCCTCTGGTCCGCCCATGTTTCTAACTCTCCTCTGGTCTCCCCATGTATGTTTCTAGCTCTCCTCTGGTCCGCCCATGTTTCTAACTCTCCTCTGGTCTCCCCATGTATGTTTCTAACTCTCCTCTGGTCTCCCCATGTATGTTTCTAGCTCTCCTCTGGTCTCCCCATGTATGTTTCTAACTCTCCTCTGGTCTCCCCATGTATGTTTCTAACTCTCCTCTGGTCTCCCCATGTATGTTTCTAGCTCTCCTCTGGTCCGCCCATGTTTCTAACTCTCCTCTGGTCTCCCCATGTATGTTTCTAGCTCTCCTCTGGTCCGCCCATGTTTCTAACTCTCCTCTGGTCTCCCCATGTATGTTTCTAACTCTCCTCTGGTCCGCCCATGTTTCTAGCTCTCCCTGGTCCGCCCATGTTTCTAGCTCTCCCTGGTCCGCCCATGTTTCTAGCTCTCCCTGGTCCGCCCATGTTTCTAGCTCTCCTCTGGTCCGCCCATGTGTCTAACTCTCCTCTGGTCCGCCCATGTTTCTAACTCTCCTCTGGTCCGCCCATGTTTCTAGCTCTCCCTGGTCCGCCCATGTTTCTAGCTCTCCCTGGTCCGCCCATGTTTCTAGCTCTCCCTGGTCCGCCCATGTTTCTAGCTCTCCTCTGGTCCGCCCATGTTTCTAACTTTCCTCTGGTCTCCCCATGTATGTTTCTAGCTCTCCTCTGGTCTCCCCATGTATGTTTCTAGCTCTCCTCTGGTCTCCCCATGTATGTTTCTAGCTCTCCTCTGGTCTCCCCATGTATGTTTCTAGCTCTCCTCTGGTCTCCCCATGTATGTTTCTAACTTTCCTCTGGTCTCCCCATGTATGTTTCTAACTCTCCTCTGGTCTCCCCGTGTATGTTTCTAACTCTCCTCTGGTCTCCCCATGTATGTTTCTAACTCTCCTCTGTTCCGCCCATGCATTTCCCCCGATGTACGATGGTGTGCATCTCGAGGTTTCTTACTTGCAGAAGTCCAGGCCAATCTTGCCTCTCTCCATCATGTCCACCAGCCGGCCGGGCGTGGCCACCAGGAGGTGGCAGCCCCGCTCCAGGTCTCGGATCTGCTGGCCAATGTCGGCACCGCCGTAGACCACGCAGGGACGCACGCGCGACCGGTACGAGAACTGGGGGGGGTGGGGGGGGGGGGGGTAGAAGCAGAGCGGCTGAACACAGTGTGGGTGGACGTGTGTGTGTATGTTGTGATCTCTTTCTGTGCATTCATTTGATATCATAGCTGGGCACCAGTGTGTTTGTGGAGTCTCTTCTTTGAGGGAAGAGACGGAGAACAGAACTGTCGGTCAGCAGTTCCTCCTGTGTTCATACCTTCCTGGCTTCATCGTATATCTTCTCTCTCTGTGTGTGTGTGTGTGTGTGTGTGTGTGTGTGTGTGTGTGTGTGTGTGTGTGTGTGTGTGTGTGTGTGTGTGTGTGTGTGTGTGTGTGTGTGTGTGTGTGTGTGTGTGTGTGTGTGTGTGTGTGTGTGTGTGTGTGTGTGTGTGTGTGTGTACCTTCATCGTATTTCAGCAGTGTGTGAGTGTGTTCAAACCTTCCTGGCCTCATAACCGCAGTGTGTGCGTGTAGGTAGGTGTGCGTTCATACCTTCCTGGCTTCATCGTATATCTGCAGGGCCAGCTCTCTGGTAGGGGCGAGCACCAGGGAGATGGGATACTGTTTGCGACGGCCATACTTCCCATTGTCCTAAAAGAAAGTCAGTGGTGTGTCATCAACCGTATTTATTTATTTATTTGTATGGATCTCCATGGCATTTAAAAAGGGATTTCAGTGGGGTTTCGGGGGATGCAACTAGCTAGACGACCTGCTGTGCTCGGTGGTGGTTCCAGTCGACTACAAGGTCTTTATTGTGTGATTCCACTCTAGTTCCAATGACTTACAGCGCAGAGCAAAGAGGCGCATGCTGTGTCTAGTAACCAGGCAAGTGATTGGCAAAGGACAAAAAAAAGCAGGAAAATATACAGAGCACGGCATGGCAACTCCCACCACCCACAGTGACACTTCATATCTTTTCCAGAAATCTACTAGGGCCACAAGTTTGCTCCATAGTGCTGATCCAGAATCTGTCCTTAAAAATGGGTAGGATCAAACTGGTGGTGGCTCTACTATAGCCTTTGGATGGTAAAGTATGACCCATGACAAGAGCTTAATAATTTTTTTATTTACTGGATCTTAAATGGTGAAATCAATATGCATCGTGTTTTAAGGTTGTCATGATCTCACCGTTATTCAACGCTATCTGTCTAATCTGCACAGGAAATGAAATGAAGGCTTTGTAGCCATACTTGATTCTGTGTGGAGGCACCTTTCCGTCTGAGTTTTGTTGATTTCATACGGAGGTTAAAACAGTACTATACACCATTTTGTTCAAGCGTACTTTGTCATTTTCACTGCAGCCGTCACTCATCACTAAAATGATATGAACTTCTCATAGGGTATTTGTAACATAATTCAAAGGTATTCGTATAATTTTCACTGCAGTACTCAGTTGTTCAAAATTTAAACTAGTATATAAAATATAACCCATCCCCACCCACAAGTAAATCATGAAATGTTTGCCCCCTCAATATCAATAACTGTTGATGAAAGTTGAGATATCAAAATAACAGTGATTGTTTTCAATGAAAGTGACGGCTTGCATTATTAACAAAGTAGCGTAGCGTAGCTTGGGTATGGGATATGAAGACATTGTGTTGCTACACTGTCTTTTTTTTACTACTGTGTAGCTATTATTTAAACAATAAGTAACGGTGCAATGTCTTGTTTAGTGTGCATTAAGCAGCCAAACATGTTTGTTAACAGACGTTGCACTGTTACTTATTGTTTAAATAATGAACACAGTAGATTAACTAATCCAGGATCTTCTCATCACCGAAATTCCTCCCAACTCTGTACACTTAGTTGGGGTGAACCACTGCCTTCACTAACGGGGCCGGCTGGATTGTTCCATTAACTGAGAGCCTATTCTACACAGTAGGTCATACATACCCGACAATAATAAAATAGTTACACATAGTTAAAAAATGAATACAGTACAAGTTATTTGACCCTATTTCCAAATTGTTACCCCTCATCCAGCTTGTGTGCTGAAAAAAACATTTACGAATTACAATTGCAACCCTTTAGATATGCTAGATATATTATTTATTCTGGGATAATTAATAATCGATGCGACATAACCCTTGTTGTATTGTGTATTTGTAAAACTAAACTAGACCGTTGCATTTGAAATAGCCTTGGAGATGTACTGCCGTCTACAGGTGCACATCCACCTATAGAGATAGGTGGATAAAATGTACGCAGCCAGATTTAGCAGATCAGCTGCAGTACACATTGCACAAAACTCAACGAGATCCACAAATGCGTACAGATGAGTTCACCTGTCGTAATCTGTTCTGGAAGTTAGTGTGGATATAATTTTAGAAGACGCAAGTAAACAAAAATGTGTATTTGTGGATCTTGATTGCAAAGCACAAGTGAAGAATTATTGTGGATTGCGGTATACGCAACGCGAGTCGTCTTCTGTGGGTTACGCATATTCAAGTCTTGCGCATTCACATTTTACAGCTCAACAGTGGGACATATTGGACAAAAATCCACAAAGAAAATTGAGCAACTCACAAGAGCCATGCGATCCACAAATGCGTAAAAGTGAGTGTGGATTCAATTTGACAAGACACAGGCGGATATTATGTATTCGTCGATCGTGTAATATCCGCGTGAATAACATTTTACGAGTCACAAGTAAAGACTTTGCATTTGTGGATCGCTTTATATCCGTGTGGATATCATTTTATGAGGCACAATTACCAGATATTAGTGGATCGCGGCACACGAAAGTTAATCGTCTTCTGTGGGTTACGCATAATAAAGTAAAGAAAAAACGTCCATAGAATTGATTTGAATTTCATAGAATTGCATGTTGAGCTCGAGCCGAACGCAAACAAACATTCGTGGGGAAAAAAACCTCACTGCATTTCACTCTGGGTAAAAATATAGAAAATATCGGTCACATTTTCAAGTTAGAAAATCCGGAATTCAAGATTAATCCGGAAAAATCACATCCCTGAGTAAGGACCAATTTATTACCCATGTATTCCTGCAGGATCGCCAACGTGAGTGAATCATTTTAAACAGCGCGAGTGGTACGATATGACAGCTGCTGTTGACAGTTTGCGTTTGATTTATTTTGCATAATCTTTAATGGTTTAGAAATGAAGAAGACCCCACAATGTATTGTATAACTTAGTTTTTTTTTTTTACTTCTAGAAGCCAAGCAATGCCGTCACTCATTTAGCATCCCCGTCGTCCCAGTAAAAAAGGGATAGTGCGTTGTTACACACGCACTATTTTCCGCGACACGACGACTAAATGTCTATCAAAGATTTGAATGGTCAAAGAGTCGAGGTCATCCATAGACAGCACCAATTATGAAATATAACTGTTCTGTCTGTATATTATATATAATAGATCAGTGTTTTTCCTGGCTCGGAACGGGCCTTTGGGGCCAGTAAGCATGATCAGTCTGCGTACAGTAGTCTCTTAACTTATTGGACAGGACTCTGGATTTTCCTGTTATTTATGAAAAGAAAATAGAAGAGCCACATGAAGACTGGCTTTTATAAATAGGTTGATGAATAAAATACACTCAGGATGTATTCATCTACCTATTTATAAAAGTCAGTATTCATTTGTGATACCTCCTTGTGGGTTAGGGTGTGAGTGTTTAAAAATCAAAAGGTCCTTGAAGCTTTTTCAGAAGACCATAACTTTTAAAGCACAAATAGAAAAACAACACTAAACAGAAATCAACACTATCCCAACTCTCCCCCATCCCACCCTCTTCCTCCCGCTCTCCATCCTTCCACTCTTGTCTCTCCATCTCATTTATGCATTTATAAAAAAGCATCCTTGCCTTGACGCCAATGTTGTACAGCTCTGTGAAAGTAAGAGTGGTCTGAAGTCACCTGTGCAATTAGCGGAACATGGGGCGTTAAATCTTGACTATTGTCTATTGCCCACTGATTATATTCTGCTCACTAGCACTCCCCTATACGAAAAAATGTATAATCAAATGTTTTCTCTCCATAAACTAAACGGGGTGCTTCATTCAGAACAAATTGTGTTTCAAGCCGCCAAACACCGATTATTTAATTGAGTTTGATCATTTCTAACATTGTGTATTTTACCTAATGCTGCCTTCTCATTGCTCATAGGCTATAGCGTCGGTATTGCGACTTGTTTAATGTTTTATTAGACAATAGGAATGGAAGCGTGAGTATTTCTTTTTGCTGATTGAAAGAAAAACACATTGAAAGGCAGAAGACGAGCTTAGTCACATGTTAACGTTTCGTTGCAGAAGTTTCAAAAGAAAAATAATCATGTAGAGTCTACATGTATATTTGTATTACTTTTATTTTGCAATTAAACTAGTACGCTCTCCATCCAATCTACATTGTAGACTGTCCTTTCATCAAAATAACCAAACTAGTACACCCACACATTACCGAGAATCCTCGTATGTTTAGATTGCCTTTGCAGTAGACATTTTTTTAATAAAGTGGGCTGGTTTGTAGTTTAGGGTTTGAGATATTTCGGGTGGGTGCAAAAGAAAAGCAGGTTCACTTATTTTCTCACCATCGTTTCTCAAACAAATGTGTCTCTCAAATTGTAGCATACAGGCATATATTGTACATTCACAATATAATGTATATTAATACAATAACTGTTTTTAAGAAGCATTGGCATGCACGCAAAGCATGGCTCCACATCTTGATTCATTATTCGTTTGTTCCTGTACAAATATATTCAAAAAGGTTAATGCCATTGTTGGCATCATTATATCCTACCTTATCTCCTAAGGTAGCCTAGCTCAACAATGTAGCGCTTTCATTCTGTAACGGAAAACACTACAGCTGTTCTGTCTTTTTTTTTTTTTTACTTGCTAAATACATAGAAACATCTTCCAAATGCAAGACGTAGATTGAAATTAAACTCATGTCCGTCAGTCTAATGTGTAGGTCAGCCACGTATTCTGTTGTTAGAAGTGGCCTCATGTACATGGGGAACTCACCTGTCCAGATGCCTTGGCTGCGGCCAGGGCATCCCCAGGGCCGTCTGCGAAGATCTGGCTGAGGATTGGCAGCAGGAACGCAGCCGTCTTACCGGAACCTACACAGACGAAAAAAAACACGTCAGTGTCAATTTAAAATGAGCACTGTTGCAGGTGCTCAACGAGCTATTTTTACAATGGAGGTCAATGGGGAAGAAACGCTGACTTCAACAACTCCAAAAGGTGAACAACTCAGTTGTCAAAGTTTGTGCACATAAAGAAACCGCACGTAAGAAGGTCTTCAAAAGTTAAGTACCACTTTGACCACAGGGGGCGCTAAAACTCGCAGCCAGAGTTAAACGATCAGCCCCAATATTCAATAGATCACAAGTCTGCTTCAAAAGTGGGCCAGGGACTTGAAACTAAGCATGCCTGCCCATTAGCCTTGCTAGCCTTAGCATTTTAGCATGCCTATGGACAATTGTTGTGCATAGGCAAGCCAATTGTTGACCAGTTGGCTTGTGCAACCACACACATTTTCTTTAGAAAATTCACATGGCGACATGTCGAGTTTGAACTCGTATTTTCTGACAACAGGACAACGGCAGCACTTAAATTCGCATATCACCGTCTAGAGGTGTATGCTATGTACGCATCCCCATTTTACAGACTTTTTATTATAAGGCTCAGCTGTGGTGCACATTGGTGTGAGATCTACAATAGACGTATAGACTAGTTCCCATGTAAGATTCTGTTCTGAAAGTGAGTGTAGATATAATTTTACAATACACAAGTTAAAAATATTTTTTGTTGGCTGTGAAATAGCTCCGTGATCTCGGCACACGTAATGTGAATCGTCTGTGGGTTACGAATATTCAAGTCCAATATAAACTTGCGCGTCCACATATATCAGATCAGAAGAGGGACATTTGGACAAAAACCACAAACAAAATGAAGCTACTCACAATAGCCATGTGATCAACAAACGTGTAAAAGTTAGAATGGGTATCATTTTACAAGACAAGTAAAAACGTGAAATATCCCTGTGGATATCCCTTTACAAAGCATAACTACCAAATATTTGTTGTACTTTCAATTCCAAAATCCAATTTAAGTCCAATAAAATGTCAAAAAGCATTTTTGTAGTGATACAATTTTCCATGACGTGTTCTAGGTTTTTTTTTTTATCATTTTGAACAATTTCCATTCCTTTTCCATAACTGGAAAACAACTTTTATAAAACCAGGTTTCCAAGGTTTTCCAGGAAGTATGAGAACCCTGAGTGTCTGGTGGAGAAGTGTGGTGTGTGTGTGTGTGTGTGTGTGTGTGTGTGTGTGTGTGTGTGTGTGTGTGTGTGTGTGTGTGTGTGTGTGTGTGTGTGTGTGTGTGTGTGTGTGTGTGTGTGTTGCCGGGGGGGATTTTCACCCCCTCTGGTCATTCATTTTTAATCGCCGGCAGGGATACGTTTTATCCCTGCTTCTGGTCAGACTGAATGCATTTCCTATGCCCGACAGCATATGGCGCAATATAGAAAGGCTATTGTCAGCCGATTGAGTCGCGACATCTTATTCTGCTCCAATGGACCATATTTTAACAGCAATGGCGGATCGTGGAGCCTCTCAATAGTTCCCGGAAGTTACGCAGCTCCCAATAGAAAGGCATTGGAGTTGCAGCACAATAGACCGTTTGTGATGCACTTTTAAAAAAGGTAAGATGTTTAAATAATCCGATTGTATATTTTCAGCACATCTAAATCAAAAATACATGTACATTAAAGTATATAAATCGATTATTCCCACTAAATGAGTAGATTTAGGGAACGTTTACAGGTAACCGATTACGCTAGCGTTAGGATAACTTGCTGTTTAAAGTCAGCAACACATAACGAATAGCCTATCCCGTTCTCTTAGTGCCTTTTCATCAAACGTGGAATTAAGATATAAAATGCTTCTATATTAGTTAAATATTACATTGTGTGATTGTAGAGTGGTGGGTGGAGGTAGTGAATTGAGGGTAATCACTAGTATAATACAACGTTAGCTACAAAATAAGGAAGACGGCCATTTACATGATACGCCTCTATTGTTTGGATTTGAAGCACATATTTTTTTAACTGTTCTACTATACAAGTAATCTTGTTAGTGTGTATTGGTATCCTACAGCACTGGGTGCTGCGTGGTGGAGCATGATGCAAGGTGAGGAGTGCTGAGTGGACCATGGAGACATTGAAAACGTAACAATGTATGTTTAAAATAAGCTGGCAATAAGCAGTCATAAACATTTTTTATTATACTGCCATAGTATATAAAGAATATTTAGTTTATATTTAGTTTATATAGGACTATTTCCCTTCTTTCAGTCTCCTCATCCCTTCTTTCCTCAATCTTTTAAGCTGATGTAAGTAGAAGACATGGCACTGTTAATTGTTCTATCGATATTCTATCAGTTTCAAATGAAGAAATATTACTATAATTATTCCTGTGCCACCTTTAACGCTATAGCTGTGATCAAGAGCTATGGTCTCCATCTTAACAGGTCCAGGGGTGCATCGTGGTGCAGGGGCCCTCCTCTTTTGGACCACAGGACGATGCACAAAGATGGTGGGAATATCATCTGCTCTCAGCCTAGCCTTGCCCTTTTTGGCCTCGACAAACTGGTCTGCCTCAAAATGTGTCTGCA
This sequence comes from Lota lota, assembly GCA_026745465.1. Classification (NCBI taxonomy): domain Eukaryota; kingdom Metazoa; phylum Chordata; class Actinopteri; order Gadiformes; family Lotidae; genus Lota; species Lota lota. Next base: position 506,092 of record JACYXH010000057.1, on the reverse strand, counting down.
GAGTGATTTCAGTTTAGTTATTTTTAATAAATCAAACATTAAGGTTCCCACTGGTGTGTTCGTTTGTGCAATTACAGTGTTTGATTATGAGTACCTCACATATTTTTTTTCACATACTATGATTACATTTAACGTGTAATTAACTCCCCGCGTCGGTGGGGAGGAGAACATCCATACTCCTTTCTCTGAGCGATTGGAGCATCCCCATGCAGCACAGAAAACCATGGTGGATATATAGTAGGCATATAGTCTATATGCAAGGACAACATGGAGGACAGGGCACACACAAACTGCTTGACATATTCTGAGTTTGTTTGAGATTTATATATTTAATTGCGGTAAATAAGTGCATAGTAAAAACACAAGACACGTGTGCGTGTGTATATAGGTGTCTAATTAGTGTGTGTGTCCTGTCTGGCTGTGATTTAATGTACCCTTTTGAGTACAAATCTCCAAAAAAAAAAAAAAAAAGTACATTACAATTTTATTTTAGAGAATGTCCCCCCCCCCGTTTATTTATTTATTTTTTTTACTAATCGTACCGTGTGTGTGTGTCTAGTGGGGAAAATGTGTGTTTAGCGGCGACAGTGTGTACCTGTCTGTGCGCAGGCCATCAGGTCTCTCTTGGTCTTGATGATAGGAATGGCGTACTTCTGCACGGGGGTGGGTCTGGTGTAGCGCGTCAGAGCTATGTTGGACATGACGATATCCCCCATCTCTATGTCTTGGAACTAGACACACACACACACACACACACACACACACACACACACACGGTAAGTCCCCCAGGACATGCACCTTAATTGCGACATCAACTGTATAGGACACCTTGAGGAGCCTGCAACTGTTTTATACCAACACCTTTGCATGAAGTTTAAGTCAGGAAACCAGCTACATTTACTTGAAAGGCCAGGGCGTGCACATATTTTTTTTTTTAATGTTAAGCTCCTTACCGATAAAAACATGTTATACAACCTAAACTAGTTCAATATAATGTAAATAAACATTTGAATGTTGAGTTAATGTATAACACCGACTGGTTGACGTTGGTTATGTCAAACAAGATGAACTGCAACTTAAAAGGAAACCAGAGGACTAGATGACATTAGTTGACAAAATGACATCAAATGACATTTAGATGATGTTAAGATGGCTCCCTCTCGGTTATTTGAATTATTTCAGAGGAGCCATGCCTGAGCGTTGTCTGGGCACATGGTCCAGGGCGTTATTGCGGGGTGAATATGACACGACACGTTCAGAATGTTCTCATTGACGTTTGTTGACGTTAGAAGTCCTTTTTTTGGCCTCAAAAATGTATTTATAAACGGTGTAATCTATAACGCCTAACGCACTGCATGAGTTACATGTATTATTCACCGGTTATCTTTACCTACCTACTAATATTGCTTAATGTCACGGGCAGATTTGGAATGTATATTGTCTATCTCATATCAATTCCGATAAGCCAGTTCAATCGATTATTCACCAGTTCCTGGTTGGAAAAAACCAACACAACTTTTTCAGGTTGTACTGCCTTTACGGTAACCTGTTTTAGTGACCGGCGCGATAGAACCATATGTTAAATCCGACCATAACATTACATGAGAACCAATGTTAAGAATACTGGATTCTTACAGCTTAATGGGGTTAGGAAGCCCTCTCAGCCCTGTTTTGAAAAGTTACCACGTGCCACTGGAAAGGAGCATTGTGGTGCAGCGCCACTATTGCATTGTTGTGGGGAGAAATCTTAAATATATATTTCCTATTTTTGGTGGCACCGATGCCACCTAGGAAAAAATTACCTCGCATCCACATAAAAGAATAAATTAAATTTTGGTCGCAGTCCAGAGCCCTGTTAACAGCAAAATGCACTTGCAAAGCGGGATAAACAGGGTTTTTCCTGGCTCAGAATGGGCCTTTGGGGGGGTGACTATGCATGACAATAAGCATGATCGGTCCGCATACAGTAAAGGAAATGAGTGTTACTTTATTTGACTGAAATCTATGCATTTCCCTGTTAGTAATGACCATTTGATGAACAAAAACTGATTATGCTTGAGTAAATTAAATCCCATTAACAAAGCTGGTTTAAAAAAAAAGGTATTGTATTACAAATTTGGAAGGACCAGGTTAGTCCTGGAGCCCAAATTACTGAACATTTTAATGAATCTAGCTATTTATAAAAGCCAATATTCATTTGGGATATCTCCTCGTTGTCCACTTCTTGTCTATCCATCTTATTTATGGATTTGAAAAATCGCATCTTTGCCTCGACAGGAAATTGTACCTGTAGTTGTGTTTTGAAGTTACCTGTGCAAATAGCAGAACATGGGGCTTTGAATCTTGTCTTCATAAACTTAACCGGGAGTCGAGTTTAAATGGATTTCATTTCAATCCGCCAGACACACGATTATTAAATTGAGTTTCTGACATGGCGTATTTGATCTATTGTTGCCTGCTCATTGAATAGGCTACTCTTGCTTTGTCTGTTACCTACGGTATTGCAACGTGTTAAACATTTTATTACACAAGAATGAAAGCATGAGCATTTATTTGCCGATTGAAAGACAAACACATTGAAGGCAGAAGACAGCAAATGTTACTGCATTTGCTTAGTTTGTCGGTAGGTTTTATATTTTGAGAGTATGTGGTATTAACTTTTTTTTAATACTGTAATCTAGTAGACATCGTTCTTTTAAATAAAGTGGGCTGGGATGTAGTTTAGGCGTTGAGATAGTTTGCTGGGGTGCAAAAGAACACTAGGTCCACTTGTTTTCTCACCACCACTCTTGCAGTAATTATGTATAATAAGAACGGTCTAGTCCAAGTGGAAATTATAATACACAATAGTCAGTACATTCTTCTTCGGCACTAGCCAGCCAAGGGAGTTCTTATCCGTGGGACTGACGATAATCAGCGCTTGTTTGGCTACTAGTAGGTCTACAAGGTACCGCCATCTGCTGGCTAAAAGATCACATTAAACTCAAATTATATTTATTTCAGAGTTGATTGTATTTGACCCTTTTGAATAAACTGTCTTTGGCAGTCAGAATTTTGCTTCGGCCGTCAAAGAATTCTCAATGCAGGAAATCAGCAATATCTAGAATATGATTTCAAAACCAAGTGAATGCTTGAAACACAGCCTGCCATCTTCAACCTGTAGCAGACGCCAAGTTAGAAGACAGACGGGGGTAACAGACAGAGTGAACTCACAATGGTACACCAAGTTAACAGACAGACGGGGGTAACAGACAGAGTGAACTCACAATGGTACACCAAGTTAACAGACAGGGGTAACAGACAGAGTGAACTCACAATGGTACACCAAGTTAACAGACAGACGGGGGTAACAGACAGTGAACTCACAATGGTACACCAAGTTAACAGACAGACAGGGGTAACAGACAGACAGTGAACTCACAATGGTACACCAAGTTAACAGACAGACGGGGGTAACAGACAGAGTGAACTCACAATGGTACACCAAGTTAACAGACAGACAGGGGTAACAGACAGACAGTGAACTCACAATGGTACATCAAGTTAACAGACAGACGGGGGTAACAGACACAGACAGAACGGTGAACTCACACTCTCGATGTGATGCGGGCAGTTCTGGCCCGTGGCCTCTACAGGAATGTCGTCGTATTTCTCAAAGTTGATCCCGGTGTTGCTGCTAGAGAACAGCTCGCTGGGGAACAGAGACAGTCACCTCAGAGCTTGTAGTGCAGCTAGTTAGACCTCACAGCGTTCTGTTAGGTCACTGGACGGTCTTTTGAACTATCTACAACATGCTTTCCTCCTCCATGTTGGGGTAGCTCACTAAATTCTGTTTAGTAAAACAGGCAACAGTCTATGTGTCATTTTACTAGGGTTAGGTTGTTAGTTAGCTTGTTGCCTTTTGTTAGTCATCTTTATTGTTAAAATAAAAAACACTTAATTGGATAGTTCCTTTGTTTTTTGTAGTTCAGTCACAACACACGCACCACACAGACCGATCACATTGCAGACACACCACAAACACACAGACAAATCGCACCACACTACAGACACACCACTGACAGACACACCACACAGTGACAAAGACAGACCACATCACAGGTACACCAAACAGACACAAAGACGCACCACAACACAGACACAAAGAAAGACCACATCCCTGACACACCACAACAGACACACCAAACCGACACAAAGACAGACCACATCACAGACACCACCACACAGACACAAAGACACACCACAACACAAACACAAAGAAAGACCACATCCCAGACACAAAGAAAGACCACATCCCAGACACACCACAACAGACACAAAGACACACCAAACCGACACAAAGACACACCACATCACAGACACACCACACAGACACAAAGACACACCACAACACAAACACAAAGACACACCACAAAGACAGACCACATCACAGACACACCACAACACAGACACAAAGACACACCGCACAGACACACCACACAGACACAAAGACACACCACATCACAGACACAAAGACACACCACATCACATCACAGACACACCACACAGAGACCACATCACAGGCACACCACACAGACAGAACATACAAAACATCACGTACTGTTCAAGGCGCTCGTTGGGTGGGGTTTGTTTGGACCAGTCTTCGTCATCTCTGCTCTCCTCCACCCACCGGCTGTTGCCTCCACCACCGCCACCGCCGCCCGCCGCCGCCACCGCCGCCGCCACCGCCGAAACCACCGCGGTCGAATCTGACAAAATATGAACACCAACACACAATACATTTAAAAAAAGTATAAACCGAGCGCCGCTTTCACTTATGAAACCAGACGCAGGTTTCATAAAACAAATACATTTCAGGGAACCGTGTTCACCAAATATCATTTCCACAGATCCGTGAAAATGGATGGATTTCTCCAGATTTTGTTTATACGGTGTTACACCAGTAATCCAAGGGGTCGCCATGGTAACATGGGGGGTCCCACGATAACCCTGAGGGTCACACAGTAAGTCCACTCTAAATGAATACAATAATCAAACAACTTGAACTACCGAATGTGTACGGTACAGCGAGAGAAGCCACACGGTAACCCCCGGGGGTCCCATGTGGTAACCCCCGGGGGCCCCCACTGCAGTCTGATGCCTGCTTACCGTCCTCTGTTAGCGTTGCCGCGGTCGTTGAAGAAGGCGGACTTGCCGCGGTTGTTGCCGAAGCTGCCGTACGCCTCCTTGGCCGTGTTCCATCCTCCAGCGTCTGTCAGGATGGTACAACGAACCCTTTAGTCGTTTAGCAGACGCCTTCCTCCAAGGACACTTGGTGCGTTTACATTAGAGGGAGGACCTTCCTACACTAAGATTTTCTTATCAATAACACATTTCACAACATATTTGATGGCTTGGGGTTAGGGGTAACAATGCGTGGAGAGGGAAAAGCCGTCCACAGCTAGGGGTCTGGGGTCATGGTACCTGGGAAAACTATTTTTTTTTTAAGATATTCGCTTTACATACCCATTTCTAATTACTTTAAAGCATATTTGCATCTGCCTGTAAAGTAATTCTAACAGCCATTATTGGGTAAAACAACCCTATTAGGATCGCAAGCTTTTGTTTTTGCGGGTTTTTTCTTTGTTGCCATTGTTTTTATTTCATGTTTTGCTTCACTGTCTCATGACTAATTAGTGCAGCATTGAGCCTCCTCCTCAAAATCCTCATTGTGAAAAATACAAAACTATCAACTGTAAAGTACATTTTAAGAATTTTAGAAATATTATTATATTGGGAAGAATATTAGTATTATGGCATCCATTGCAAAGCTATATGACACTATACCTTGCCGGTTAATGTAGGAACAACCAGTTATTTGCAGGCTTTTCGTTCATGCTAGGCTTCAGGTAAAAACCAATAAATCCAATTTGATTTGATTTGAATTTAACTCTTCTTAAACCAGGAAACTGAAAACGTTTCTATTCTGCTATTGGAAAACTCTTTATAAACTCTCCGTTGATGTGTTTAGAACCAATAGAGACGGAAAACACGTAGCTGATCTCTAGCCATGACGTTTAGTTTAGTCAGAAAACACGTGGAATGTGATTCGGAGATACGAGAATACGGCGTAACGGATTAGTGGAATGAGATGAAGTCAGTGCACTAATTAGCAACGTTTCAAGAAAGTAACTATGGATACGTATTGCCCGCCTAACACCGAGTACACATTATCATTACGGCATTAGTCATTCAAATCAGTGCCATACGTTTTAAACGTAAATAAAAAAGAAGGATTTGGACTGAATCTATTGAAGGGCGCTTAGTTCCCATCTATTCATTACTCTATGGGCCATACCTATTTAAACCCAGCAAGAATGGTCTAAGTAGGCAAATTGCATGTTAGACACACAGCATTGTAGGCTAGACAATGTCATACATTCTACGTTGGCTTCGAGCACCTGCAGTTCTCCTTTCCCGTTCTTTGGTTGTTGTTGTTTCTTTACACAAATACTGTCATATCGATGAAACGTCAGGAAGGTATGAAAACATTAATATCGCCCAAGCCTACAGTCCAGACAAGCTAGATACAGTCCAGTCCTGTTAGTACAGTAATTAGTCAGCTTACAGTAACAATCCAGTTAGTTAGTTACAGTCCACTTAGTTAGTTACAGTCCAGTCAGTCCAATAAGTTAGTCACAGGACAGTCCAATAGTTGCCAGTCCAGTTAGTTACCATTTATATCCAGCCAGTTACATTCCAGTCCAATCACAGTCCAGTTAGTTACAGTCCAATATGTTAGTCACAGGTCAGTCCAAGTTTCCAGTCCAGTTAAGTTACAGTTTATATCCAGCCACAGTTAAGTTACAGTTACGGTCCAGTAAGTTAAAGTTACAGTCCCACCTTTATTCTCGTAACCACCGAAGGCCATGGGCTGCATGGGGTTGATAGGGCTGATGGGGTTGAAGGCCCCCCCCCTGTTGCCACGGTAACCCCCTCCTCCGCTGATGCCGCGGCCCCGCTCCATGCGGGGAGGGCCGCGGTTGAAGGTGTTGGCGCCGTTCAGCCGGTTGTCGTGGTATCCGTTCACGAAGGTGTTGCGTCCGCCGTCCCAGCCGCCGACTCCATCTGCGGCGCGCGCAAGAGCGGCGGTTGTCAACGACAACACACAGAAAGGCTTCTCCCACTGGAGGCAGTGGGACGTCTACACGACACATGTTGTGGCCAGCGTTGTGTGGCTTCGGCAACACCTCCTTTAGCAGAGGACTTCTGTAGTGGAATAGCACTACGTCTAACTGCGGCGTAACGAACGACAGCACAGCGCATTTCACATCGGGAGGTTTCCTTTGAGAGGGCTGCACGCAAAGCGTACTTTCAGACCTCGTTAACGCAACAAACAAATGCTAGTCACTTGCTAGTATATGTTCTTGTACTGGTACATGACATGAACGGACATCGAATACAGGTGGTTTTCAAGAAGCTTATTGTGGCAAAGTTGTGGGTTAAATAACGTGTCAAAAGTGTTTTAATGTCTCAATTATCGAATAAAATAATGAATTATATTGCAGGGTCAGACAAGTAGATGGAATATAATTCTATCTTCTATCTTGCTCACTTATCTTATCACTTATTACTTGCTCACTTATCTTCTATCTTGCTCACTTCTAATTCTGTGAAAAACCCTTCTGTGAAAGTAAACGTCAAGGGTTGTTCTAGCATAACACCAATGACCCGAGGTATTTATCCTGGTTTTTGTGATATTCAACTGGCCAACCTTAGAAATGGCTCACAACTTATTTATTCGCCAAATTAAAATGACTGAAAACCCCAACAGGATGAGCATGGGCGTGATGACACAACCCATCACAGCTACCAGGTTGGGGTTGTATGTCAGACCGAGTTATCCGGTGGACTCAATGTTTCACGTTACTCGTTAATCTACGAGTTTCAATGACCAAAATAAAAAATAAACAGAGCAGCTAGTTCTACGTGTGGCATCGTGTAATCCTAAATTAAAAATGGCCAGACACTGTCCTGGGGGACTAAGACTTACAGTTGGGCGCAGGAGTCATGGCGAAGCCAGCCTGTCGTCCGGCAGAAAATGCATTTCCTGCTAAAGACAAATATCAGTAAATAAACATAAACAATGAAAGAAACATAAATCATCATGACAACAAAAGGTGGGTTAGTTTGTCCAACAATCCATCAGCCAAAACAGGAAGCAAGAACAGCTGCAGTATGGCGGTTAACCCAGGAAATAAAGTACACCTGTTTCTTTCTATATTGATTTTACGCATTTGCCCTTTTCTCAACCCGACTGTGTAATTGTATTGGAATAAACGGACTGTGGTCACAAGATCACATAGCAGGTTATAAAAGGGCACTACTCCTTAGGCTTCCAGCTGCAGGAGGAAGAGGGACGGAGTCTGCTTGCGGAGGAGAGTACAGCAACACTTTCACTCTGTAGAGTTCAATCCAGTGTTTCACAATGCCCAAAAGGATTAGATGAGCGCTGGCGAGGTCACCTGGCATGGAATCATTTCATTAGAACCAACGATTAAAGCGGCTGTAGGTAAGCGTTGAGAGCTGTAAAGAGAGCGGAGGAGGGCAAGATTTTGAAAGTAAGCAACCAAGAAATAGCGTCCCCACCGTTGCATTTTTACCCACCTGTGATTGGCAGGCACGATGGATTCTCCAAACCAATCAGGGAAGGGATGCCCTGATTGGTCAGAAATGAGCCGCGAGCAGTCTAAAATACACTATTGCCAAAAGTTTTGGGACGCCTGCCTTCACATGCACATGAAGGTTAATGACATCCCATCCTTAATCTGTAGGGTTTTAGTATGGAGTCTGCCCACCCTTTGCAGCTATAAACAGCTTCAACTCTTCTGGAAAGGCTTTCCACAAGGTTGAGGAGTGTGTTTATGGGAATGTTTGACCATTCTTCTTGAAGCGCATTTGTGAGGTCAGGCACAGATGTTGGACGAGAACGCCTGGCTTGCAGTCTCCGCTCTAATTCATCCCAAAGGTGTTCTATCGGGTTGAGGTCAGGACTCTGTGCAGGCCAGTCAAGTTCCTCCACACCAAACTCGCTTATCCATGTCTTTATGGACCTTGCTTTGTGCACTGGTGCGAAGTCATGTTGGTACAGGAAGGGGCCATCACCAAACTGTTCCCACAAAGTTGGGAGCATGAAATTGTCCAAAATGTCTTGATATGCTGAACCATTAACAGTTCCTTTAACTGGAACTAAGGGGCCACGCCCAACCCCTGAAAAACTACCATACACCATAATCCCCCCTCCACCAAACTTCACACTTGGCACAATGCAGTCAGGCAAGTACCGTTCTCCTGGCAACCGCCAAACCCAGACTCGTCCATCAGATTGTCAGACAGAGAAGTGTGATTCGTCACTCCAGAGAACACGTCTCCACTGCTCTAGTGTCCAGTGGCGGTGGGCTTTCCACCACTGCAACCGTCGCTTTGCATTGTACTTGGCGATGTAAGGCTTGGATGCAGCTGCTCGGCCATGGAAACCCATTCCATGAAGCTCTCTACGCCCTGTTCTTCAGCTAATCTGAAGGCCACACGAAGTTTGGAGGTCTGTAGCTATTGACTCTGCAGAACCTGGCGACTTCTGCGCACTGTGCGCCTCAGCATGCGTTGACCCCACTCTGTGATTTTACGTGGCCAACCACTTCGTGGCTGAGTTTCTGTTGTTCCCAATTGCTTCCACTTTGTTATAATAACACTAACAGTTGACAGTGGAATATTTAGTAGTGAGGAAATTTCACGAATGGACGAATGGACACGAATGCACAGGTGTCAACCTATCACGGTACCACGCTTGAATTCACAGAGCTCCTGAGAGCGACCCATTCTTTCACAAATGTTTGTAGAAGCAGTCTGCATGCCTAGGTGCTTGATTTTATACACCTGTGGCCATGGAAGTGTTTGGAACACCCGATTTCAATGATCGATACTTTTGGCAATACTATAAATACTATACTATATATACTATATATATTGAGTATATAGTATATAGTATAGTATTTTCAATACTTTTGGCAATATAGTGTATGAATGGTCTCATATAGGGGCAGGCGCAGTCAAACATATTATCACAGAGCATTTCACTCACTAAAAGCTGACCGATGGCTGTTCTTTCTAACAAATTACTAGGGCACTCCAAGTTCTGGTCGGTCGATATGCATTTGTTTGACCAAATGCACATTGGTGGTACAGTCGCTGGAGTTAGTTTCTTAAGGAAAAAAGCGCTTCTTAATCCATTGTTTTCTGGGGCTGGAGGGACATATGTAGACCGATGTTTTATTTTTGTGTGGTAGGCTATATTGTTAGAAATAACATTAATTACGAATATAAATAATATTGAAGGCTCCATAGTTTCTTATTTAATAATCATAGTTTGATAGACTATAGACTTATAAGACAGGAGGTCAAAACAACCTGGTTTCACAACTTTGAACTCGCTCAATTTAAGCTCTATGGCTCATCTGGTGTGCGACCCGCTTTGTATTGAAGCTCTGCCGTAACCTAGTCGAACCCGGACTAAGAGTGGATCTGAAACCCACTGACCTTCTCCAAACAGCACTTAACGTGATATTTAGGCTAGAAGGTAGAGTAGAATCGACCAATCGATTGGTCGTAGAGTTGGTCGAGTTACAGTCGACCAAGATATTATTTGGTTGACTACAGCCCTACAAATTACACTTAATTCAAATGATAGCTCTTATATCTTACCTACAGCACCTTTAAAAAAGAAATCATCTTTCTTGTTGTTTTTTTTAAAAGAGGCCAGGTACCACGTGTTGTATCCATTGTGACACCCCACATGAGTGTCCACCCAGATGTATGATGGAAAGACCAAACTACCCAGTGGCTTGTACCCACTGGTAGGAAAGATCCACCTACCAGCCTACCCAGTGGAGTGTCCCAACTGGTAGGATAACCGGACCAGCCCGCTCAGTGGATTGTACCAACTTGTAGGATGGATGGATCAGCCGTCCAGCCTACGCAGTGGACTGTACCAACTGGTAGGATAGATAGATAGATCAGCATACCTTTAGGACTTTAGCAACTTGTAGGGCAGATAGATCAGCCTACGCCATGGACTGCACCAACTGGTAGAATAAATAAACCAGCCTACCCAGTGGACTGTACCAACTTGATAGACCGATGTACCCATCATAGATCTGAGTGGACACATCAGGGGACATTTTGAAAAGGCTTGTAATCAACATCACACCTGACGGTAGAATAAAAAACCCTAAAGGAGTTTGAAAGCGAAGATGTAATTTTCTAAGCGATCTAGTATAATGGGATGTCATTTTGACTAATTGGATACATTTAAGGAAGCATATTATGCACTTATCATGCAGAGATGCAGAGTTAATGCGACAGCTGGACCAGAGCAGTTGACATGTGGATTATGAGGAGGTAAAGATGACTATGTTGATTTGAGTATGTTTGCAGATAGCTCATACGCTATGTGCGCAAATGTTTTCACACATTTAAAAAAAATGGCGGGCGAGTTACCATTGGGGCTCTATGGGGGAATATATTCCACTAAAGTCGTGTTCACACCAAAAGCGAAGGAAATTAAAAATGTGCGTTGCTCGTGCGAGTTTGACCGCGCAAACAGCAAGTGTTTACTCGCGCAAAGACCAAGGGGCTTACCTCGTGTAAACGCCAACATTTCTTTGCCCCAGGCCATGGCCGAGGCAACCACCATTGCAACTCTGTACTTGTTGTGAAAGTCCCCCCACCGTCGTCGTGTCTGGGTTCATAACACCATCCGGAAGCACACACAACTCGTCGATTTTACAGTCTTCTCCGGGAGCTAGATGACTGCCTCTTTTGTGATTAAATCAGGACGTGAGTGACACAGAGAATCTCAATGTTCGTGCGAGTGGAATGACGCGAATTACGCCTTGTTTACGCCGCGCCACTGGCGCTGCCGGCAATGCCCGGCGAGACATATGCGTCTATTCACGTCTTTGCACTGATTTTGTACGTAATCGCGTCGCGCCATAAATTTGCTTTGCTTTTGGTGTGAACGCTCCTGAAGAAGTAATATAGATTGAAGTTTGTCTGGGCCTGTATATGAGCTTGGTTAAGACTCACCATTTTTGGAAACTTCGTTGTTCCTTAAATGTGGAGGAATGTATCGTCCTGGAGGGTGAAAGAGTCTGGTTTCAACACCTTTTAAGCTAAATTGTAATTTTAGTTTGTTCATATATTTTAACCGCACAAAAAAAAAAAGAAACATCTGCAAGATGTTTGGGTCAACGGTGGCTTGAGCTCTAGAAGCATCCAGAATGATACTTTAGAAATGATATCTAATAAATGAAGCTAGGAGGACACGATTACTTACTGCCAGTGCCGCCGCCCTGTCCTTCTGCCGCAGCCAAGTCCAGGACAGCCAGCTAGGGAACACAGGACAGGTTAGTACTGCTTGGCCAACATCCACATAACTGGGTGCACTAAGAAGTCACTCAATCAAGCAGCTCACAATGCTTCCTGGAAAAAGTACCAACTAGCCTAAGTCATAGGAAATACTATTCTTTAAAAACTGCATTCATGAGAAATATCAGGTTTTCCCACAACTGTCTATAACTGACCGTGCGCCCCTACAAACAAATACACTTTCACAACATGATGACAATGTGCACGGTCATTCATTCGCATATGAAATCAGCATATGCATTAAATTCGACTTAAATATAGGTTACTCTAAGCCTCATACAGTATACTATCATATCGGCTTATACAATAAACAGTAGGCTTATTAATACAATACATCCATGAAATCAAACCGTGGCCAGTCCCCGTGTATGCCAATGTATTTTAAGCACGCAAAGTCCGCAATAACCTATCCACAATAAAGAGCATGGCGTGAAAGGCGGACTCGGCGGTCCAAGTCACCGCGGGTCTAACGGTGTTAACTGCTGGAACCTGACTGGCGATTGCTTCTCTTTTGGCCCCTCTATAAACAGCATAGTTTAGGCATTTCAATTTTCAGTCAACACCGCTTTAATTGGACCGCGGCTTGTCCCCTTCGTTCCCTACTTAAGACCACTTTATTACTGAGCAGTAAACATTCACTACTCGTTTTAGACAATTTTTTTCCCTTCATAGCGTTGCAGTGCGTTCGCCCGTCAACGTTTTTAGTTGTACAGCTTTCATTAGATCGTACATATAATATAATAACTTATATTAGCATAGCCTATATAATCCTAATGCGATGGATGTAGGCCTATTAGAATGTGCTGTAGGCAAGATCTATATCCTACCTATGTGACCTACGATTTCAATTTAATTTGTATAAAATGGCAAAGTCATCTGTATGCAGTGTGCGAAATAGGCTTGGACGATAAATCCATATTAAACATCAATCGAGATCAAATCTGCCTCAATGAGAAATATAGGAAATACATTTCAGATATTTCCATACATTTAACCGCGTCCACCACTGACTCGGCGCAGCGCCCTGGGTCAGTGCAATGCGTTCAAGCAGAATACAATAGGCATTGTTAATGCGCGATGATGAGCATGCACGCAGCGCCCACCAATCCCCATATGGAAATCCCAGTACTCCGAGCGTCGTTCAGGTAACTTTGTCTGCAAAATGAGTTCCCTTGACCACGACGCAAATGTGACTGAAGAAGTTACCACCCGTAGTAATGAAGTCGACGAAGACGAAATAATTGATAAAAGAGGTCGGACCACTTCAGTTGTGTTTACTTGCACTGCGGCGTGTGAATATAAGTTGCTTTTGATAACATGCCGGTGTGCAGTTGCATCGTTAGTTTTGTTTTGGATACCAACTTATTCCAAAAGAGTGAGAGCCTGCTTTCAGTTATCAGACAAGGATACTACCTTAAAAACTAACGTTTCCAAAGCATGGAGGTATTAAAGAAGGCATACCCATTCATCATATCCCCTTCATCCGCAAACTAAGCTTCTAGGACACTTAACGACACCGTGAGTGTGGATGTGTGGGGCGCCATCTGACGCGGTTGGTGTCTGTGTCCGAGAGAGGGTTAGGCTTCTAGGACACTTGTAGAATAACGGCAATGTGTTTGGCGCATTTCATATACAACATCCCTCATTGCCCTCTCTCTTTTTTTGTATTCTGAAGCAACTCTTAGCCCTGGTCATTTTCTGTATACTGAAGCACTGTTAAACTGTGTACATAAGATCCACATCATTTTTTAAAGATATTGACAGAGCTGTGATGCTCCCGTTAAGGGTCTCATCACCCCTCAATCATATCCATGGCCTAGCAGAACGGGAATTTATTGTTGCTCACTGTATTCTGAAGCAACTGTTCTTTTTCTGTATCCCAAAGCACTGTTCAACTCTTTACTAAAGCTCAGCCTAGTTTTTGAAGATTTTGATAATGACAGAGTGGTGATGTTCATGTTTGTTTTATGTTTGTTTGGCAGTGATGTTATGTTTATTTTGAGACTCTAAGAGGGAGGACGTAGCTAAACTTTGGAGGGGTCAAGTAAGAAAAGAAGCGAGGCATGTAACAATGTTTTGACATTAAAACATTGTTATTTTACGCTGGTAAAAAAAAGATACGACAAATTATACAATTAAATATAGTTGTATTGTATTCAGAACCCAAAAATACACAGTAATTGACTGATATCGTAATTTGGGATGAACCAATCAGGTTTTTTTAGACCGATCCCGATCATTAAACTTTTTAACGTGTGATCAGCTGATGCGATATCCAATATTTTTAAATAGTGAAATATATATTCATAGGATGTTTCTTATGAAAATCTTTGTGTGTCGATTATATAAGGGTTCTTGGTTAGCGTTATATGAGTTATTGTTAATTAGTTGAGCCGACTGAAATGAGTTGTGTTCCTTTAAGAAAAGACGCAACGGCATGTAAACACAGAGCACTAAGGAGTTTGGACTAATGAACCACACCGTTTTCTGACCGTTTCTATACGTTCAGACGTAAAGGAACGTTGAATAAATGTAACATTACTAACAAAGGAGTGAGATTACTATTTATTGGAATGAGTCGGTCCAAAGCATCCAGCACTAGTGTGAAATGTAATAATATCTGTTTCTAGTGGACTTTGCTGTAGGAGAAAACTTTGCTTTTAGACCGCCCGCCTAATTTCGTACCAATCAAAGCATCTCTGATATGTCCGGGGAATACATCTTGCCTGTCAATCACGTATAGCCAAGCACCACCACAGGCGCTTGAATGCAGAACTTCTCAATGGCAGAGAAATTGTTGAGATTTAAGAAATGGCAGAGATTTTGGGTTGTTTACGTTGCCTCTGCTCTCTCTCTCCATCTCTCAAATCTTCTGTACAGCAGCCTCTATAACCGGTTTGACTTGGTTATTACAATGCATGATTATTATTATTTTTGTTTGACACATTTGAGTCGACTTGTAACGATGATTCGACTATTCAAATTTTAGGGTACAGCCCTAGACAGTTGCTTGCCTCTTTCTCGAAGAATTTCCCCCGCCACTAAGCTTTTTTTGTGGGTAACCCTGAATATCGTTTCAGTAGAAGCACGGTCTGAAGCGCTACAGTAACAACAGTTTGTGATGATGGTACAGATGTTGGCCACCAGGCCGTTTTGCAGGCGCTTTTTTTGGTGTAAGATTTTACATTTGCAATAGTTTATACCAATATAGTTGGTTGAAACTGACATCTGTAAAGTCAGTTTAATCTGTATTATATTCAGTATGTCAAATCTGTTGAACCTGTTATACATACACACATTACATTCCCTCAGAGAAAAATAAATGTGTGGGTGAGTGCTTCCAGCGCGAGCGGCTAAACAAATGTCCTGCACGCGCAAATTGTTGAAATTGCTCATGTGACTTATATAGGCGTCACAACTGGTGTTTACTAGTTGTGTATAGCATGATTTCTTTTGCTAGAGTCACATAATGAAGACCTTGCACAAAGAAAACAAATAATGGTAATTTGCGGTCAGAAAGTGGATGCAAGTGTTTTAAACACTTGCTCACACCGTTTCTGTTGATAGTATTAAGGATTGTAAATCCAATCCTATTGTGTGTTGTGTGTGTGTGTGTGTGTGTGTGTGTGTGTGTGTGTGTGTTGCAACACCACCAGGACTGGTGATCCATCCCAGGGGGAAAACGGTGGTATAAAGTTGTTAAGTGTATCATTATCCATAAAACGTGGGCTCCATACAAAGATACAACCAACCTGAGCAACAACCTCAAGTCGGTCAACGGAGAGCTTTTTGTGCATCTTGATAGCCAATGGAGGCGTGCATGGAGCTGAGGGATCATCCTAAGTCTGATTTCCCCTCAAGGCTAAAAAAAGATCATATAATCTTGTTCTACTTGAATTCAGAGGATCCCATTTGTGCAACTGAGGGGTAACGACACTTCCAGTGATGATGCTAGCCCGTCAACAAGGCATGAAGCCAAATAGCCATCGTGTATTTTTCTTAATTCGTTGTCCATGCAACGCTTGCCTGTCAGCAGTTGGCCTTATCTAGTTCATGGTGACGTCTAGTGGAAGACAGACAATGCAATAATGATAGGTGAAACAGGCCGTGTATATTGATGGCCTGCTACTGATTTGAAACAGCAGCTAAATACAAACAAACTATATATAAATCAACATATATCAATGAAATAAACAAACAGATGAAGAAAAAAGAACTAGCTGGAGGTCAAGGTGGAAGAGCGTCTCCACAACGAGCCGGCCTGGAGGAGCTCTGATGCGCCGCACTTTGAGTGCTTCACCAGCTCAGACTTCATCCCACCTCCATTTTATCTGCACAACAAACGCACTAATGCTGATGGTAGGGGGGCGCTTCATAACGCAGCCTAAGCGGGCCGCTGGTTCTCGGGTCTCGGAGTCGCGCGGGGCAAAACAAGCGGGTCGCAGTCTAGCGCATATATGATATCTACTATATGATATCGAAATATTTCGACATATTTCGACGTGTGAGACGAATATTATTCGATGCGTAAAACGTATATTTCAAACGCATCAAGTTGTTTACGTGCTTCCAACCCCTACTAACGCGGTTCCGTAATGTCAACGTACAGCTAGCCCCGCCCCTCGTTCCATCTCCCCGCATCACCCATGGCCAGAGGAACAAGCGCGCCCTGTGCCAACTAGCGAGGTAGCATCAGCTTAGCATGTCAAGGCATAAACACACTAAACTCAAGAGTAAAACACAATCGGAAGGGGAACTTTCTTGCGTCCTTGTCTTCACAGCGGAGGAATACCAACCCCCCGCGTAGACTCATCTAGACATTTGTAGTTTTTCCGCTGGAGAACGCGTCACAAGGCCAGGCGGCTGCGGAACATTCAGACTGCACGCGCTCCGCAGTGCGCTTCAGCTCCGCATGCGGTTTAGGAGCGCTTATTGGTTAACATTGGAGCGGAATGAAAGCGCATTCGCTTGCGCTCTATGCTTGAGCTGCGGTGTGTATCGGCAGTTAGCACTCGGTTTCTGGTTTAGCAAGATAAAGCTAGCTGAAGCTAACCGACGCTCGAGGAAAGTGCCAGAACAGACTGCATCGTGTTTAAAAGCCTTACCTGCTGCTCTAGACCGTGGACATTGTCGACGGCCACATGACTCATAACTATTGAATATGGAGGAAAAATGTTGACGTTGGAAAGGGGTCTCTTTGTTTGCCGGGTTGATGTAAACGCTACTTCCCCGCTGCGAGTCGTCTCTGCTGCTTCTCTTCGTCTGGTCACTACTGCTGTATTGATTACTAGGAATGAGTCACGTTGCAAATTCTACTGTCGTATTTTACTTTTGGGTAAATTATTTTATTTTCTGCTACGACGGCGCAACACATCCAGACTCAGCTGACGCCGCTGTGCTTCCAGCTCGTGCTGTGAGTCAGATAAGCGAGCACTGTGATTGGCTCCTCAACCCGAGACTTCCATATGTATCGCGATATTAGAGCTACTGTAAAAAAAAAAAAAAACGGTCACATATATGGAGTCAGAAATGTACAAATGTAGGCTATATATTGCAATAAAACATAGTCTTTAATCATTGTTTATATTTTTAGATTGAACTGTAGGACAAGAAATGCCAAGCAGCCAGGCTCCTAGCTGCTTGGCATTGCATTAGCCCCAAACCAACCCCACGCACACTACAACAACCCATTTGATTATCTGCATTATATTCTGTATTTTGCACAGCATTTTATTTATTTATGTATTTATTTTTTGCACTACCACCGTGGCTGGTATCACTACCACTTGAACACATTGTTGTATTGATGTTGCTACTTATTATTATTATTATCATTTTTATTTATTATTACATACTTTGTTATTGATCTTGTATTGATGCTGCTATATGACTGTTGAGGATCCAAGCTTAAGAATTTTACTCTTGTGTACTTGTACGTTAAGATGTAATAAAAGCAACTCTGATTCTCTGATTCTGATTTACAAAGTTCATAAAGGTTAATAGGAATGCAACCTAATACAACGTTATTTGTTTATTAAAAATATTGACACAATTGAACTAAACATATAAAATGTGAAGTTATATGTTTAGTAAGAACATGTACCCAAGAACCTACATTTGAACTAAGAAAGAAAGAAAATAGCAGCTTACCAGTTTTATATTTCACCTCATCTGCATAAACTCAAACCATTAGATGTAGTCAGTACTGTATAATTAAATATATAATGTCAGAGGCATGAGACTTGGTGGGCGTTAATCAGTTTTAGGGAATTTCCCCCAAGAAGAGATCACAGAACCATATATATATATATATATATATATATATATATATATATATATATATATATATATATATATACGTGCTTTACTTCATTGTATTTTACTTTCATGGTTTGTCATATTTGTCTACACATTCAACACACACACATATGCTGAATCGCTTTAGACTAATATGTTATTGGTATAGAAATATGATAGTAAAACCATGCTCCATCACAAAAAATACACATACTCAAATGATATGCTGCTCATGCTTCATTACTTGGAGTCATTATTCCTATAATAATAATATTCCATATTATTATTTATTATACACTTTATACTATACACTTTGGATGAGCATAACTAAAATGACTTTGTTGTGTAGAAGAATGGGGATGATTATTATTTTTGTAACATTTTGTTCAATGAATGTTGAACAATGAATTAACTGCTTTACTGCATTGCACACTCACACTCACATACACACACACACACACACACACACACACACACACACACACACTCACACACACACAAATAATATGTAGCAGCATCTCAGTGTGTTGCTAGGATATCTATATATAGCCATCTATAATGAACGCACTACATCTAAACTCACCCTGCATAGTGAGCCATTATAATATTTAGTTAAATTGATTATTATTGTGCAGATACATCATCATATTATTTTGATGATGATGTCTGATACTATGAGGCACACAAATCTCAGGTTTTGCAGCTAGATTCAAAGTATAAATTACCTCCCTGCTGACGGTGGGATGTTATAAGCTAATGTGGAAGTGCTAGATATTCAACAAAGGTTCTACAGGAGATCATACAGATGAAGACAAAAGTTGTCCATAATATACAATAACAACACACAATGACACATCAGAATCCTCTTCCAACATCAAAGTTTGTGTGGTAGTTAGCATATGTGTACCATGTGACTTCATGTCCAAGTGGACTTCATGTCCATATAGACCTCATCTCCATGTGGCTTCATGTCCATGTGACTTCATGTCCATATGGACCTCATCTCCATGTGGCTTCATGTCCATATGACTTCATGTCCATATGGACCTCATCTCCATGTGGCTTCATGTCCATGTCACTTCATGTCCATATAGACCTCATTTCCATGTGGCTTCATGTCCATGTGACTTCATGTCCATGTGACTTCGTGTCCATGTGACTTCATGTCCATATGGACCTCATCTCCATGTGGCTTCGTGTCCATGTGACTTCGTGTCCATATATACCTCATCTCCATGTGGTTTCATATCCATGTGACTTCATGTCCATGTGACTTCATGTCCATATAGACCTCATCTTCATGTGGCTTCATGTCCATGTGACTTCATGTCCATATATACCTCATCTCCAGGTGACTTCATGTCCATGTGACTTCATGTGCATATGAACCTCATCTCCATGTGGCTTCATGTCCATGTGACTTCATGTGCATATGAACCTCATCTCCATGTGGCTTCATGTCAATGTGACTTCATGTCTATGTGACTTCATGTCCATATGGACCTCATCTCCATGGGACTTCATGTCCATATGGACCTCATCTCCATGGGACTTCATGTCCATGTGGACAGACAGAATAACAGCCATTAGAACACTGTTTTTCCGCCCCCCCGTGAACCGTAAACAGAGGGGAGCCGACCTCTAGGGACGCCCCTGCAGGGTCATATCCCCTGCCTCAGGGTCCTCTCTTCTTCTCACACTGGGACTGATCATCTTAGTACCGGCACTGGGACTGATCATCTCAGTACCGGCACTGGGACTAAGACTCTACGGACTGGGCATCTTTGTGTGGCTCCACCACTGAGATGCATTTCAGATGCAAGATGATTTAGTCTGTTTATTAACCCACTAGGTGCTACGGTTAGGCCTGTCTTCATGTTTAGGTTAGGCCTGTCTTCATGTTTAGGTTAGGCCTGTCTTCATGTTTGCGTTAGGGTTAGGCCTGTCTTCATGTTTAGGTTAGGCCTGTCTTCATGTTTGCGTTAGGGTTAGGCCTGTCTTCATGTTTAGGTTAGGCCTGTTTTCATGTTTGCGTTAGGGTTAGGCCTGTCTTCATGTTTGGGTTAGGGTTAGGCCTGTTTTCATGTTTGGGTTAGGGTTAGGCTTGTCTTCATGTTTGGGTTAGGCTTAGGCCTGTTTTCATGTTTGGGTTAGGGTTAGGCCTGTCTTCATGTTTGGGTTAGGGTTAGGCTTGTCTTCATGTTTGGGTTAGGCTTAGGCCTGTTTTCATGTTTGGGTTAGGGTTAGGCCTGTCTTCATGTTTGGGTTAGGGTTAGGCCTGTTTTCATGTTTGGGTTAGGGTTAGGCCTGTCTTCATGTTTGGGTTAGGCTTAGGCCTGTTTTCATGTTTGGGTTAGGGTTAGGCCTGTCTTCATGTTTGTGTTAGGCTTAGGCCTGTTTTCATGTTTGGGTTAGGGTTAGGCCTGTCTTCATGTTTGGGTTAGGGTTAGGCCTGTCTTCATGTTTGAGTTAGGGTTAGGCCTGTAATCATGTTAAATCAGTTTTTTTAAACAAAGACTACTATACCTACCATCACGACTTATAAAGCTGTTGCTCTGCATTCAGAATTGAGAATTATCACACTGCCTAAAACACAGCCACTATCTCAGCACAGAATGTTAACTGCACGCCTCAGTCTCTAAGTCTGTGAGCATGCGCAGCGTCATATTAACACAGTCCAAACGTGGATTTGTTTGTTTATGGGCACCATTGGAGAAAGCTACCTAGGCAGGGCAGTTTGTATGTGCCAACCTGGGTTGGACTAAACAAAGATGCAGCTATTGGAGCTACTAAATACTGGTTTGGAATATAATGGATGTGAAATGATGGCAAACTGCCCAATTTAGGAACATGTTCACATGGGGGCGAGTTGAACGAAAATCACGGCTGATTTACATCTCCACATAGACAATTTAAACAATTGGATATAAGTATTGACATGTGAAGAAGTTAAGTGAATAAGCATGATTACGATTAATAAACAGAAGTGTGGGCCGTAACACCCACGTAAAATTTGCAGCAGCCTTTTTGTCATCGTATTTGTCTTTGTAATGCAGTGTTACCGGTTGTGGCATGTGTAACCACACCCTACTAGTGTTAGTGATGATAGCTTTTATTTATTTTAATTTAAAAATAAAATTACATATGATTCACTAGTCTTTTTTTTCTGAGATGATTGCATTTTTGGTACCATCTTTTAATGACGAAAGAAATGTATAAAATATGCAACGTTAACATAGGCTAACATTTTAACTATTGCAAAGTCATTGGGCAACTTGGTCATTTATACTCCTTGAGTAAACACATACGTATTTCACTTCAAATTATACAGATAATACTGATTCTGATAATACTGATCTGATTAGATGCATTATCTAGCACACTGGTTCACATTTATTATGTCTTCATCATTATTATCTTTCGCCTAATTTTGGGTAATTATCTCCTCCTTCAGTTTTTGAGGGATTAACACCAAACCACTACCAAAAAGTCGGGCATATATCAGTGCAGTGCGCGTCTACTTTTATAGACCAAAAATGTTATCCTTTTAAATTCTAAATTTTTATTGTAATTTTTACAATATTATTATTTGATATGGAAAGGGAATGGGGCAAAAACGCTATAATCAACCACTCCAAACGTGAACACCTGAGAGTTTCTAGAGAGAGAGAATCTAGACAGAAGATGTAGACCACGCCCCCCGCCCCGTTTGCCCAACAAAATCGGAAACTTGGTATTTGGGCTTTATTTGACATGCTGAATCTTTTTGCCTCAATGACCCATAAGGTCCGTGTGGATGGATTTTGCTGTACTTTGAACGTTTTGGAAAACCTTTCAAGGTGACCCGTAAAGCACTATTGCAGGTGATCACCAAGCACTTTTTTTATAATGGAAAAAACGCTGACCCATTCCGAAGGTGAACAACTCCGAGTTGTCAAAGTTGGCACACATATATATCTCGATAGATAGAGATTGATAGATAGATAGATAGATAGATATAATTATTATTACTACTACACACACAAGTTAGTACGACGCTTGCGAAGTTACTACGGACAAATCCACAGGTGACGAAGATGTGATGTGAAAAGTGACACTGATTTTGTCCCGCCCACTCATCACTTTAAAGCAGAAATGCAAATTGGATGATTGTATTTTCATTTTATTTATGACTCAAATCATGCGTTCATATTATGACGAATAAAAACAATAAGTGCTATTGCATTTTCATTTCCAACATTGCATTTTCCATTTGATTATTGTCCTAAAAATACTTCCATAAATACACAAAGGTAATATACTAATTAAGACAGGAGTTGTTACCGTAAGAGAGAATGTGACGTAATGTTAGGCGTCATTTAGACAGACAGGAGTGGGAGAGTTTTACTGACATTATTTCTGCATGAACGCAAACACGTACATCCTACATGATATTTCCATACTCCATACCGTAAAAAACACGGCATGTTTGCAGCCGAGCGCCACGTTAGCAAGGTAGAAAACGTGAAAAGAAATCCGTCACGAACAGGATTCGAACCTGTGCGGGGAAACCCCATTGGATTTCGAGTCCAACGCCTTAACCTCTCGGCCACCGTGACTACGCATGTGCATGGTGACATTTCTCTAGATGAAGGTTTCAGGCGTCCGCATGTTTATAACTATTAAAAGGGGTACGCATTCACGTTGTGTTTTGTAGGTAACATTTCCTTTCAAACTAAATCCACTATAAAATTCTAATTGATCGAACATTTTATTGTGGCATATTGAGGAATTTTAATTCAGCGTCTCACACGTCATCATAATGAATTCATTTGCATAACCTATTTGTATTTTTTTATTTGTCGATTCTGGCAATACAACTTTTATTTAGTTAATTTATGTAAGCCACAGATGTATCCATAATCAAGTCATAAAATATAATATAAATATCACTACACACCGGTCATATGACCAGGTCACATGACCAGGTCCTTCTTGAGGGTCCTCTGTAGGCTTGCGATGCTAGCGTCCAGCGCCGCCAGGCCGTTGCAGAACTCCACCTCGTCCCTAGTGTCGAAGGTGTAGCCTGAACCATCGGACGCGACCTCGCAGTGGGCCAGTGAGGAGGCGTCCAGCCGGCAGTCCCTGTGCGTGTCCTGCGATTGGCCAAGATTTGCGGGCGGGCTGTGGGATTGGTTCAGGCCCGGCAGATGGATGAGCGAGCTGGACCGCTGCAGGAGCTGGAGGATGTTCTGGAAGCTCTGGCCGTCGCACCCCAGGGATGAGGTCACTACTTCTCTCAGCGGGGCAAAGGTCAGCCTCTCGGGATCCAGCCCAGCCCCACTGGCCCCTCCCCCCACAGACTCACTGGCCCCTCCCCCCACATACTCACTGGCTCCCCCCACCACAGACACGCTGATGCAGCGGTCATCCTCCCACACATCTGGGCGGGGCTTCTGAATGCCAGGTCCTGATTGGCCGGCGCCGGGCGCAGGGAGCGGGTCGGGGCAGGAGGTGGAGGTGGAGGTGGCGGGCGGATCGGGGCCCAGGGAGCTGAGGTACTGATGGACCTGATTGAAGGAGGGCCCCGAGGGGTCCTGCCCATGCTGGTGGTGGTCCAGGGCCTGCCGGGTCAGAGGAGTCCCCTGGAGCACACTGAGAGAACAGTGGCCACACTTACCCTTCAAGTAGTATTAAAGGGCCCCTATTATACCACCAGGTGTGAGTGTGATTAGCCATTACAATGTGTTTGAAAATCTGCCCTTGCCTGTGCCTTAGTGACATCACAAGTGGGAGTGTCCACCTAGATGAATGCGGGATAGATCAGTCTACTAGCCTAACCAGTGGAGTGTAGCAAATGTTGCTTATCTAACATCTAGGTGGACACTCCCACTTGTGATGTCACTAAGGCACAGGAAAAGGCAGATTTTCAAACTGCTTGTAATGGCTAATCACACTCACACCTGGTGGTATAATAGGAGCCCTTTAAACAACATCCTAGATCACTGAGTCATCAACTGGTTCTGTTTAATATGAGCAGCCTTAGGCCCCGTCCACACGACGCTGGAGGTTTTTAAATACGTCGTTTTTCCGTTGCATTTTCAAAAAGGTTTTGCGTCCACACAATGTTTTCAGAATTATCCTCGTCCACACGCAACCACAGAAGAAAACCACGAGCCTGCGTACAACGGCTTTCTACTCCAGCGCGTCGTCATCGTTTCAAAAAGCTACGGTTTCGCCTGTCCACAACGGCTGCGTTTTCAAAAAACTCAGGAAGACAGTTTTAAAAAGTCTCCGTTTTCAGGCCCCAAAACCTCCGTTGGTCGTGTGGACGCAATGCAAAACATACTTACGAATATTTGATTCCAGTTCCGCCAAGTCTGTCCTGCCAGTTCATTCGACACACTGCAGCTTTAATCAAGCAGCAGCCGCCTGAACTAACACAAAGCTACCTTTTCATCTCCGGGGTTTTGAATAATAGTGAGATAAGTGTGTGTGTGTGCGGGGGGGGGGGGGGGGGGTCTTGAAACCCACCTGCAGAGGTCGGGGCGAGACTCCATCTCCTTCAGCCTGCGCTGGGCCAGCAGCAGCACCTGGCTGGACATCCCGGGAAACCGGGCCGGGCCCCTCGTGGCCCTCGGGTCTTCACACACACACACACACACACACACACACACACACACACACACACACACACACACACACACACACACACACACACACACACACACACACACACACACACACACACACACACACACACACACACACACACACACACACACACACGAGTTTTCCAGTACAGCCTTGGTCCTGCCCCATTCTAATTCTTATCCTACAGTACATATGCAGGCAGTGAGTACGGTGCCTAATTGCACAGAATGACTTGACAGAATGTAAACAGATGATTACATAGAACATTTCTACCTTTGAATGTACTTAGCTTTTCGAAAACCTTAAATATGCCCCACGCATCATGGGTTTGTTAGGTGTGTGTGAATAACATTCATGTTTAGTCTACAAGGTGAAATACCTACATCAACCATAGGGGGGCAGTCCTCAATCAACTGACCTCCTATGGTGTCATGGTATATGGTATGGTGGCATCATTGAACATAACTATATTCAGTGTTGATATTCAGTGATGTCACACTTTCCATAAACCGAAAGTGGTTCACCAATACCAAGATGGACTTTGAGAAGTTAACACTTATCACTAAATACTTGAGGTCTGGAGAGACCTTGTACATTGTTCTACATTCTACCGTTCGTGTTAAAATGCTACAACATCCAGAAAGCCACACCCGGCACATAAGCCAGCTGAACATTCAGGAAATTAAGAATGGCTGGTTATGCAGTTTGTTTCACAAAGAGTTTTACAGCAATGTTTCTTTATGCACTATGGCTGTGACTAAACCACTATGTTCAGAGATTACACATGTTTTAGCATTTCATTCAATTAATGAAGCATCGCTGCTTATATACATGCAGCAGCATAGACTTTTGACCAGTGGAAGACATAGCTGTGCCATTCACAGCGCGACATTTGCGCCATTCACGCGTGGATTCACGCCACCGGCGACAAATTTGCAGCTATTCTCGTCTTTGCATTGACTTTGTATGTAATCGCGTCACACAAGACTGCTAGATAAACCCGATCAGTTAAGGTAAGACTCCAGGTAAGACTGCTAGATAAACCTGATCTAGTCTCCAGGTAAGACTGCTAGATAAACCTGATCTAGTCTCCAGGTAAGACTGCTAGATAAACCTGATCTAGTCTCCAGGTAAGACTGCTAGATAAACCCGATCTAGTCTCCAGGTAAGACTGCTAGACAAAACCGGTCTAGTCTCCAGGTAAGACTGCTAGATAAACCCGGTCTAGTCTTCAGGTAGACTGCTAGGTAAACCCGGTCTAGTCTCCAGGTAAGACTGCTATAAACCCGGCCTAGTCTTCAGGTAGACTGCTAGGTAAACCCGGTCTAGTCTCCAGGTAAGACTGCTTGATAAACCGGTCGTCTCCAGGTAAGACTGCTAGATAAACCCGGTCTAGTCTCCAGGTAATACTGCTAGGTAAACCCGGTCTAGTCTCCAGGTAAGACTGCTAGATAAACCTGATCTAGTCTCCAGGTAAGACTGCTAGATAAACCTGATCTAGTCTCCAGGTAAGACTGCTAGATAAACCTGATCTAGTCTCCAGGTAAGACTGCTTGATAAACCGGTCCTGTCTTCAGGTAAGACTGCTACATAAACCCAGTCTAGTCTCCAGGTAAGACTGCTACATAAACCCAGTCTAGTCTCCAGGTAATACTGCTAGGTAAACCCGGTCTAGTCTCCAGGTAAGACTGCTTGATAAACCGGTCCTGTCTTCAGGTAAGACTGCTACATAAACCCAGTCTAGTCTCCAGGTAATACTGCTAGGTAAACCCGGTCTAGTCTCCAGGTAAGACCGCTTGATAAACCGGTCCTGTCTTCAGACATAGACACGCTGGGACTAGACCACGGATTGTCCCATTCACTATCCACTTTTGATCGCTTTGCAATAGATCAAATATATCTGTCCAGTAACCAAATAACCAATATCTTTCTAACAGTGGCAGGTTTACGGGGATTTCGATGTATGCAGTGACTGAACAATATATTCAGAGTTGACTCATGACGTCAATATGACAGACTTATCAAAGGGCCCCATTCACCTGCTCTGATGCGGGCATTCTCCACTTCTTTCTCCTGCAAGGCCTTCCTCAGCTCCATCACCTCTGCCTGCAGCCTCCCCATCTGGGATTGGATGGCACTGAGCTCCGCCTGCAGGCTCATCGCTAAGGGGGAGGAAGTGGTGTAGTTTGAGTGGTTTGGTTCCAGTGGTTGGTTTCCTTAAGACTGATGAGTGCCGTGTTTTAGCACTATATACGGTATATGTTTTTAGGTAGCTGTAGCAGCTTCTGCTCACTCACTCTCTATACCACACACACACACACACACACACACACACACACACACACACACACACACACACACACACACACACACACACACACACACACACACACACACACACACACACACACACACACACACACACACACACACACACACACACACAAAGAAATGACATACCGTTGCAGTGGCTCTCTCTGCAATGTCTCTCGGCCCTCTCTCTCTCCTGCAACTGCTGGTTAAGGATCCTCATTCGCCTTACAACACACACACACACACACACACACACACACAAACACACATACACACATGAACTAAAACAATAACAAAACATGGACCAGTAACTCCTCTAGCATGTGCTTAGCTAACGCTGCCATCGCCTGTCTGAGGGAACAATACGTCATGTCTGACCGGTGCAGCTGGGAGTTCTGGCTGCGCAGCGCCTGCATGGCCCGGGTCATCTGGGTCCCCTGAGTCCCCTGGGTCCTTTGGGTCACCCGAGGCCCCCGAGTCCCTTGGGTCGTCTGGGCGTCGCCGTACTCCACCACCGCCCACTCAAACTCGGACAGCAACCGCTCCGCTGCCGGGCAGCCTGGGGAGGACGGACCGAAAAGCATCATACTTGATCAATCATACTTCCATCTTGATTCCATCTTGAACACGTGCTTACATCCGTAAGCACGTGTGTGGAGATCCGGTCCAGGACCTACGCGTACTCTGAGACGCGCAGTCCTCTCTCTCGCTTAGCTTAGCTTAGCTTAGCAAGAGCTTAGCAAGAGTTTAGCAATGCGCCGCCCTTCTATGCGGTGGAGAGCCAGACACGAGAGTAAAACGAATGCACCCAGCGAAATCAAAACCCCTGTATGGGGTTTCAATCCCACTGGTAGAGCAAGGCATTAACAGTGCCAGGGTAGGGGGGTTTCCATTCCCACTGGTAGAGCACGGCATTTACACTGCCAGGGTTAGGGGTTATATTCCCACTGGTAGAGCAAGGCATTTGCACTGCCAGGGTTAGGGGTTATATTCCCACTGGTAGAGCAAGGCATTTGCACTGCCAGGGTTAGGGGTTCTATTCCCACTGCTACAGCAAGGATAAACACTGCCAGGGTAAGGGGTTCTAGTCCCACTGCTACAGCAAGGATAAACACTGCCAGGGTAATGGGGTTCTATTCCCACTGGTAGAGCAAGGCATTAACAGTGCCAGTGTTAGGGGTTCTATTCCCACTGGTAGAGCAAGGCATTAACACTGCCAGGGTAAAAGGTTCCACTCCCGCTGGGCCACCCATACTGAGAATGTATGCACTCATGGTATTATTGCCACTAAATGGCATTTATATTTGTAACGTCATAGTAGGGACAGTAATTGGGACATAGGTAATATAGGCCTGTACATCAGAATGCATCATGGGATTTTTTTGGCGATACTCTGCCATTTTGGGATGACACGAGAGAGTAACACTGTGGCAGTTTCCAAAACATCAATGAACCACAATGACAAATCATTTCACGATTAATTGCTTAACAATGACCAAAACAACATTACCACCAATAACATTCCTATGCTCCTTATACTTCCGAAATAAAGGCAGACATTGCAATGTGACGTCACGATGCACAAGCCCTATAGCGACACATTTTCTCTTGCACCTAACATAGCATCAACGTGGTATCAGTACGCATCAAGAATATCTACAAACAAATTCCCTTTTCACATGATGACGACATGGTGTGTGTGTGTGTGTCCGTTCATGTGTTTTTGTTTGACTGAGAAGTTCAGTTGACTCGTAACGATGACTGGACTATTCAAATGTTAGGGCACTGCCCTACACTACTGCTAGCCTCTTTCTGGGAAGCATTGTCCCCCTCTGCTAAACTGTTTCTTGTGGTAAACCCTGCACCCGGGACCTAGCCGGAGAGTGGCGGCATTCAGGTATTCATAGCGAGGGTGATTCACGGATCGGAGCAACACAACCATGTGCATGTTTACCTTTTCCTGCTAGCAGGCTCCTGAGCTCCTCCAGCACATGCTGAACTCTATTCACCGTCTCCTCCCGGTCCGTGCGCTCCCCCAGCTCCGTGCGCTCCCCCAGCTCCTCCCGGTCCGTGCGCTCCCACAGCTCCGTGCGCTCCCCCCGGTCCGTGCGCTCCCCCCGGTCCGTGCGCTCCCCCGGGTCCGTGCGCTCCCCCGGGTCCGTGCGCTCCCCCAGGTCCGTGCGCTCCCCCCGGTCCGTGCGCTCCCACAGCTCCGTGCGCTCCCCCCGGTCCGTGCGCTCCCCCGGGTCCGTGCGCTCCCCCAGGTCCGTGCGCTCCCCCCGGTCCGTGCGCTCCCCCCGGTCCGTGCGCTCCCCCCGGTCCGTGCGCTCCCACAGCTCCGTGCACGCTTGAGTGCGCGCGGGCGGGGCATGCGCTCCAGAAGCGCTTGCAGTGCTTTTGTCCGGCACGGGGTCCAAGTCCCCCGTGTCCGGGGGGGTCGGGTCCCGGTCCGGGGACAAGACGGGGCCGCTGTCCACCGGCCTTTTCTCAGCCCCGGCGCCCATCAGCTCACCGACGTCTCTCACGGGCGTGCACTCTTCTTCCGTCACTCTACTAGTGAGCCCTCCTCCTCCTCCTCCTTCTCCTCCTTCTTCTCCTCCTCCTCCTCCTCCTCCTCCTCCTCCTCCTCCTCCTCCTCCTCCTCCTCGTCCAGAGGCAGGAAATGAAGTCTGGAGGGGGCTCCCTGGACTTCCTCGATGGGCTGGCGGGTCAGAGGGGACGACGGGCTGGCTTAGCGGGACGAGGGCATGAGGCTGTGGGGCCGGGCCTGGAAGCGTAGGCGGGCAGACCTGTGAGAGAGGCGGGACCAGGGGCCTCGTGTAGGGGTCTGGATCAGGGTTGGTTTGAGGGCGACGCTGACGGAGCGGAATGGAAGGAAGGGAATGGGGGGCGAGGGCCCGCGGGAGAGGGTGAGACTGGGCGAGGGCCCGTGGGAGAGGGGGAGACTGGGCGAGGGCCCGTGGGAGAGGGTGAGACTGGGCGAGGGCCCGTGGGAGAGGGGGAGACTGGGCGAGGGCCCGCGGGAGAGGGGGAGACTGGGCGAGGGCCCGTGGGAGAGGGTGAGACTGGGCGAGGGCCCGCGGGAGAGGGTGAGACTGGGCGAGGGCCCGTGGGAGAGGGGGAGACTGGGCGAGGGTCCGTGCCGGGCTCTGGATCGCGGAGGTCGGAGGGAGGGGAGGAACCGTGCGCCGGCAACCGCGCACGAGGGCCCGGGTACAGGGAGGAGAGAGGGCGGCGGCCTGGGGAACAGCGGGGGCCAGCGCGGCTCTGGTAGGGCTCCGAGACGGGGTGGAGGTGGTCAGGCGGCTGTTGAACAGCACGTTCGTCCTGGTGGTTGTCCGACCGGACGGGTGATTGGCTCTGAGAGGAAGTGACGAGGGAAAGCATTAACTTCTAATCAAGTGGCCGCTTAACGACGTTCTCACACCACTTCACTCTCGTCATATGGTTGGTATTCCCAGGTGTGGCGGAATATCAACATACGGTTTGACGTTATGCGATTCAGTCATCAGAACATTTAAAAAAGGGGCCAGTGAACCCACTGTTTCGGCTGGAATTCAAACATTATGAGAGTGTGTTTTGGGGATGAGAGTTTTAGGAAAGAGGGGGGCATGTCATCCCCATGGTTACAACCCACACCAACTTTGTGTTACTTTTTTTAGTACCGTTGTTGTGTATGAGCATTGTGATGAGCAATGTTGTATATGAAATGCGCGCCACACACACACACACACACACACACACACACACACACACACACACACACACACACACACACACACACACACACACACACACACACACACACACACACACACACACACACACACACACACACACACAATTCTACAGGTGTCCGGGAAGCCTAACCCTCACTCAGACGAGGACGTTAAATAAACCGCCGCTCAGACAGAGCTTCACCATCAACACATCGTGGAACGCAAAAACACCTGCGTTCACAGAGTGCTAGAGTGGACCGTTCACATCGTGCTTTGGGGAGAATGGCAAAAACACCGGATTTCAACCCCTTTTAAAAGAAAATACTTCGTATTTCAGAACCCACAAACAAAGTGACATAGCTTACCAAGTTGACAACCATAAAATACACACTACCACGTAAAAACATAAAAACAATATAAAAAAGGTTTTGGGTTCACTGGCTCTTTAAAACCTGTGACCGTTCTCATTATGCATTGACGGTATGGACGTCAACCTACCCCGTTGTGGGACCGGCTTGACCTGGTGACCCCGTCCTTGCATCCAGCCCATCGGCGTGGTTTTCAACAGCTGGAGGTGCGGTGGAACGCGAGGATGGGACGGTGGTCTGGACGGATGCTGCAACTGGTGGATAAAACACGGCTGTGGTCAGCCACACACACACACAGATACTGGTTTTTTATAAGAAGAGGACATGTTTTAAACTGGTATGCAAAACCAATTAACAAAGAGGTCCTTGCCGGTGGTTATATTTCATGTTTTATTTACTAATATATGATCCAGGCATCTCTACAAGCACATAAACCCTCTAGATTAAATAATATCCACATTTTTGCACACAGGCGTGTCAGTTTAGCAGTGTAGCTTAAAAACACTGGTTAAACTCACTTCTGGTTTGTTGTATATAAGATGTTATTCACCAATTACGCTAAATGTAATGAATTGGAGGTAGCATCAACCCCATCCTGCTCCTTAATGACCGGTCTCTGTACTGTCTAACCCCTACCTGCTCCTTAATGACCGGTCTCTGTACTGTCTAACCCCTACCTGCTCCTTAATGACCGGTCTCTGTACTGTCTAACCCCTACCTGCTCCTTAATGACCTGTCACTGTACTGTCTAACTCTATCAGTACGGATGTATTTTCCAAACTTTTTCTCTCTCCGATTCTGTAGTTTCAGAAATTTTGAAATAATAGCTGCCAGCTGTGGGAGAATGTATGGAGGATGGCTGATTTAAAACAGCCTCACCTGGCCAGAGTCAGACTGATTGGACTCTGGGGCTGGGTGAGGCTGCATAACTGCATAACACAGGTTAAACTAGCCATCACCGAAACACACTCAGGGAGAGATCTCCTGCATAGCAACATGGAGCACCAGGCCATGTATCATTATCAGCAAACCTTAAAATAAACCGGTTTCTAACACCACCGCCCTGCGTCCTTGTCTGGAGGAGCCCAGTAAAAGTCACCTAGGTGGAGTGTGGCAGCCACCTTGGTGGCGTGTAGCATGTGCATTGCTACAGCAGCATTTCTATGATTTCAACCAATCGGACTAGAACCCCAGTGAAAACACGCGTCTCTTCCCACCTGTCTTAAGTCTCTTGGTCTTCCTTCTCTCCAAGTCGCGTCGCCTCACCAGTGAGCCTTGACCTCTGCACTTCATTGCTCCATTCTGGCTTGGTTTACTATCTATCACCACGCGGTACATACACACAAACAGACGAAGGCGCACAAGCACACACACAAACAGACGAAGGCGCACAAGCACACACACAAACAGACGAAGGCGCACAAGCACACACACACACACACACACACACACACACACACACACACACACACACACACACACACACACACACACACACACACACACACACACACACACACACACACACACACACACACACACACACACACACACACACACGCACGAGAATGTTGGGAAAAAGAGTTTCTCGTATATTCGTTGACACAACAATTTGTTAATGGGAAAATACACATTAGTTGGCTAACCCTACTTATTATGGTAAGTTAAGTCATCCAGACGGATGATACGTTAGCATGAGACACAGCAGAGGAGCAGACAAACCTGCCAGGTCTGCCTGGAGGATGCAGTCCAGCATGGTGGCACAACGGTCCAGACCTTTGTGGATGGTGATTACCTGGGAGACAGAGAGAGAGAGAAACAGAGACAGACAGAGAGACAGAGCGAGAAAGACAGAGACAGAGAGAAAGAGACGGACAGAGAGAGAGAGAGACAGACAGTTTTAGTATAATTTAGTTTTTAGTGTAGTGTAGAGAGAGGTGTAACCTGGTCTTCAGAGTCTGTGGTAATAGTAATAGTAAAGAGAGAGGTGTAACCTGGTCTTCAGACTTTGTGGTCAAAGTAATAGTAATACTAATAGTAAAGAGAGAGGTGTAACCTGGTCTTCAGAGTCTGTGGTAATAGTAATAGTAAAGAGAGATGTGTAACCTGGTCTTCAGAGTCTGTGGTAATAGTAATAGTAAAGAGAGAGGTGTAACCTGGTCTTCAGAGTCTGTGGTAATAGTAATAGTAAAGAGAGAGGTGTAACCTGGTCTTCAGAGTCTGTGGTATTGTAAAGAGAGATGTGTAACCTGGTCTTCAGAGTCTGTGGTAATAGTAATAGTAAAGAGAGAGATTTAACCTGGTCTTCAGACTTTGTGGTCAAAGTAATAGTAATACTAATAGTAAAGAGAGAGGTGTAACCTAGTCTTCAGACTCTATGGTAATAGTAATAGTAATAGCGAAGAGAGAGGTGTAACCTGGTCTTCAGACTCTATGGTAATAGTAATAGTAATAGCGAAGAGAGAGGTGTAACCTGGTCTTCAGACTCTATGGTAATAGTAATAGTGAAGAGAGAGGTGTAACGTTGTCTTCAGAGACTGTGGTACTAGTCATAGTAGTATTCATAGTAAAGAGAGAGGTGAAACCTGGTATTCAGTCTGTGGTAATAGTAAAAGTAAAGAGAGAGGTGTAACCAAGTCTTCATAGTCTGTGGTAATAAAAATAGTAAAGAGAGAGGTGTAACCTGGTCTTCAGAGTCTGTGGTAAAAGTAATAGTAATAGCAATTGTAATAGGAATAGTAAAGAGAGAGATGTAACCTGGAATTCAGAGTCTGTGGTAACACTAATAGTAAAAAGAGAGATGTAACCTGGTATTCAGAGTCTGTGGTCATAGTAAGAGCAAAGAGAAGTATAAGCCGGTCCTCAGAGTCTGTGGTAATAGTAATAGTAAAGAAGAAAGGTGTAACCTGGTCTTCAGACTGTGTGGTTATAGTAATAGTAAAGACAGAGGTGTAGCCTGGTCTTCAGACTGTGTGGTCATAGTAATAGTAAAGAGATAGGTGTAACCTGGTCTTCATACTATGTGGTATTACTATTAGTAAAGAGAGTGATGTAACCTGGTCTTCAGATGCTGTGGTTATAGTTATAGTAATAGTAAAGAGAAAGGTGTAACCTGGTCTTCAGACTCTGTGGTCATAGTAATAGTAATAGTAAAGAGAGAGGTATAACAGTCTTCAGAGTCTGTGGTAACAGAAATAGTAATAGCAAAGAGAGAGGTGTAACCTGGTCTTCAGACTCTTTGGTAACAGTAATAGTAAAGAGAGAGGTATAACAGTCTTCAGAGTCTGTGGTAATAGAAATAGTAATAGCAAAGAGAGAGATGTAACCTGGTCTTCAGAGTCTGTGGTAATAGAAATAGTAATAGCAAAGAGAGAGGTGTAACCTGGTCTTCAGAGTCTGTGGTAATAGTAATAGTGAAGAGAAAGGTGTAACATGGTCTTCAATCTGTGGCAATACTAATAGTAATAGTGGAGAGAGGTGTAGCATGGTCTTCACACTGTGTGGTCATAGTAATAGTAAAGAGAGAGGTGTAACCTGGTCTTCAGACTCTGTAATAATACTAATAGTAAAAAGAGCGATGTAACCTGGTCTTCAGATACTGTGGACATAATAATAGTAAAAGTAAAGAGGGAGGTGTAACCTTGTCTTCAGACTCTGTGGTATTAGTAATAGTGAAGAGAGGTTTAACCTGGTCTTCACGCTGTGTTGTCATAGTAATAGTAAAGAGAGAGGTGTAACCTAGTCTTCACACTCTGTGGTAATAGTAATAGTAAAGAGAGAGGTGTAACCTGGTCTTCAGACTGTGTGGTCATAGTAATAGTAAAGAGAGAGGTGTAACCTAGTCTTCAGACTTTGTGGTAATAGTAATAGTGAAGAGAGGTTGAACCTGGTCTTCACACTGTGTGGTCATAGTAATATTGATAATAATAGTAAGGAGGGAGGTGTAACCTTGTCTTCAGAGTCTGTGGTAATAGTAATAGTGAAGAGAGAGGTGTAACCTGGTATTTAGCGTCTGTGGTCATAGTAATAGTAAAGAGAGAGATTTAACGTTGTGTTCAGAGACTGTGGTACTAGTCATAGTAGTCATAGTAAATAGAGAGGTGTAACCTGGTCTTCAGACTCTATGGTAATAGTAATAGTGGAGAGGTGTAACCTGGTCTTCAGAGTCTGTGGTCATAGTAATAGTAATAGTGAAGAGAGAGGTGTAACCTGGTCTTTAGAGCCTGTGGCCATAGTAATAGTAAAGAGAGAGATTTAACGTTGTGTTCAGAGACTGTGGTACTAGTCATAGTAGTAATAGTCATAGTAAATAGAGAGGTGTAACCTGGTCTTCAGAATCTGTGGTAATAGTAATAGTAAAGAGAGAGGTGTAAACTGGTCTTCAGACTCTGTGGTAATACTAATAGTAATAGTAAAGTGAGAGGTGTAACCTGGTCTTCAGACTCTGTGGTAATAATAATAGTGATGGGAGGTGTAACCTTGTCTTCAAAGTCTGTGGTAATAGTAATAGTATTAGTGAAGAGAGAGGTGTAACCTGGTCTTCAGACGCTGTGGTCACAGTAATAGTAAAAGTAAAAGTAAAGAGAGGTTTAACCTGGTCTTCAGACTCTTTCGTAATACTAATAGTAAAAGTGAAGAGAGAGTTGTAACCTAGTCTTCAGAATCTAAGGTAGTAGTAAAATGCACTCTGGAGTATCTTATAAGATGAAGGAAACACTTTATGATACGAAAAGTACATGTACTGCATCTAATGTTAGTAAGCCCTGTTGGCATGTGCAAACTATACTGTTTCTAGGGATAGGATAACACTGTTAACTAAGGGTACATGGGCTCACCATTCAGGTCTGGTGTGACTTACAGGTCTCTGGGTTAAGAATTCAGAAAATAGGAGAAGAGAGTTTCTTCTCAAAACCTTCTATCAGACTCGCATCTTTACTAGAAGCTAGCCTTGACCGCCCATTCTCCGAAGAGAGGATTCCTCCCATAGCCCTAAGGGGCTATGAAGGCTTACAGCTGCAGGCACACAGAAGAATTAAGGACAGAAAAAAAAACGTATACAACTTTTTCGGCCATGTTTCAGAAAGGGATTTTTTCCCCTTTCTCCCCTGCAATTAATAGGGCTCCACACCACAAGTAAGCAAAATGTGTGATCGTTGTTTTAACCTTTACTTTGGATTGCTTATAGAAAGTATCCTTTATATCATTTTACCATATTACTTTTTATTGATGGTATTTTTAGCTTTATGCAATGTTCCACCCTATAATCCAGCAAATAAAAATCATTTTAACCATTTTTCATCGGCCGACGTGGTCTTCACTCTGTGGTAATACTAACAGTAATAGTGGAAAGAGATGTAGCCTGGTCTTCAGACTCTGTGGTAATACTAGTAGCAATAGTGAAGAGAGAGGTGTAACAAAGTCTTCAGACTCTATGGTAGTTGTAATAGTGAAGAGAGGTGTAACCTGGTCTTCACTCTGTTTTAATACTAATAGTACTAGTGAAGAGAGAGGTGTAACCTAGTCTTCAGACTCTATAGTAATAGTGAAGAGAGGTGTAACCTAGTCTTCAAAGTCTGTGGTAAAAGTAATAGTAAACAGAGAGGTGTAACCTCTTCAGGCTCTGTGGTTAATACTAATAGTAATAGTGAAGAGAGAGCTGAAATCTGGATTTCAGACTCTGTGGTAATAGTTAGAGTGAAGAGAGAGGTGTAACCTAGTATTCACACTGTGTGGTCACAGTAATAGTGAAGAGAAAGGAGTAACCTACTCTTCAGTCTCTATGGTCATAGTAATACTAATAATAATAGAAAAGAGGGAGTTGTAACCTTGACTTCAGAGTCTGTGGTCATAGTAATAGTAATACTGAAGAGAGAGGTGTAACCTGGTCTTCAGAGTATGTGGTAATAGTAATGGTAAAGAGAGAGGTGTAACCTGGTCTTCTGACTCTGTGTTCATAGTAATAGTAATAGTAAAAGTGAAGAGAGAAGTGTAACCTAGTCTTCAGACTCTGTGGTAATACTAATAGTGAAGAGAGAGGTGTAATCTGGTCTTCAGACTCTGTGGTAATAGTAATAGAAATAGTGAAGAGAGGTGTAACCTGGTCTTCAGACTCTATGGTAATACTAATAGTACTAGTGAAGAGAGAGGTGTAACCTAGTCTTCAGACTCTATAGTAATAGTGAAGAGAGGTGTAACCTGGTATTCAGACTCTGTGGTAATAGTAATAATGAAGAGAGAGGTGTAACCTAGTCTTCAGACTCTGTGGTAATTGTAATAGAAATAGTGAAGAGAGGTGTAACATGGTCTTCAGACTCTGTGGTCATAGTAATAATAACAGTGAAGAGAAAGGTGTAACTTGGTTTTAAGTCTCTGTGGTCATAGTAATAATAATAGTGAAGAAAGAGGTGTAACCTGGTCTTCGGACTCTGTGGTCACAGTAATAGTAAAGAGAGATGTGTAACGTTGTCTTCAGAGACTGTGTTACTAGTCATAGTAATAGTCATAGTAAAGAGAGAGGTGTAACCTTGTCTTCAGAGTCTGTGGTAATAGTAATAGTAGAGAGAGAGGTGTAACATGGTCTTTAAATTATCTGGTCATAGTAATAGTAATAGTGAAGAGAGAGGTATAACCTGGTCTTCAGACTCTGTGGTAATAGTAATAGTAAAGAGAGAGGTGTAACCTGGTCTTCAGAGTCTGTGGAGTAGAGGGAGTAGGCCAGCCCTGTGGGTGGTTTAGTGACCTTCTGAACCACTGCAGCCGTCGTGCTGTAAAGCAGGAAACATCCACCAGATTATGCTGTCGTGTTGATCATCATCATTTGGCCTCGACATTTAACACACACTTTATACATTCTTGGATACGTTTTTCATTATGAATTATTGATTTGATTTGCGCCTGCGCTAAATGTTTGTAAGAATCCATAGTTGTTGCCAGTGTGCACCAGTGCCACTGGCTACCTAACTACAGGATTAGTGATGATGGAAGTATGTATATTGTACAGGTGAGGTAATGGAAGTGTATTGTGCAGGTGAGTGCATTGTACAGTTGAGGTAATGGAAGTGTATTGTGCAGGTGAGCGTATTGTACCGATGAGGTAATGGAAGTGTATTATACAGGTGGGGTAATGGAATTGCTTTGTACAGGTGAGTGTATTGTACCAATCACTGTATTGTACAGGTGAGGTGCTGGAACTGTTTTGTACAGGTGGATGTATTGTACAGGTGAGGAAGGATGTGAAAATGGGCAAAGGGGAGCGTTAGGGAGTCTATAATGTCGTTTGTCTAGTTTGATGCATTTCAATGTGTATTTGTCTTCTCTACATGTTTGACTACACTGGACTGCTGGGGGACTACGTTGTGTTACTGGTACCCTTTATTTACCCTCTCCTGCTCGCCCCCGTCAGCCGTCCTGAGGACACCACCTGCCAATCAAATCAGTCCATTTAGAACAACGATGATGGCTCGACAATCAAATGTTGCATGAATTTTCATAGTGATCGAGTTTGGTCTGCACTGTCTGTACAATCGTTTCTTTGTTGTTCTTTACGTATTTTGTAGGGTTAGGGCATCATCTTATATACATTACATATATTTTCACTGTCTTTATTTTTAGTAGGAGGACCACCATCCTGCACATCTTTGTATAACTATTTCTCTCAGTTATTATATATTCCTTCCAGTCTCTTCCACGTATTTGTTATGTAATCTATCTTTCTTTTAGTATTATGGGGAATTAATAAAACTGGTAGGTGATAGATACACTTACTGCATGTTAGTGCATGCAGTTCATAGGAG
Organism: Lota lota; assembly: GCA_026745465.1. NCBI lineage: Eukaryota > Metazoa > Chordata > Actinopteri > Gadiformes > Lotidae > Lota > Lota lota. The sequence goes on along the minus strand of JACYXH010000057.1, from coordinate 466,504 downwards.
TGATTAAGTACTGACGTTCTTTGTCTGATACTTTGAATGATCCACTGATGAGTTGATTACATATGATTAAATATGAGCATCCATTTCACCAAGTGACAGTGGCTAATGCCACCGTTATCACATACTAGTGTATTTAGCAGTGATTATTTGAGCTACATAAAGTAAGCCTAACTAACCCTCACTACTAACCCTAACCATATTGATGTGTTTATTAGTGTATTTGAGCTACATGAAGTTACCCTAACTACTAACCCTAAACCATATTGATGTATTTATTAGTGTTTATTTGAGTTACCCTAACTACTAACCCTAAACCATATTGATATGTGTATTTGAGCTACATAAAGTAACCTTAACTAGTAACCCCAACCTATATTGATTTGTATATTAGTGTTTATTTGCGCTACATACAGTAACCCTAACTAATAACCCTAACCCATATTGATTTGTATATTAGTGTTTATTTGAGCTACATAAAGTAACCCTAACTACTAACCCTAACCCATATTGAATAGTTTATTAGTGTTTATTTGAGCTACATAAAAGTAACCCTAACTACTAACCCTAACCCATATTGAATAGTTTATTAGTGTTTATTTGAGCTACATAAAGTAACCCTAACTAATAACCCTAACCCATATTGAATAGTTTATTAGTGTTTATTTGAGCTACATAAAGTAACCCTAACTAATAACCCTAACCCATATTGATTGATATATTAGTGTTTATTTGAGCTACGTAAAGTAACCCTAACCCATATTGATTTGTATATTAGTGTTTATTTGAGCTACATAAAGTAACCCTAACTAATAACCCTAACACATATTGAATAGTTTGTTAGTGTTTATTTGAGCTACATAAAGTAACCCTAACTACTAACCCTAACCCATATTGAATAGTTTATTAGTGTTTATTTGAGCTACATAAAGTAACCCTAACTAATAACCCTAACACATATTGAATAGTTTATTAGTGTTTATTTGAGCTACATAAAGTAACCCTAACTAATAACCCTAACCCATATTGAATAGTTTATTAGTGTTTATTTGAGCTACATAAAAGTAACCCTAACTAATAACCCTAACACATATTGAATAGTTTATTAGTGTTTATTTGAGCTACATACAGTAATCGTAACTACTAACCCTAACCTACATGAATGTGTTTATTAGCGTTTATTTGAGCTACATACAGTAACCCTAACTAATAACCCTAACACATTGAATAGTTTATTAGTGTTTATTTGAGCTACATACAGTAATCCCTTATTAGCGTTTATTTGAGCTACATACAGTAACCCTAACTAATAACCCTAACCCATATTGATTGGGTCAATGCTCAAATATGATTTATTTGAGCAACTTTCTGTCACGAAGTCGGAAGTGTTCAATCACTTCGGAACACTTTCAGAAATGGTACACTTCAGACTTCGGGACAGAACGTTGATTTCAGTGAGACCAAAGGCATGAAGCTAAGAGTAGGATGACCCAAGCTGTCAATAATGCACCAATAAGAGGTGCATTATTGGTGAGTTTATCACTATTTAACAAAATTTGATACGACTCATATTTAACTTAATACGGCTCTCCATGGAGGAACAGCCACTGAGCCTTGTCTTGATGCGGATGTCCTCTTATTAGTCGCTTGCGTCTAGCATAAAGCATGATGAATATTCACTCTTACCTTGAGTTTGGAAGCACTTATCATGGCTAACTACACTTAGCATTGAGTGTTTTAGCCACTATCTGGTTTGTAGGACAGAAAACAAATAGTTACAACGCGTCGCTGTCGTCAAACAAACGTTTCAAACGGGAAAAGAAAAGACAACCAATCATTGCTCTCCTTAAAATGTTTCAATCATTTCATTGGCTCAAACTGACCTAGGTTCAGACATTTCATTGGACAGCTCAAACGTCATTCACCGCCCAGAAATACGGAACATAGTGTCTATGGTTACTGAACTGTCTTTTTTTTTTTTTTACAGGAAGATGGATAATTACTTTTTTATTTTTTAACTACGCCAGTATTAAGACAAAATATTACTCGAGATACGAATTCAATGCCGTCCACACACAATATTATGTTTTAAAATTGTAGAATGCAAACGTATTTCAAGTTTATTGAACATATTTATTGAACACATGTTTATTGAACATGTTTATTGAACACATACATTCAATATTAAGCTTTCATTATATAAAATTCATTGCACATACTGTTTAGACAACACAATAAAAATCTAATTATTTCTTAAACTTTAGAAAGATTCCTTGATTGTTATATCCCTTATACAGGTATAAGAGAGTCAAAATATGCAGTCAGGAGGCTCTCCATTTTGCCTCTGCAGAAGGCCCATAGGATCTTGTGCCCATGACAAACGTTTTCAGCCGTCCGAGGTGAAAGGCTGCTGTGCCTTTTTCACCACGTGGCTGGTGTGCGATGTCCCAGGTGAGGTCCTCTGTGATGTGGACACAGAGCCACTGGTAGTTGCTGACTCTCTCTGCAGTAGACAGACAGACATAACTTGTAGTGGCTGACTCTCTCTACCAGGGCTGTCCCTAGGACTTTGGTGGCCCTAAACAAAAATTTGGAGTTTTAGGAGCCATTTGTGTAACGTTACTCGGCTCATCAGTATAACTTGTGAGTGAATGGAAATGTATTGCCGCACAGGCAGAGTTACCATGGCTACACACTGAGTTCTTAAAGTGAGCAAGGCAACGTAATATGTACAAAGTGTGAGGAGCGAGCAACACAGAAAGTCACACTGATTGTGTTGCCCCCCCCCCCCCCCCCCCCCCCCTTCAGACGATGAGTCTGAAGGCCTTCCTAAACCAGGGGTACAAGAAGGCGTACATGAGCGGGTTCAGGCAGGAGTTGAGGTACAGCAGCGAGACCACCCACTTCCAGGCTGTAGCGTTGTCTGACATGTCCTGCCCTCATCTAGGCTTTTCTCGTTAGTTCCTGTAGGGCTAGAGCCCGCAAATGTATTATCTTACTTGTCCTTGAGGCCCTCTTTCATACAAAAGAGACCCCAGGTCTCTTGCTCACTTCCAAGTGTCCTTGGTCCTAGGGCACCTACTAATTACATAACTTCCTGTATTAATGCCGCTTTAAATGTTTTGAACCGTGAATGCAATCAATTAAGTAAAAGGCAGACGAAAAACATTCAAAAAGGCCACTAAAATGATCAACATGGGGGTAGACATAAAATAAGTGACGTTTACACTTATTGTATGTGGGGGCACAGAACGACTTTGGAGTGAGATAGAGATGTCTGGCCTCTTTTATATCAATCAGGGCATTAAGGTTTACAAAAAATTGTAGATAATGTACTATAAATCTAGCCCTACAGGAAGGGATGTAATTAGGTGACCTAGGGGTAATGGGCACTTGGGAGTGAGGTAGAGACCTGGAGTCTATGAATGATTAAAGAGGGCCTCAAGGATATACGATATTCAATTTGGGGGCTCTAGCCATACAGGAAGTGATTCACAAAGCAACATCAAATGTGCCATTGAAACACATTTGAAATAAAAGGCCTTGCAATAAATTAATCTAAAGTCATTGGAAAGAGATAGGAACTTGGCCATTGAAAATCTCTAGTCTCTACAAAAAGACTGGTCTTCAGACTTTTTACGCACAGCGGCGTAACTCTAACCCTAAGCCGCGGACCCCAAGTGTCCGCGACCCTATGGTCACCTACTAATTACATAACTTCCTGTAGGGCTGGTATCGTGGATATACACTTTACTTTAACAAAATAAGAGAGGTAGAGAAATCAAAGTTTGAAAGGTTAAAGACTTTATTATCACTTGCACAGAAGTAATAACAAAACATGAGTTGGTTTGCCAAATAACTCTGGAATCAGGCTTCAAGTTATATTCCCAAAATGTGTGGATTCCTCCTACCTGCACAGACCAATCATAACACCCTATGCCTTGGGCCTAATCATTGGAGTTCTCAAATTAAATAGGCATATGTAGACCAGAAGTAAGGAGATCTCCAAAAGTTTTGGTACCACTGTGACCACAGGGGGCGCTATAATTCGTTGTCAAACCTAAACGTCCAGTAGCTCATTTTGATAGCCTAAAGGCAAAAACACAAAAAAGATGTGACTAGCGATGATAGGGCAACTGAAAACCAAACACACTTTTAGACACACTAATGGAGACTACACTGTAAATGTGTGTAGTGATATCCTCCCTCCACACACAAATGAAGAGGTGAATGGAGACTCCACCGTTGTGTGTGTTGTGACGTGTTGGAGGAAATGTCTCCAGAGTACTGAGCTCATGGTCCCCCAAGCCACCAGTGAGTTGAGGAAGAGCCAGCGGGAGGGACTGAAGACTGGGCCAACGTCAGGGGGCAGGACACCATAGAGACCTGCTGGCATCCAAGGGGCTGGAAGGACATTCCAGGTGTGCTGCTAGGAGAACCAACAGAGAGCTCTGGAGAAACATCTGCTAAGCTTGGAGGATTTCAACTGAAAAAACAGGAAGAATCATGGGCTGAACACACAATAACATTCAACAGTTGTTTATTACCATTATGCTTTATTAACAAATACAACTGCAAAATAGTACACATGTAGTATTACATGTACACAATAAACAAGCAGACTAAAATAATAGAAAATCAAACATTACAAATCATAAACAGGTGTGCACAAATGTTGCAAATGTGTTTTATGACGGGATTTGAAAACAGGCAATGTGGGGGCCAGTCTGACATGCAGAGGCCACTCATTCAACACTTCAACACCCATGCAACAGGTCAGCTGACCTGAGTGACCTTGATGGAACGTATGGTTGTAAAAGGTCAGAGAGCTAGGTTGGAGCTAGCCCATTTAATGCTTTGTAGACAAACAATAACATCTTCAAATCAATCCCAAAGCGTACAGGGAGCCAGTGAAGGGAGGCCAGTAGGGGGGTGATGTGCTCTTGTGTGTGAGCACGTGTGTGTGTGTGTGTGTGTGTGTGTGTGTGTGTGTCTACAACCGACAAAGAGACACTGAGGAACCATAAGACCCCCATAGCCCTAACCCAAACCCAAACCCAGGGTGGAGGTCCTCCTGGGTGAAGGTGGACTGGAAGGTGTGGATGTGTGTCAGTGTGTCTGAAGACCCTCCTACATCTGGGGACACTCTGTAGAAGGACAGAGTGCCAGCAGGCCGGTCCAGATACACTCCTACTCGGTTAGAGCCAGGGAGGGGGAGACGTATGTCTGTTCCAATACCATTGTACCAGGCAGTGTAACCACCATCATAACAATCAAGACGCCAGGACTTGTTGCTCCCTCCAAGCAGGGTGTCACCACCCCCTCCTCTCCTTGTGATTCCTCCATATGTCACTCCTATGTAAAAACCTCCATTCCTCTCTACCTCCCAGTAACAGCAGCCAGTCAGACCCTCTCTACACAACACCTGGTACCGGGAGTCAAATCTGTCCGGGTGATCAGGATACGCCTGCTCCACTCTCACCAGCGTCACCTTTCTGTTGTCCTCAGACAGAGAGAGTTCTCTGTGTGCTGTGTTTGGGTCCAGTGTGAGTTCACAGGCATCTGATGGGAGAACAAGACATGATAAGGCTACTAAAGCATTCATCATCATCATCATCATCATCATCACTAGTACTGTTGTCTTGCATACTTCTTATTCCTATCATTTATCGCTTGCCCTCCACCCTCACAAACATTAACATAGAAAGACAAAAAAATCATATAATATGTACTATAGTGGACTACTGTGCTATGACTTTTAAAGTCATAGCACACTAGTCCACACTAGTCATAGGAGGCAAAAAGTACAATTATAAGCATCTGCCATGTACATGTGTACATTGGCGATTGCACCATTTTCATCAACAATCCAGACACACGCAGTAAAACTCATTATTTGTTATCAAAAACTAGTTACCACAGGCCCTTCTTCCCGTTAGAGAAAACAGACCGAAAACAGCATAGCTTTCCTTTTCTCTGCCTACACATATTGATACATGCAGAGTGTATCACAAGTGACAGACATTTGATTATATGTTGGATTAAATCGGTGTTGGGTGTGTATTTTCCATACATACAGTCTATGGTATTATCCGTTATAGTTCCTTTCCTTTGTGCGCAAGTGAGATTATGTTGGCCTGACTCATTCCAATAAATTGTAATCCCATTGACTCCTTCTCCTTTGTTAGTGATGTTTGATTTATTCGACGTTCCTTTACGTCTACACTTATAGAAATGGTCAGAAGCCCACTCCACTCTTAATTAGTCCAAACTAAAATGCAACACATTTCCGCTGGCTCATCAAATGAAGACATTCTTAGACATACGAATAATTACAAACGTACACAAACATATGTATACATATGAACAGATATAACACATACCCAAAGAGACGTATACATACGTAAACATACATATGTACACATATATATACATACATACGAACACAAACACTTGCACATACAGTACATAGAGATAAATATGTATCCATACATAGTTATGTACACATACATACGTACATAAACATACGTAGGCATATATATATATATTATACATATATAAACATACGTAGGCATACCTAAACAGGCATATATATATTATACATATAAACATATATGCAAACCTTGCATACTGACACACACACACACACACACACACACACACACACACACACACATAAAAGCATATATACATACACCGCAAACTGTCATACATACATAAACACATGTACACATACGTATGCATAAATACATTCCCAAACATACTTAAATAACCGTCCCCATAAGTATACGTACGTAAGCATTTGTGAACACATGAACAGATACGTACACATACGTGAGCCTACATACGCACACAAAAGCATGTAATGGCAGTGAAAGTATAATTTATTCAGGAATTGTATGTTTTCTAGTTATTATTGTTCTAATAAACAGTGTTACGCCAAATAGTAATAGTAGTATTCTAGTTTAGATCGAATATGAAATACATGTATCATTATAATCACGTTAATATTGTGATTATTATGTTGTTATGTCTAATAGTATTAGATAATATAATAGTAATTACAATTATTTTATATCATGTGCTGAATATAAAATACATCTAATTACTATGATTAATAATATTAGTAGTAACATTATTATGTTCTAATGTTTGATTTAATTATAGCAATAATAAACATAACAAGAGGTTGTCTTGCACTTCGTGCTCGACACCCTAATTACAATATATATATATATATTTTAAATAATTCGTTATAAAAATAGTATTTATAACAAGAAGTCACACAAGGTTTTCACAGCCCATGCACCACCTATCCCCGCAGCTGCCCTTTTCAAGTGAATCACGGGGGTAGTCCTTTCCACACACACACACACACACACACACACACACACACACACACACACACACACACACACACACACACACACACACACACACACACACACACACACACACACACACACGACAATGTTCACTAATCAGCATATATTGAATTTGCCATAACTCTGCATTTTTTTACACAATCAATACCAATTCAATGAATTTTAATCAGGAAAGTCCATAGATAATGTATACGAAAACTGTTTTTCATTTAAAGCTATGGTTATAAAGAAGAATATTTTTGAAGTTTTCCCGAAATCTTCAATCTACAGCAAAATCTATCCAGACGGACATTATGGGTCCAAGAAGCAAAAGATTTCAGCATGCGAAATAAGGCATGTACATGCATTTTTAATCCATCGAGGCGGAGGTTGTTAAACTTTGACCAGAAGTTATAGCGCCCCCTATGGGGATTTCAGAACCAAACTTTTTATAGACCTTCTTACTGGGGATACAAATGTCGTCTACAAATTTGAAAAACTTTTGTGCAATCAGAGGATGAGCTATAGGGGTTACCAATCCGGAATAATCATACCCAAACCCTAGAATAACAATAGGTATCCACAGCTACAATGTGAAAACCTAATAATAACAATATTTTAGTAACAAACTTTGTAGAAAAAAATTACACCTTTTTTATTTATAATAATAAAAACACCTAATAATAAGGATGATAATAATAAAAGAACAGTAGTTTTGATAATCACATAGAATACACACATAATTACTATTATGTATTATTGTTAGTATCATGATTATTATGCTATGGTTATGTCTAATAATAATCACAACACTACTAATAATCATACTTCATAAATAATTATATAACAATAATAATACCAATTGGATATTATACAAATAGGATTAATTGTGATGGTTAATAATATTAATATACTTAAAATACATGATGTCAACCATCATAAACCAATCAACCATCTAGAATTTGAATGAACGGACGTCACCTCCTGCTGTGTGGATAGACTTTACATCTCAGTGGTTAGTGTGTGTTAGGATGAATTTAACTAAACAGACACTTACACTTCTTTAGAGCTGGTTTCAGCCTCCACACTCCACCGTGCTCCACACTGTGGGGGGGGGGGGGGGGGGGGGGGGGGGGGGAACATAGTGAGAGCAGCAAGTTGAAACATTCAACTTCATCATCTGTTGTCTCATCACTTTCTACACAACATGAGTTACAGCTGCGTTTTAAAACCACTTCATCTAGCAGCTGGTTGAATCCTTGTAGGAGACATTGTCCCTGAGTGGTGAGCTGTCCTCTCCATACCTGAGAGTGTCCAGTGTCCAGCGTGGATCCTCCAGTCCAGCAGAGAGCAGCGTAACTCCCGAGTCTCCTGGGTGATTGTAGCTCAGGTCCAGCTCTCTCAGATGAGAGGGGTTGGAGCTCAGAGCTGAGGCCAGAGAAGCACAGCCTTCCTGTGTGACTAGGCAGCCAGACAACCTACACACACACACACACACACACACACACACACACACACACACACACACACACACACACACACACACACACACACACACACACACACACACACACACACACACACATTATTCCATCTGGATGAGTTATTCTCATTAATATTCTATATTTAGTGGTGTACAACTGACCTGAGAGTTTCCAGTGTACAGTGTGGACTCCCCAGTCCAGCAGAAAGCAGCTTCACTCCTGAATCCTGCAGATCATTGGTACTCAGGTCCAGCTCTCTCAGACTAGAGGAGTTGGAGCTGAGAACTGAGGCCAGAGCTTCACAGCATCTCTCTGACAGATTACAGACATTCAGCCTTCACACAAAATAACCAAAAGTTAGGACCTGTAATTAAAAGCATTTTACATACGTGACAAAAATAGAACTAATGTTAATAAACTGGATCTTTAAATATTGAGAGTTAGATGTCACATACATGTTAAATTATTAAACAAAACTTATCTTCATACTTCTATTAAAAGACTCCCTTTATGAAGAGGCTGTAATTAAACCTTAATAAACAACAAACAATTCCATCTTAATGTCTGACTACATGATAAGTAGAATAAGAATGTTATACAACATACACCTTACACCATCATTAACAAACTATAACAATTTATTACACGGCTTTGTTGAATACTCTATTCTGATTGGTCAATCACAGCATTCTCAGTCTGTTATTTCTGTATAACATACCGTTACTATGAATAACACACCATTGCTATGGGCGCTATTCCCAACTGTAGAATCTAGCAGACTAGTTTCTTAAGGCGGAAACATTTTAATACTTTTTTTTAATCTAAAAAATAGTTTTGTGTTGTTATTTTTTGTGTCAAATGACCGATTTATTTTGCCTCAGGATCCTGCATCACCCTGTTGCTTTATTTTTTACAATAACTAGCTGTAGCTAGTTGTACATTACCCCTTACATAAAACTTCCCCCTTATACTGTCATGGCAACACAAATATAAACATGTTTCGTTATTCCTATGAAAATAGTATATCCATGCCTATTAACTTTATGGATGTGAATCTGTTAAATACCATCTGATATGAAACCTTGTGGTGTAACTGTTTGCACATTGAGTAAAACTGACCTGAGAGTTTCCAATGTGCAGTGTGGACTCCCCAGTCCAGCAGAGAGCAGCTTCACTCCTGAATCCTGCAGATCATTGGTACTCAGGTCCAGCTCTCTCAGACTAGAGGTGTTGCAGCTGAGAACTGAGGCCAGAGCTTCACAGCATCTCTCTGACAGATTACAGACATTCAGCCTTCACACAAAATAAACAGGTACATGTTAGAAAGTTTAGAATATTGAATAGTGGTTTTGTAGTGTTAAAACGGTCAATGTTCTGTATATAATTACTTTTATATTCTAGTATTATGTATATTGTGTTGTGTTTATTGTAATAAATGTTATTAGTTCACTTGAGATGTTTTGTATATTATTCTAACTTTTATATTCTAGTATTATGTATATTGTGTTGTGTGTATAGTTATACATGTTTTCAGTACATCTACAGAGATTTTTTGTATATAACTTATATTCTAGTATTATGTATATTGTGTTGTTTTTATTGTAATATATGCAATTAGTGAACCTACAGAGATGTTTTCGAGGCTTTGACCACTGGCATCAGCCTCAGAAGACCCTCCTCTGAAGCAGAGTATTTCTTCAGGTCAAACACGTCCAGCTCCTCTTCTGATGACAGTAAGATGAAGGCCAGAGCTGACCACTGAGCAGGGGAGAGAGATTCTCTGGAGAGACTTCCTGATGTCAGGTACTGCTGGATCTCCTCCACTAGAGAATGGTCGTTCAGCTCATTCAGACAGTGGAACAGATTGATGCTTCTCTCTGGAGAGAGATTTCCACTTATCTTCTCCTTGATGTAAGACACTGTTTCCTCATTGGTCAGTGATGTACTTCCTGTCTTTCCAAGAAGACCTCGTAGGAGAATCTGATTGGTCTCCAGAGAGAGGCCCAGGAGGAAGCGGAGGAACAAGTCTAGGTGTCCGTTCTCACTCTGTAAGGCCTTGTCCACAGCACTCTGGTAGAGGAGGAGGAGTTGATCTTCCCTGGAGGTTGGTTGTTCTTCTGAGAGCAGATTCACACCAGTGTCGATGAAGGCCAGAAAGACATAAAGGGCAGCCAGAAACTCCTGGAAGCTCAGATGGACAAAGCAGAACACCTTGTCCTGGTACAGCCCACACTCCTCTTTAAAGATCTGGGTGAACACTCCTGAGTACACTGAGGCTGCTCTGATATCGATGTCACACTCTGCCAGGTCTGCCTCATAGAAGATCAGGTTGCCTTTCTCCAGCTGGTAAAAAGCTAGTTTTCCCAGAGAAACAATGATCTTCCTGCTCTCTGAACTCCAGTGTGGATCTGTTTCAGCTCTCCCACTATACTTCCTGTCCCTCTGTATGGACTGAACCCTCAGGAAGTGGATGTACATCTGAGTCACAGTCTTGGGCATCTCTTCTCCTCTCTGGGATGTTTTGAAGAAGTCCTCCAGAACTGTAGCAGTGATCCAACAGAAGACTGGGATGTGACACATGATGTAGAGGCTTCGTGATGTCTTGACGTGAGAGATTATTGCACTGGCCAGCGGCTCTTCTCTGAATCTCTTCCTGAAGTACTCCTCCTTTTGTGGGTCGGTGAACCCTCTCACCTCTGTCACCATGCCAACACACTCAAAAGGGATCAGATTGGCTGCCGCAGGGCGTGTGGTTATCCAGATGCGAGCGGAGGGAAGCAGGTCGCCCCTGATGAGGTTTGTCAGCAACACGTCCACCGAGGTGGACTCTGTGACATCAGTCCAGATAGGGTTGTTCTGGAAGTCCAGAGGAAGTCGACACTCATCCAGACCATCCAAGATGAAGACAACTTGGAACCTGTCATATCTGCAGATTCCTGCTTCTTTGGTTTCAATAAAGAAATGATTAAGAAGTTCCACCAAGCTAAATTCTCTCTCTTTCAGTAAATTCAGCTCTCTGAAAGTGAAGAGAAAAGTGAAGTGTATGTCGTGGTTGGCTTTGCCTTCAGCCCAGTCCAGAGTGAACTTGTGTGTTAAGACAGTTTTACCAATGCCGGCCACTCCAGTTGTCATTATTGTTCTGATTGGTTGATCTTGTCCAGGTAAGGGTTTAAAGATGTCTTCACATTTGATTGGTGTTTCCTCCTTGGCTGGTTTCCTGGAAGCTGTTTCAATCTGTCTGACCTCATGTTCCTTGTTGACCTCTCCACTGCCTCTCTCTGTGATGAAGAGCTCTGTGTAGAAGTCATTCAGAGCTGTTTGCTGTCCTGCTTTAGCGATTCCCTCAAACACACACCTGAACTTCTTCTGCAGATGAGACTTGATTGTATGTTGGCACTCAACAGCAGCAGTTCCTAAATTAGAAAAACCAGAAGACGTATATTATACATGATATTTCCACAGCAATGTGGTCGGTGTGACGACAGTCGTATTATAAATTCTACTTAATTCTACTCTAAAACTTGCTCAGTAGTGCGATCATGGTTGAGTATCAGTGACTTGCTATGCTGATATAACAAGATAGTGTTCATCTCATCCACCTGCCCGGGAGACACACTGAGCACTAATGCATCGGCTAGCTTTTTGACCTGCTCCACCGGCCATCAGTGGCAACACGTCTGTTCACTGCAATGATTATACGTTTTTAATATGTTTTTAATCTTCTATAGAAAGACAGAAGATTGTGCTAAATGAGTGTTACCACAGCATGCGTTATCAGACAGAACGATCTCTCTGTCTCCACAGAGACCGGCCACTGTTTGATTCCATAGATGTATTATTTTTATATATATATTTTTTTTTAACCTTTATTTAACCAGGAAAAAGGGTCATTGAGATTAAAAGCTATTTTTCAAGAGAGACCTGGCCAAGAGGGCAGCGTAAAACAAACAGATGCATTTAGGTTTCATACGCACAAATGCACAATTACAATTTTGGGATTAATTGATAACGAATTAAACACAGGGAAAATGCCCAATACTTCCACGTTCTATGTCCTTTAGTATTGAGCCAAAGGCATCATATGAAATCAGTTCTGACAATTGTACGTCTTTCTGTGCGAAGGGGGCTGCATATTTAAAAGCTTTTTCTCCGAGCTCAGTGCAAGCACGCGGAACGGACACCGCGGGCTCTCTCTTATGCACTCCTGCAGCTCTATGATTGTAGGCGCAGCCGTCTAGTTTCCCACCTGCTGTACCCTCCATTGCTGAAAGAATAGCGTGGCGGACGAGTGCTGCTCTGCGCCGCACTATATACACGGTGTCGTGGGCGGGGCCAACGCTGATTGGTACATTGTTTACTTTTCAGTGCACGCCAGTGCGCGCACGGGACAAGCCCAGACGGCTACGCCTACAATCATAGAACTATAGTTAGAATGACATCACTGAAGTTCGAAGTGGGCCAGGGTGCTGGTAATCGCGCTGGGCACAACCGGCGGAGAGAGCCCCTTCCCTGGTGCACAGCCCAGAAGGCATTCCGAAAAGCCGGAGTTCCATAGCGAAAACGCAATGATATTGTTTTCATTGTCACCAGTTCAGTCCCGTTCAGCTCACGCGAGAAGTCCAGTTCTAGCACACGGGACGGAGACACGCCAGCAACATTTCAGATGAGTGCAGAGAACACACAAGCCCAGTTGAATTCGACAAAGTTGCGTCTAGAAAGCAACGGTGAAAACAAAAGCATCTATCAAAAGCCTATTTTCCCCAAAACAAACGGGAGACGAGACTAACGTGGAGACGTGCATGCCGCCATCTTGGATTGGCGGTGGGACTTCTTGGAAGTTCTGTGTTCACGATATATTAATATATATATATATATATATATATATATATATATATATATATATATATATATATATATATATATTTATATTAATATATATATATATATATATATATATATATATATTTATATTAATATATATATAAACATATACCGTTATTATTAATGGTATATTATAGTAGCCTATATTATATAGTATATCAGGCTAATAATGGCCTGATAAAGTCAAGTATAGTAAAAAATAAATAAAAAAAGCCAGGAAAAACGAGGGTCTGGGACTGCGGTCCTGAATCTGCAGCCTCCATTGCAGGAACTTACTTTTGAAACATATGCTACTTAAGTAAAGTAGACCTTATGTTATTAATATTTTGGTGACTGGCATTGCTAAACACGTGGCAGTTGATGTTTGTAATGGTTGCTACATGTTTTTCAATAATTCCAATAATAAGCAAGTGCTGGACAGCTGCTATGACTGGGGCTCCGAAAGCAACGCATTGGCCCCGCCCCCTGCCATTTATCTGATACCCCCACAATAACCATACATATGTGGATCAAACCATTTAACCTGATACCCCCACAATAACCCTACATATCTGGATCAAACCATGTAACCTGAGAACACCACAACAACCCTACATATCTGGACTAAACCATTTAACTTGATACCTCTACAATAACTCTGCATATCTTGAACCAACCATTCAACATAAGAGTTTTCTCTGTTTTCAAAATAACAGTAAATTATTGACTCTTACTAAAAATAAGAGTCTTCTGAGTTTTTAAAATAAGGGTCTCTTACCACCCCACAGTGTGTTGGCCAGTTCCTCCTGGTTTATCTCCATCAGGGAGAACAGTGCGATGTCTACCACTCCCTCTATGGCACGCCTCCTCTGCTCCTCTTTTCTACCATCCACCTCCTTCTCCTCCCTCTGACTCTCTGAGCATTGTGGGTAATCTGGGAAGAGAACCCTCCAGAGCTTCTTCAGCTCCTTGTCTAGAAAAGCGTGTGCGTTCTCCTCAGCCCTCTGGAACAGAACAAACATCAAGGGGAACTTTACTCTGAACTAACTGAGGACATCAGAAGCATCTGTCCTAGATTCACGTCCCGCTGGTCTAAAGAGGGAAGCCTGGAGACTATTAGCACCACAAGAGATGCTTTTTAATGTTCATGTAGAGCTAAAGTCAAATGTCTTGTTGGACATTTACACACATTGATCAGCTCTGTTTGATGCTGCTGTACAGACTGAGCACTGGTAACCTTTGACCTCTCCTGGGGATGTCTGTGGAGAGAACACATATACATATACACACACACACACACACACACACACACACAAACACACACACACACACACACACACACACACACACACACACACACACACTTTGGATCCATTAAATTGTTCCTAACTTGTAAACATCAGTATCGGTAGAGTCTGATAACAACCAACTGGTCTGTTTTCATCGTCTGTTTGAAACTCCTACCTCTCCTCTCTGGAGGGGCGTTCATCTTTAAAGTTAGTAGGATGACCCATAGAGTGGTCACTCTTCATGGAGACACAGCTGGGTCCAGGGGAGTCTGCTCTCTCCTGCTGGACTCTTCTAGAAAAACAAAAACCAGGATTTATGGACGTTTGATAGATGCTGTATTTTTATAATCTAAACAAAAAACTCACCTTTTCTCAATAGACTGATTTCCATCTTTAAAGTTAATAGGATGACCCATAGAGTGGTCACTCTTCATGGAGACACAGCTGGGTCCAGGGGAGTCTGCTCTCGCCTGCTGCTCTGGGCTTCAACACAACACACACACACAGCTTTTACTCAGAATAATGATGGTGTCATGATATATCACTGCTGAGCTCTGAGATGGACAACAGTCACAGACAGTGAGAGATCCACATCTTACCTCTTAGCTTTGCTCTGGTGGCCATGTTCCCCAGACAGAGTGGTTTTAGAGGTAGGACCCCCCTCCTCTCTCTCCTCATTCATAGTAGACTGAGACCTGGACACAAACACAACGACGTTTCTGTGGGTTATACTTGAGTACCGAATGTTAAATTCCCTTACTGAAGACTTCATATACTCCTCCCCATATATTATTCACACCTCTCTCTCTCTCTCAGCCCCCCCCCCCGTCAGCAACCCACCCACCACACCGCACCCCCACCATGGAAAGACGCAGCTTTCGTAAGTGACGGGTAACCCCCAAAATGACAAGCCCTCAAAATGCTACAATTGCCATCAAAGCCCTAAGGTGGTGGGGAGGGGGAAAGGGGGGTTTGTTTATTCCGTTTGAAACGGAACACAGCATAGCGTAGCGTAGCTTTTCTCCTTGTTGGTCTCTACTCAAGCTAACTTTCAGCAACCGCTAGCTTTCCCGGCCGCCGCCAACGCTACGCAACCCCGATTTGGGAGTTATTGAGTACCGTAGGGGCAGGCGTCCTTTGGCTACCACACCTCCCCCCATCCAACCCCAGCTCAGGTCAACATTTTCATGGGCAGAATTAGCCTGTTCTTCCCACTGAGACACACACACACACACACACACACACACACACACACACACACACACACACACTCTCTCATCTGGACTTTAAATCTGGTTTAGGCTAAAACTGGTCTGTGGAGTTGGGAGAAGAAAAAAAGTGTGTGTGTGTGTGTGTGTGTGTGTGTGTGTGTTAGTGTGTGTGTGTGTGTGTGTGTGTGTGTGTGTGTGTACGGACCAGAACAGCCCACGAATCCCCGGACAAGAGGAGTGTCCTCATTTCATTGACGCAAGTTTATGGTTTAGCGGGCTGTGTGTGTGTGTGTGTGTGTGTGTGTGTGTGTGTGTGTGTGTGTGTGTGTGTGTGTGTGTGTGGTTCTGTCTGTTACCAAAACTGAATCATCTGTGTGTGTGTGTGTGTGTGTGTGCGTGTGTGTCAGAAAAGGCATCATGATGTTCATCATGTTGTTCCGTCGGTCACGGCGGCGAGATACATTGAGTTGGCAGAGTACAAAATGGCCGACAGCGGTTGAAACTCTCCGCTCTCTCACACCGACGGTTCCTCCAGGCTGTCAGCGCCAGATTAAACTGTCGCCGTCTTAGCCGAACCTCTCTCTCTCTCTCTCTCTCTCTCTCTCTCTCTCTCTCTCTCTCTCTCTCTCTCTCTCTCTCTCTCTCTCTCTCTCTCTCTCTCTCTCTCTCTCCAAATATGACACCAAATATGGACAGACACAAACACATAGAAAAAAGTTAAGTTGTCTTTGTAAACAAGACACAGAAAATGTTTACATGTTCTCTAGTTCTCTCTTTTCTCTCTTCCACTTTCTTTCAGAACTGTTTTGCCATTACTTCTCTCTCTCTCTCTCTCTCTCTCTCTCTCTCTCTCTCTCTCTCTCTCTCTCTCTCACACGCTGGAGGTTAGAACCAGAAGGAAGGTGTGGGAGCTGTGCGGTAAGACTTACAAAAGCACCAAACACTCATTATGCATATTGCAGAAAAGATTAATTAGGATAGAAACAACACAGGATACTATGCTTTTCTTGAAAACACATGCTTTGAAGTTTTGGCTTTCGTTGAGTCTAAAACACCACAAATAATGTTTAAAGCAAGGAAATATTCACATACAGGCAACGTACAAAAAAATGTTTTCAGAAAGGGATGGGGGTTATGAATTAAGAAGTCCATTGAATCTAACAAATACATTTGTCCGGACCACCACCCAAACTTAGGTTGGAGACACCAACCAAACATACAGTCAGTTAAAAGTAAAACTATTATCACATTCTTTCTTCTGTTCTTTGTACTCACCTTATAATGTTTCTGTCAGACTATTTCGTTTATAAAGTGTTGTTCTTTGTCTCCAGAAAGAGAGAACTGCCTTCATGTCGTGTGACTTTGATTTGGGTTTAAAACTTAACTTCCTGTCCTCCACCTGCTAGCTAGCACAGTGGTTCTACTTTCTTAGAAGTCGTCATGGTTCCTGTAAACACACACACACACACACACACACACACACACACACACACACACACACACACACACACACACACACACACACACACACACACACACACACACACACACACACAAGTGTCAAACGTGTCAAGAGGAAACCACCATCATTGTCTCCACAGCATCTAACATTGTGTTGTTTGACTCAATATGGCCACTCTGACTGCTGCAGGGACTCAAATGCTTCACTCTGTTTCTACTGGTTGATGCCTGCGCCTTGGAAGAGAAGTTACTTATTTAACAAATTAGAATCGTTTTTGTCTTTACACACACACACACACACACACACACACACACACACACACACACACACACACACACACACACACACACACACACACACACACACACACATTTATGCACACAGAAATATATTCCTACTGCGTGGATATCATTCACAGTCCAGACAGTCTCCCTATGGTCTGCAGATTCCCTCCCAATCTTCAAGAAACATTCACAACGGCACACACAGAAAATATTAACGTCTGTATTTTGTTATAATTTGAGATCTGTTCATATTAATTACAAATGTTATGTAATTGTGTTAAATCCATAAGTCCACTTGATATCACTTATGAGTATAAATGAGTAGCCTTTCTTAAAATTAAGATTAAAAAACCATTGTCACTCTTACGTTGCACTACCACTAATAATAAATAATAAAAATAATAAACTTGTGTTCTGCTCCCTAAAGCTACTCTGCACTCTGTCTAGTTGTTACATGTATATAATGAACATATATCGTGAAATTCTACTTGAGATGCCTAGTAATAGTCCAAACACACACACACACACGAAATTATTCTTCATATCATATATTGATACAACACATAGAGGTAGAATATAGTAGGTAGCGTAGTGGACATGTCTAGGAGTAGTCAAGCACTATACTGGAAGGTAGTGGACATGTCTAGAAGTGGTCAAGTGCTATACTAGAAGGTAGTGGACATGTCTATGAGTGGTCAAGCGCTATACTAGAAGGTAGTGGACATGTCTATGAGTGGTCAAGCGCTATACTAGAAGGTAGTGGACATGTCTAGGAGTGGTCAAGCGCTATACTAGAAGGTAGTGGACATGTCTAGGAGTGGTCAAGCGCTATATTAGAAGGTATATAGCGCTAAATATGTTTTAAATAGTCAACTAGAGTTTACGAACTCGGACACAAGAGAGGAATAAATGAACAATATGAAGGGTAGCAGTAAATAAACTAGCAGCCCCTGTTGTCCTTACGAAGCACTCCTGTTGCAGCTATTAACGTTAATCTAAGTAGCTATGTTTATAAGGCACCTTGTTGTAACCTTAACCTCAATAACCTCGACGTGTAAAGAAAACAATGATGATCGTTGAAAGAACTACTAAAAGCATACTGTATACAGGCTTATTATACACTACGCTGTACATCCGTATAGGGGAGCACAGAGGGTCTCTGTCGGACGCGTGGAGCGCGGCGTCATATTCTAAAACGAACGCACCCCCCATCGTAGCCACGCCCACTGGTGGACAAAACATCGTAAAAAAGAAATTAATGGTCGAAAGAAATACAGAATCGTACATCCCAAAACATATCTTATTAAAGAAAGTAAGCCAATTCATGTTTTTTTTACGACCAGTTTCTTACAGTTACGAGATTATTATTTTTTTACGTACAATACTTTCAATAATAAAGTCCCATATTTCACTGTGTCCTCCACTAGCCACAGAGGTTTCATGACAACCTGTGGCTCCCAACTCTAAATACAGATTAGCGTCTTGTTTGCATGAAAACTAGTGTGTAGGCAGCCAGACAACACACACACACACACACACACACACACACACACACACACACACACACACACGCACGCACACGCACGCACACACACACACGCACGCACACGCATGCACGCACGCGCGTTAGAAAACAAGAAATTACAATGATCTAAAAATCGAACCTGACAAAGAACATACAACGCTTTCAGAAACACCGTGGATCAAACCAGGAAACAACAATAAGGACTGTCTGTTGAAGTCATTCCAATAATCAATACTTAACCAAAGATCCTCATTGGTTTGTTAGGACTGCTGTTGGCTGTGCATCACTGCACCTGTCCTCCACACACCTCCACCCAAAGCTCAACTCCAACTTAATGATGTTGAAATGCAAGACGCAGTTTAGTGACATTAAGTGTGTCTCTAATTCTCTGAGTCAGTCAGTCACTGTGGTTTAATTTAATGGGGTTGGGTTCGTGTTGGGTCTCTATCTTCTGTTCGCTTGTTGTGGTGTGTGTGTTGAGCACCAAAGGCACTTCAGCCATTCCAAACACCTACACCACACACACACACACACACACACACACACACACACACACACACACACACACACACACACACACACACACACACACACACACACACACACACACACACACACACACACACACACACACACACACACACACACACACACACACACACACACACACACACACACACACACACACACACACACACACCTGTGTCTCCTTCACCCTAATGTTGGCCAGAAGGTGAACTGCACCGAAGTGGATTCGCCGCCCCCTCGTGGTTCCATATGTAATAACATAGTACTAAAACATGGCTTTGATAAACGGCTTCATATCTTACTATTAAGTCATTTATCAGACGCGTTCATCCAAAGCTACTTACAGTGAATACAGATACACATAGGCACTGGAAGTATGGCGCTGAGGATGCTGCAGCACCCCCTGTTGGCTGAGAGTGAAATAATATTGTGGTTTTTAATAATTTATTTGATTTATTAAGGCACTTGTGTTGGCATTATTTAGTATTAACACTATTTATACAGAAATAGCAAAGTTGTGACGGTAGCAAAGTAACATAGCACAGAAAAGGATTTCAGATGTTTCCACGTTACCAGAAAAGTCTTTGTATGTTGCAGCGCATGAGCCTACGAAGGTGTCCATTGTAACTTTTGTTACAATGGGAGACCAGGGGCCAGGGTGCTGGGCTCCCTCAAGAGAAAGTGTGGAGGGGTCCATAACATTCTGTCAAAATGAAACATTTATTCAAACACTGTTCTCTTCATTAGCTTCACTTTCAGTGTGTTTAAATGTAATAAAGAATATATTATATATAGCCTATATAATTCATACACCCCCATCTAGGCGTGTGTTATAAATTATGCTTTAACACAATTCCAAAATGTTCTCCTGATGAAAAGTTCTCTTCAGCTTAGCAATAATAGTTTGTGGAGGCAATCATTAACTTTTAAAAATTGCTTCTTATTTGGAGACCCTCCGAAAGCCAGGTAGTAATAAAGTGTATTAATGGTATCCTGATTATACATTTGTTAGCCTATGTTGTACTTTTTATTTTGTGAAACCCCAACCTTGAAGTTGAAACTGTTCCTGTGCTGAACACACGAGAACATTCAGTTGGATCCACTGAATTGTTTATGACCATTATGCTTTATTAACAAATACAACGGAAATTGTCCCTTACATGTACACAATAAACACAAGGACTAAAATAATAGAAGTAGCAGACATTACAAATCCTAAACAGGTGTACACATATCACATGTTCTGCTGCCATGTTGTTCCCAACACAAGGAATCAATATTCAGTTTCAAGTCATTCACAACATGAACATCATTAGCTTTTCCCATAGACAACTTGCATTATGAATATAATATTAAATCTGCTTTAAATCAGATTCCATGTTAGGCTTATCAAAATAAAAAAGAATATTAGAGCCCTTTAGTATGAAACTGGATTGGATTTGGATTTACCATCAGTACATATTTAAAATACATTTAAAAAAAATTGAACATTAGAACAAATCTTTGTAAAACATGCTTAGTTAACCCAATGGAAGATCTTAAAAGTAACTTCCTTTCATGGTTTATCATGCAAACATTTCAGAAGCCCAACAAAATGTAGCATTTGGAGTATAGTTGAGTATAAGTATTAAAATCAACCAAAATATTGACGAGAATGAATCAGATGATATGCGTGTATTTATATGTCTGTGTCTGTGTATGCATGTGTGTGTGTGTCTTTGTATGTGTGTCTCTGTGTGTGTGTGTGTGTGTGTGTGTGTGGCTACAATCGACCAAGAGCCACTGAAGCACCATCCCCCCATAACCTAAACGCAGGGAGGAGCTCCTCCTGGGTGAATGTGGACTGGAAGGTGTGGATGTGTGTCGGTGGGTCTGAGGACCCTCCTACATCTGGGGACACTCTATAGAACGACAGAGTACCAGCAGACCGGTCCAGATACACTCCTACTCTGTTAGAGCTAGCGGGGGGGAGACTTATGTCTGTTCTTCTACCGTTGTACCAGGCAGTGTAACCACCATCATGACAAACAAGACTCCAGGACTTGTCGTTCCCTCCAAGCCTGCTGTCATCACCCCTTCCTTTCCTTGTGATTCCTCTGTATGTCACTCCTATATCAACACGTCCTTCCCTCTTTACCTCCCTGTAACAGCGGTCAGTCAGACCCTCTCTACACAACACCTGGGACCAGGAGTCAAATCTTTCTGGGGGATCAGGATATGACTGCTCCTCTCCAACCAGCATCACCTTTCTGTTGTCCTCAGACAGTGAGAGTTGTCTGTTGGCTGTGTTTGGGTCCAGTGTGAGTTCACAGGCATCTGACGAGAGAACAAGACATGATTAGGCTGCTAAACACACAGAAATAAGATAACACTTTATTAGTCCAATGTTGTGTTACAGCAGCAGGAAGAAAGACTAACCCAGAATAGAGATATGAGAAAAACATTGAGGCTAAATAAAGATAAAGATAAATAAATAATAATAGTAAACAAAATATAATAATGGGGACCCAGACAGTTCTGCCGAGCTCTCTGTGGGGGGTTTTGCACGTTCCTAGTTCCTGGCTCCTGGTGGGGTCAAACAGCAAGTCCAGGATTTTATTCACTCTTGTTTTGCATTTGACGTCCTGTGTAAAGTTAGCCAAGGTTTTGGAGAAGGAGACTTGGTTGGAGTCTCCATTGATTGTCATGAACGCGCTGGGGTGTTGTGTCTCTAATCCCGCGACGGTATAATGGGTGATGTCACAAACGTGCGCAGCCACCACCGATGGTGGCATGTAGATACAATAGCCTCAGTCCAACAGCCAGCAGCTCTATATCTGGAGTACAGATGCTCTCCTTTCACAGTAACATGTCCAAGGTTACACCATTATAAGTTAACAAAGATGGCTAGGCCTCCTCCCTTTTTTTTTTACTGCTCTGACCTCACCTATCTGCTCGAGCTAGAGTGAAGCCGGCTAGCTCGACCGAACAGTCCGGGATGTTCCCGGTCAGCCATGTCTCCATGAAACACAACAAAGTGCAATCCCGGTACTTGCGCTAACTAAGTCTAATGCAGTGAGTCTAATGCTGTGAGGCTAATACAGTGAGTATAGTGCTGTGAGTCTAATACAGTGAGTCAAATGCTGTGAGGCTAATACAGTGAGTATAGTGCTGTGAGTCTAATACAGTGAGTATAATGCAGTGAGTCTAATACAGTGAGTATAATGCAGTGAGTCTAATACAGTGAGTCTAATGCTGTGAGTCTAATACAGTGTGTCTAATGCTGTGAGTCTAATACAGTGAGTCTAATGCAGTGAGTCTAATGCTGTGAGTCTAATGCTGTGAGTCTAATGCTGTGAGTCTAATACAGTGAGTCTAATGCTGTGAGTCTAATACAGTGAGTCTAATGCAGTGAGTCTAATGCTGTGAGTCTAATACAGTGAGTCAAATGCTGTGAGGCTAATACAGTGAGTCAAATGCTGTGAGGCTAATACAGTGAGTAAAGTGCTGTGAGTCTAATACAGTGAGTATAATGCAGTGAGTCTAATACAGTGAGTATAATGCAGTGAGTCTAATACAGTGAGTCTAATGCTGCGAGTCTAATACAGTGTGTCTAATGCTGTGAGTCTAATACAGTGAGTCTAATGCTGTGAGTCTAATGCTGTGAGTCTAATGCTGTGAGTCTAATGCTGTGAGTCTAATGCTGTGAGTCTAATGCTGTGAGTCTAATGCTGTGAGTCTAATACAGTGAGTCTAATGCTGTGAGTCTAATACAGTGAGTCTAATGCAGTGAGTCTAATGCTGTGAGTCTAATACAGTGAGTCAAATGCTGTGAGGCTAATACAGTGAGTCAAATGCTGTGAGGCTAATACAGTGAGTAAAGTGCTGTGAGTCTAATACAGTGAGTATAATGCAGTGAGTCTAATACAGTGAGTATAATGCAGTGAGTCTAATACAGTGAGTCTAATGCTGCGAGTCTAATACAGTGTGTCTAATGCTGTGAGTCTAATACAGTGAGTCTAATGCAGTGAGTCTAATGCTGTGAGTCTAATGCTGTGAGTCTAATGCTGTGAGTCTAATACAGTGAGTCTAATGCTGTGAGTCTAATACAGTGAGTCAAATGCTGTGAGTCTAATGCTGTGAGTCTAATGCAGTGAGTCAAATGCTGTGAGTCTAATGCTGTGAGTCTAATGCAGTGAGTCTAATGCTGTGAGTCTAATGCAGTGAGTCTAATACAGTGAGTCTAATGCAGTGAGTCTAATGCTGTGAGTCTAATGCAGTGAGTCTAATGCTGTGAGTCTAATGCAGTGAGTCAAATGCTGTGAGTCTAATGCTGTGAGTCTAATGCTGTGAGTCTAATTCAGTGAGTCAAATGCTGTGAGTCTAATACAGTGAGTCAAATGCTGTGAGTCTAATACAGTGAGTCAAATGCTGTGAGTCTAATACAGTGAGTCAAATGCTGTGAGTCTAATACAGTGAGTCTAATACAGTGTGTCTAATACAGTGAGTCTAATGCTGTGAGTCTAATGCTGTGAGTCTAATGCTGTGAGTCTAATGCTGTGAGTCTAATGCTGTGAGTCTAACACAGTGAGTATAATGCTGTGAGTCTAATGCTGTGAGTCTAATGCTGTGAGTCTAATACAGTGAGTCTAATGCTGTGAGTCTAATGCTGTGAGTCAAATGCTGTGAGTCTAATACAGTGAGTCTAATGCTGTGAGTCTAATGCAGTGAGTCTAATGCTGTGAGTCTAATACAGTGAGTCAAATGCTGTGAGTCAAATGCTGTGAGTCTAATACAGTGAGTCTAATGCTGTGAGTCTAATGCTGTGAGTCTAATGCTGTGAGTCTAATACAGTGAGTCTAATGCTGTGAGTCTAATGCTGTGA
Source organism: Lota lota (assembly GCA_026745465.1). Taxonomy (NCBI): domain Eukaryota; kingdom Metazoa; phylum Chordata; class Actinopteri; order Gadiformes; family Lotidae; genus Lota; species Lota lota. The sequence goes on along the minus strand of JACYXH010000057.1, from coordinate 441,636 downwards.
GTCTAATGCAGTGAGTCTAATGCTGTGAGTCTAATGCTGTGAGTCTAATGCAGTGAGTCTAATGCTGTGAGTCTAATGCAGTGAGTCTAATGCTGTGAGTCTAATACAGTGAGTCTAATGCTGTGAGTCTAATGCTGTGAGATCTCACGTTCCCCATGACAATCGATAGAAGGCAAGGGTTAAGTCTCCTGTTCCTCTTCTGCCTCTCCCTTACTTTAGCTCCCCTCCCCCCCCCCCCCCTCCCCCCCAGTGTCTCCGTAGCCCCTACTGGAGCCTGATGGTCAGAAGATCTTCCCTGGTATAGTCCAGCATTGTCTGGTCAGTCCGGTTTAACACACACACAAAATAACACGGGTAACACCAACTCAAATAAAACTCAACCAAAAGATATAGATATAGAAGACATAGAAAGAAGATAAAAGGCATGTTATAGTGTAATTCCACCTTGATAATGCTTCCTACGCCCTCATAACACACAATACTGGAACAGCTTGTTGTAGTATCACTAGTTGGTTGAGGATTCATCAATAGATAGACAGTTTATGTGTATAACAGTTTGGTGAAGATACATGATGTCAGCAATCATCTTCATTCCCAGTAGGATTTGAATGAACGGACGTCAACTCCTGCTGTGTGAATGGACTTTCCATCTCAATAGTCAGTGTGTGTTGTGATGAATCAAACTAAACAGACACTTACACTTCTTTAGAGCTGGTTTCAGCCTCCACACTCCACTGTGCTCCACACTGGGGGGGAAACAAAGTGAGAGCAGCAAGTTGAAACATTCACCTTCATCATCTGTTGTCTCATCACTTTCTACACAACATGAGTTACAGCTGCGTTTTGAAACCACTTCATCTAGCAGCTGGTTGAATCCTTGTAGGACACATTGTCCCTGAGTGGTGAGCTGTCCTCTCCATACCTGAGAGTGTTCAGTCTCCAGCGTGGATCCTTCAGTCCAGCAGAGAGCAGCATAATTCCTGAGTCTCCTGGGTGATTGTAGCTCAGGTCCAGCTCTCTCAGATGGGAGGGGTTGGAGCTCAGAGCTGAGGCCAGAGAAGCACAGCCTTCCTGTGTGACCAGGCAGGAAGACAACCTACACACACACACACACACACACACACACACACACACACACACACACACACACACACACACACACACACACACACACACACACACACACACACACACACACACACACACACTTTATTCTACCTAGATAAGAACAGGCTACTAAAGTAAACAGATTAATAAAGTTTATTAAACAAAAACTGTATTGAACTTTATTGAGACAAAGCTTGAGACAAAGCAAGTGGGGTAAGGGTGGAGTATGGTTGTCATGGCTACAGAATAGCTGTGAAACAACAACGGTTTGGAGCTCCATTGATCAGCTGAGATTCTACAGTATGCTACAGTATACTGTACAGTACAATGTAGATTAAATCGTCACAGCAGCTCCTCTGCATGTGTATTCATTCAGAAAGCAGAGCTTCATTTACTTGGATGTGAGTTTGTGTATTTGGTACACTAAGACCATTTATTCACAAGTTCAAACTATTTGTAAAACCAGGTAATGTTTTGTCAATAGTGGAAAAAGACATTAGAAATGTATTGGATCCCAAATTATTGTTACATGATCCAAAAGTAGTAATGTTCATTAATTACATCTTTAAATGTTCAGGTGTTGTTTGTCATTATGAATCAAAATCAAACAAAAGGCACAGCTTTAAGAAGAGACCGTTATTGAAAACTGACCTGAGGGTTTCCAGAGTACAGTGTGGACTCCCCAGTCCAGCAGAGAGCAGCTTCACTCCTGAATCCTGCAGATCATTGGAACTCAGGTCCAGCTCTCTCAGACTAGAGGAGTTGGAGCGGAGAACTGAGGCCAGAGCTTCACAGCATTTCTCTGACAGATCACAGCCATTCAGCCTTCACACAAAATAAACAGAACATGTTAGGAACTGTGTTGAAATCTATTAAGAGGATTCAAAACCATTACTACTTTTAACATTATTAATGTAACAAAAGTCTGTAAGAAGAGGCTGTTATTAAACTTAACTAAAACAACTCTATGCTCCATCTTAATGTCTGACTACATGTTATGAGTAGAATAAGAATTTAATAAAACATACACCTTTTACCATCATTAACAAACTAAGGAAATAACCTACACCTTATACTGTCATGACAACACACATAAATATGTTGAGTTCTTCCTAGGAAGAGGACATACTGAGCTGATTTATTTTAGACCTGTGAACTTTTATGGATGTAAATCTGTTAACTTCTTCATTACCAGCACATACATGGGGGACAGTGGGGGGCAATATGATTATAGGGCCAAACACAGTTTGCGAGTCACCCTATTGTAATTGTTAATTGTATTATTATTCCATCAAAAAACACCTACTCAGCCCAAACAGCCCTGTCGCTTTGTATGAAACTCTCCACAATTGTAAAGAGTGACTAAAGATGGCCACAGAAAAGATCTTACACTGATTGGCCCAATGGTGGCGCTATAGCAATCTTCTGAAAATGCTAACTTTGGACGTTCATATTTCCTGACTCCTTTGAACTACGGTCATGAAACTTTGTCAACATTTTTCTCTCCTCACAATAAACAAATGTTCCTAAGGAACACATAACCTGTAACAACATGGCCGCCGGACGGCCAAATTAGCCCAATCATCAATCATCTTTAGGTGCCTAAAGGCGGGCTTAATTTGGGGCAACCAGGCTCAAGTTAATCCAAATAGGATCATAGGGGGCGCTACAGCGATCGATTGAAAACTTTGAACAACAATAACTCCTCACCCCTTTGACATTCTGTCATGAAACTTTGTACGCGACTCATCGGACAACAGCTGAGGCTATTCCAAGGTTATCAACTGAATAAAAACATAGAATGTCGTAATGGTCTTTATAAGGCTTGGCCCCATATAAACGCTGCTTGCAGCATTAATTACATATAATGTTTTTATATTTGGAATTGAAAAGTTGTTAGCATATGGATGTATTAGAATATCCACATAAACATCAAGGTGTAACATTTCCAATGATACCAAAGTCATAAATGTGGTCATCACAGGTACTGAGTTAGAAGCGGATACATTTAGAGGTAATTCAGCAAGACATTCTCAAACAAGGGGGTGGTGGTTGAGAAGTTTTAAATGTCGCCATATGGAACCTTGTGGTGTAATTCAGTAAAACTGACCAAAGAGTTTCCAGTGTACAGTGTGGACTCCCCAGTCCAGCACAGAGCAGCTTCACTCCTGAATCCTGCAGTCCATCATTGGTCCTCAGGTCCAGCTCTCTCAGACTAGAAGACTTGGAGCGGAGAACTGAGGCCAGAGCTTTACAACATCTGTTTGACACCATACAGCCATTCAGCCTTCACACAAAATAAACATGATCATGTTAGGAACTGTGTTTAAATATTTTATGAAAATTAAAAATGTACTACTTTTTTTTAATGTTATTAAATTATGTTTATAGTAAGATAATCAATTTTGAAATAAAACAGAATAAAATGTTATTTAGTTGACGTTACATTATATTTCTGAAATGGTTCAACTGATTAAAACACATTTTATTTGAATTAGGCTTCAAAGGCAAAATTACAATATCACGAGTAAGAAATATTTAAAAAAACTAAAAACACGTTCAACCCCCCTGTTAGCTACCACCACAAGTAGAATCGAATTTGTTGGGAAACCCTGTTATATGTACAGTAATGTTATAAAGTTACAAACATTTTCCACATGCTCGTAAAGTTATTTTTAGTTTGATTGTCTTGACCACATGTTACAGCGCAGGGCTACCCCACATAACATTATCTACAGCTGTTAACTACCCTCAAATAAAATGATCTGCAGCTGTAAACTACCCCCAAATAAAATGATCTACAGCTGTAAACTACCCCAAAACCCATTATCTACAGCTGTAAACTACCCCACACAACATTATCTACAGCTGTAAGTTACCCCACAAAACATATCTAAAACTGTAAACTACCCCACACAACATTATCTACAGCTGTAAGTTATCCCACAAAACATATCTAAAACTGTAAACTACCCCACATAACATTATCTACAGCTGTAAACTACCACATATAACATTATCTACAGCTGTTAACTACCCCACATACCATTATCTACAGCTGTATGTGTAGTAGACTCATCTATGGTAAGTTAGTAAGTAAACATAGTGGTACTTGCAGCAATTTCATTACAATGAAATTACATAACGTGACTAACTGTCACACACATTACTTTATCCTTTCTATCAATTAGCATTTATGCCATATGATTGTTTTTTATAGGGGGGTTGGGGGGGGATATTATCCAAAATAATATTCTTAAAGGAAGGCCTGACATAAACAGTTTCAGAACAGTGTCATTATTATCTCCTCATTAAGGATGAAGTGAAAAAAGTTAGTAGAGAGTTTGCATAAAAGATACTTAAACATCCGACATAAACAACGAACTACTGAGAAGACTAAACACCTTCTTGTGTGTTCGTTTTTTTGAACAGTAAAAGAATAAAATCAAATTAAACGTGAAAATGAACATAGAAAGTCAAGTGCAGGAGTGGTGACAGAAACCCCAGAGGCCTTATAAGACTCTCTTCCCTCTTAAACCCCTCTCATCTAATCTAATCATTCTTCTCCTTATAAATATTTCTTTAATTTCATCTCAAACTAACCTAGCTTTAGACATCTTATTGTACAGCTCAAATGTCATTCAACACCCAGAAATAAAGAACATACAACAACTATGAGTTGCTGAGCTATCTTGGACGTCTCTATTTTACAGAAAGAAAGATACTAAACTAAGACAGTAATAAATGTCAAAGACGATACAACTTCAGATACAAAAATACAAAATATTGTATGTTTTACAATTTTGGAATGTCAAATGTTTTAAACTTTATTGAACATATACATTCCATATTAAACTTTAGTTATACAACATTCTTTGCACATGTTACTAATGCAATACACAAAAATAAAACGATACAAATCGAATAATTTATGAGACTTAAAAAATATGCACATCTGATTATAATAATTGTAGTGCCTGTTTTATAATATTTTTTCTTATTTATAATATCTAATTACTATTCATTAAAGTGGATGATTCTGTAATTCGGTGACTGCAGATCCAATGTCTCGGTGCATCTTAGAATATGGTGGCCCGGCAGGAATCAGGCTGCAGTATCTGCAGGGTGACGATGAGTCTGATGGCCTTCCTGAACCAGGGGTAGAAATAGGCGTACATGAGCGGGTTCAGGCAGGAGTTGAAGTACAGCAGCCAGACCCCCCAGATCCAGGCTGTAGTGGCGTACGCGCCCTGCCCTGTGAACGACATGCAGAAGTAGGGACAGAAGCACGCGAGGAAGACCACCACCACCACGCCCAGCGTCACCGCAGCCTTCATCTCTGACCTCCTGGCCGCCGTCGCCGCCACTCGGGACGACCTCATCTGCCGCGTCTGGGACAGCGCGGCGGCGAACACCCGGAGGTACAGCGCCACCACCACGGACACGGGCGTCAAGAAGGTGACCAGCAGGTCCACCGCCCCGGACACCACGCCCACCACCACCACGCAGTCCCCGCGGCACGAGCTGTGCTTGCCCGGCTCTCGCAGGCTGTCACGCAGGAGGCTGCAGTTGTAGAGGACGGAGCAGAACCAGCACAGGCCCACCGTCAGCTGCGCCCGGCCCACCGTCACCACGCTGGTGTAGCGCAGCGGCCGGCAGATGGCCACGTAGCGGTCCAACGATATCAGCAGGACGCTCCCGACCGACGCCGAGGTCAGCGCGAAGGTCAGCACGTAGAACACGTTGCAGACCCAGTTACCCAGGAGCCAGCAGGAGCTGATGAAGTACTGGGCATGCAGGGGCATCACCAACAGACCGATGAGCAGGTCGGAGCAGGCCAGGGACAGCAGCACCAGGTTGGTGGGGGTGTGCAGCTGGCGATAGTGGGAGATGGAGACGATGACTAGCAGGTTGAGCAGCACGGTGAGAAGCGCCAGGGAGAAGAGCAGGACGTACAGGAAGCTGGCCTGGAAGCGGGGGCGCAGCGTCCGCCTGCAGGAGGTGTTGAGCAGCAGGGGGTAGCAGAGGTCCACCCCCACCCCAGCCACCGGGCTCCTCAGTAGGGGAGACATGGGTGAGGATAGGGAGCCAGGAGGTAAGGGAGCCAATGTGCAGGAGATGTAGGGAGGAACAGAGGCCAGCCGAGACCAGTGGTGAAGCCCTGGCAGCGTCTATGGCTGAATCCCTCATCTGTAAAACAAATGTATACGTATCTCTACCTCCACTCCCTCTCTCTCTTCACGTCATTCTTTTTATTTTCACTTCATCTTTCTGCTCTCCACTTTTTCTCTCTTCCTCTCGTTCTCCTCTTCCTCTCTTCTCAGTTCTCTGTGTCCAACCAGGGCAGAGGAGTAGAGGAGCATGGGTTAGGGTTAGATGATAGGGATATGTGCTAACATTGAGGGGTGAATGATTTGTCCCTAAGAATAGTTTGGATTGATAATACAAGTATACACATTTTGGTAACTCAGTAATAGTATATTATTGTTTTTTAAGCACATTTCCTTGTGCTTTCTACTGCAATTGTGGGTCCTGCAAATACGTATTTACTATCCAACTGTACTGATGTTAGTTTAGAATATGACAAAGAAATGAACGTGGCCTGATTACAAATGTTTCAACAACTACCTAAGATTACCAACAGACAAACTCTGATCATCTGTACATTTATTATCTACTATTTGTCTACTTTCATTGAGAGTTGCATATCTTTATTCCCACGGAGACCTTTTGAAGACACATTTGTAAAGACAATGTAAACAGCACATTCAGAATAGCTATGTGTTTAGTTTCTGGACAAACAAAGAGATCAGAGTTGAAAATAGGTGTTTTGCCGAGTTGCTGCTTGCTGTCTACAAGCCATGGCAATTTAAGAAAATGTGTTCCTGCTTCTGGGACTTGGTGGCTACAGCTAGCATGCTACAGCTAGCATAGCTATGTAGCTTCTAGGTGAAGCTTCTATCTCAAGCAGGTTGTCTGGTTAACACAACACTCATTAGTCCATCTGAACCGCCCAATGAGCTGAGCTGGGACACATTCAGATATATTTATTAATTCAACCACACTTTACTAATATGTTTGTTCCCTTATGATCTAATCTTGTTGTTTATACATCAGGCCATACTTCCAAACTGCGCCTCATTTGAGTTGAACATCAGGTCAGGATTTGGCTTCATCAGGGCTTATTCTTGTCACTCAGAACAAACGCACACACGTGACCGAACAGAGGGAAAAACACTTGCGTCACGTGAGATTCCCCACAAAGGAATCCATGGGCACCTTGTTGTTATTCTGTAAGTGGTGTGGGCCACAGAGGAGTCGGTACAGCTCAGAGGTGTCACAAAAACAAATGATGTAACCTTCATCAGCACATGTATTAAGGACTATCTCATTAAGGATGATGTGAAAAAAGTTTGTAGAGAGAGCATGCTCATTAAAGTTTTTTTTTACCAAGCCAGTTCAATGCTCATAAGACAAAATGTTTTATGTTATAATTGATGTTTTCAACTTTATTGAACAAACGGATTCATTATTAAACTTGAATAATACGACATTCCTTACGTTAAGACGTTACTTAAGCATCCGACACAAACAAGGTGATCTCCAACCTAAACAACACAACAGTTCGTTCTGTTAACACGACCCGAATCGACCCACGTGAGCTTCACTGGTCACGTTTCTTTCTGCCATAACTAAACGGATGACATTTGTTTCGTCTCAGTGGAAAAATGCATTTATTATATGAAGATAGTTTCAAAATGCAAATTGACAGCATTTCCAGCGAGAAATGTGCATTTTATTTTCAGAATCGTCGTTTAGTGAATGTGTTCTATTTTAAGTTTGATAGTTAAGGCAACGTTTTCTATCGTTGCCATGGTGATTGCTATGGACGCTGCTTCCGCTGGAACCACGCAGCTTGCATTTTCCTTTGAATCAGAATCAGAGAATCAGAGAATCAGAGTTGCTTTTGTTACATCTTAACGTACAAGTACGCAAGAGTAAAATTCTTAGGCTTGGCTCCTCAACAGTCACAAAGCATCATCAATACAAGATCAATAACAAAGTATGTAATAATAAATAATAATAAGTAGCAACATCAATACAACAATGTGTTCAAGTGGTAGTGGTACCAGCCATGGTGGTGGGACGGTGGGTAAAATAAATAAATAAATAAAATGCTGTGCAAAATACAGAATGAAGGGATGACATTTATTCTTGTTTGGGACAGACTAGGCGACGTGTTTTGTGGGGCAACCCAGAAGTGTGTGTTCGCTTTGCTTCCGCCGAAATAAATACCATTCCAACGGTTCCTTTTATAAATGCATTTTGTGTTACAAGATAATCATGACACATTAATGCCGCTCTTAGACGATGTTCTTGAAATAAAAACCTAGATCTTCGAGTGAACCCAGGGATGACATCTATTCTTCTTTGGGACGGACTAGGCCGACGTGTTTTTGGAAGTCTTTGCTTCCACAAAGAAATCCATTCCAACGGTTCAATTTATGAAGACATTTTTTTGTTTATCAAGATAATCATGACAAAGTAATGCTGCTTTAAATGTTTTGAACCGTGAATGCAATCAATAAAGTAAAAATCAGATGAAAAACATTAAAATGATATATATTTTTTACATAGATATACTATAAGTGATGCTAACACTTATTGTATGTGGGGACACAGAATGATTTTGGAGTGAAAAAGAGACGTCTGGTCTCTTATATGAATCAGGGCATTAAGGTTTACATAAATTCTTGATAAAATACTATAAATCTATCCCTACAGGAAGTGACGTAATTAGGTGACCTAGGGGTCAGGGACACCTGGGGTCTCTTTTATATGAAAGAGAGCCTCAAGGATTTACGATATTCAATTTAGTCACAGAGCATCATCAAATGCGCCATTGAAACACATTGGAAATAAATAATAATAAATAAGGCATCGCAATAAATTAATCTAAAGTCATTGGAAAGAGGAATAGGACCTATCAACCAGGGGCGCGGTGGGATCCCTCTGTGAAAATCCAGAGTCTCTGTAAAAAGGGGGAGCCATGCTCAAAATGCTGCAGATGGTGTAACCTAGACTAACGGTCTAGATTGTGCTCTACTTAGGAAAGAAAATGATTGGAAAGTGCCACTGCCATTACACAAATGGGTTATCAAACAAACAATAAGGACATTTAGTGAAAGCAAAACTGACACAGCAAATTGCACACAGAAAACGAACTTAACTAACTTAAAGGCTTTTCCTTCTGGGACTCAAGCAAGGCTGTGGTACCAGTCATTTAGCAGCCCCATCCTCCCAGTGCAATGTCCCGCTGTTCATACGCACAATTTTGAACCCACAACGTCGAATAAATGTCCTTCTAATGACGATTTGAATCGTCGAAGACGCGGGGTCACCTCTAGTGTGATATATAGTTGATCTTTTTTTAGATACTTGAGGTTTACAGTACAATCTGTAGGATATACAGTGCAGTCTGTAGTTATTCAGAGAGAGACACATGGCCACATGACAAGTTATCAAGTGTCTGACGTTTGAAACTAGCCTCCATGGGTTTTACATTGCATTGTAATTGTATTTGAAATGCTATTGTATTTTCCATGTTTTACAGGGCCAAGCGATGGAGTCAAGGCTCAGCGATACTTCCCGAACTCCGACTACATGGCGGGAATCACTGACCAGGAAGGAGCCGTTCATGACAGGAAGCTCTAGACCAGACCCTGAGCTACGGCAAGGCCTCCCTGCCACACACAACAACACAAGCCAAGCGATTATTACAAATTCAAGTTTTGTATTTTGCATTATACTATCTTGTCTGTGTTCACTCTTGCCATAGAAGTGCTACTGCGAGTATTCTTTATCAAAGTCAAAATGTTTTGTTATCAAATGTGCAGTACTCATGATCATGTTGTACAATGAAATTATTGAGGCAACAATTAACTGCGTAGTACTGTATCAGTACTGGTCAGTAATAATAAATAGTGTATAATAATACATTTGAATAGCTATGGTACTAATACAAGTAGGTAACAAAATAGATAGTTAAAATATAAAATAAAAGGCATTTAATACCGTGGAATCTCACCAAGCATTCATGACCATAACAAGGCAGTGTTATTGTTATTATACTGAGCCAACAAGGCACTGTTATTGTTAAGTGCATTTCCTTTTGCTTGCTACTGCAATTGTGGGGCCTGCAAATACTTTAATATTACACCCGTGCAGGACTCTACAACCCCGTCCAAATCAGGGAGGGGTTTGGAGGGGAATCGCTGCACAATCACCTCTTTGTCAAGGCCGAGAAGTGTGATTTTTATACCGACATTGTCTCCTTACTGGGCTTTATGGTGTGTCAGGGTCATGTATACATGGACCATCCTCAGTGAAGGAGGTTCAACATTTCTCAGGATTGTCCAATTTCTATCGCCGTTATGCGGAGTACCACGTACTACTCTCACCAAAGGAGCGGCCTCCCATATCTATGCCCCAGTCCTGCTCCACCCTGACCCTTCTCTGCCCTTCATGGTGGTGAAAAATAGCAAGCGAAAATGACTTTGCTTACACATCCGTGCAAACAAAGGATTTGAGTGAGCACTTTTACTTCACTCGTGTCTTTCTATGCTCGTGAGAGCAATGCTATAGCCTGCAAGGAGAAAAACATCAATTGAGCGGGTACATAATGTCAAGAAGCACGCAACACACGCCCCCATGTTCACAAATCCTGTTTTTGCTCTGTTGCGTGCGTTGTGTTTTCCTGCTCGCTCTGATACTTTTTCATCATTAATGAATAAAAGTCATGTTGTTAATAATGAAGTATGTTTTTAAAGAAGGAAAGTCATGAAGTTTTTAAAGAAGGAAAGCCATGTTTTCTGAATTACCAATTCTGAAGCAACCTCTTGGCTGAAAAAAAGGTTGTACTTTAACACTAATAGTACATTAACATTAATCTGTTATGCATTGACTTGTCAACTGAGTGCATTTTCTTCAGCAAATTTAGCTAATTGGATCTGGACATGATGAGTTTTTCTTGATTTACATAACCATGTCTAACGTGTATTTACATGGATCTAAATTGTATACAGTGTTTCTTTTTTAATTTCCTTCCATCCGTCTCCTGTCTCGTCTAATGCTGTTTCTCCAGAGGGGAGGGAGGTTTCAACGGACTCTGCAGTTTCGATCCCTCTCCTGCACTTTTATTTCGATGTTCCTTTTAATATGTACTTTTATTGTATTTCATTGGGCAAATAAATAAACAAAAAGTGTATTGTCTTCTCTGGGGTTCATTGTTGATGTTGGATGCTTAAGGAACTTTAACACGATCTCTCTCCACTAACTTTTTTTTAACTTCATCCTTAATGAGGAGATAATAATGACATCATGTGCTGATAAAGGTTGCATCATGTGTTGTGTGTAGCGTGTTTTTGTGACACCTCTAAGCGGCACGACTCCTCTGTGGCCCACACCACTTACAGAAGAACAACAAGGTGCCCATGGATTCCTTTGCGGGGAATCTCATTTCCTTTACCTTTACGTAGTAAAATAACTGTTTGTCACCTCTGACCTCTTTGTTCATGCAAAAACGAATGACCAGAACTTTTCTGATTGTGATGTTTACATGGTGTTTACAAATGTGCACAATAGGTCTGCATGCGGATAAAGATATAAACTGCTCAAAAAAATAAAGGGAACACTAAAATAACACATACTAGATCTGAATGAATGAAATAATCTTATTAAAAACTTTTTTCTTTACATAGTTGAATGTGCTGACAACAAAATCACACAAAAATGATCAATGGAAATCCAATTTATCAACCCATGGAGGTCTGGATTTGGAGTCACACTCAAAATGAAAGTGGGAAACCACACTACAGGCTGATCCAACTTTGATGTAATGTCCTTAAAACAAGTCAAAATGAGGCTCAGTAGTGTGTGTGGCCTCCACGTGCCTGTATGACCTCCCTACAACGCCTGGGCATGCTCCCGATGAGGTGGCGGATGGTCTCCTGAGGGATCTCCTCCCAGACCGGGACTAAAGCATCCGCCAACTCCTGGACAGTCTGTGGTGCAACGTGGCGTTGGTGGATGGAGCGAGACATGATGTCCCAGATGTGCTCAATTGGATTCAGGTCTGGGGAACGGGCGGGCAGTCCATAGCATCAATGCCTTCCTCTTGCAGGAACTGCTGACACACTCCTGCCACATGAGGTCTAGCATTGTCTTGCATTAGGAGGAACCCAGGGCCAACCGCACCAGCATATGGTCTCACAAGGGGTCTGAGGATCTCATCTCGGTACCTAATGGCAGTCAGGCTACCTCTGGCGAGCACATGGAGGGCTGTGCGGCCCCCCAAAGAAATGCCACCCCACACCATGACTGACCCACCGCCAAACCGGTCATGCTGGAGGATGTTGCAGGCAGCAGAACGTTCTTCACGGCGTCTCCAGACTCTGTCACGTCTGTCACATGTGCTCAGTGTGAACCTGCTTTCATCTGTGAAGAGCACAGGGCGCCAGTGGCGAATTTGCCAATCTTGGTGTTCTCTGGCAAATGCCAAACGTCCTGCACGGTGTTGGGCTGTAAGCACAACCCCCACCTGTGGACGTCGGGCCCTCATACCACCCTCATGGAGTCTGTTTATGACCGTTTGAGCAGACACATGCACATTTGTGGTCTGCTGGAGGTCATTTTGCAGGGCTCTGGCAGTGCTCCTCCTGCTCCTCCTTGCACAAAGGCGGAGGTAGCGGTCCTGCTGCTGGGTTGTTGCCCTCCTACGGCCTCCTCCACGTCTCCTGATGTACTGGCCTGTCTCCTGGTAGCGCCTCCATGCTCTGGACACTACGCTGACAGACACAGCAAACCTTCTTGCCACAGCTCGCATTGATGTGCCATCCTGGATGAGCTGCACTACCTGAGCCACTTGTGTGGGTTGTAGACTCCGTCTCATGCTACCACTAGAGTGAAAGAACCGCCAGCAATCAAAAGTGACCAAAACATCAGCCAGGAAGCATAGGAACTGAGAAGTGGTCTGTGGTCACCACCTGCAGAACCACTCCTTTATTGGGGGTGTCTTGGTAATTGCCTATAATTTCCATCTGTTGTCTATTCCATTTGCACAACAGCATGTGAAATTTATTGTCAATCAGTGTTGCTTCCTAAGTGGACAGTTTGATTTCACAGAAGTGTGATTGACTTGGAGTTACATTGTGTTGTTTAAGTGTTCCCTTTATTTTTTTTGAGCAGTATACAACTCTCAATGAAAGAAGAAAATTGTCACAAATACGCTTTTGACCAAGTTTTAAGCAATTTTCTACTTTATTCATTAAAGTGGAGATGTACAGATGATCAGAGTGTGTCTGTTGGTAATCTTGGGGAGTTTGTTGAAACATTTGTTGCTAGGCCATGTTCATTTCTTTGTCATATTCTAAAGTATTTGCAGGACCCACAATTGCAGTAGAAAGCACAAGGACATGTGCTTAAAAAACAGTAATATAATATTACTGAGATACCAAAATGTGTGTAATTGTATTACCAATCAACACTATTCTTAGGGACAAATCACTCATCCCTCAATGTTGGCACAAATCCCTATCACCCCTAGCCAATGATTGGCACATGCTGCTCTGCTACTCTGCTCCTCTGCTCCTCTGCCCCTGTTGGACACATGGAGAACTGAGAAGAGAAGAAGAGGAGGAAGAGAGAAAAAGTGGAGAGTAGATTGATGAAGATGAAAACAAAGAGAATGACATGGAGAGGGGGGGGGGGGGGGGGTGGTGGTAAGGTAGTGTGTGTTTCGGGTAAGGGAGGGAATGATGTGTGTCACAGGGAGGTAAAGATATAAATCGTTGTACCGATGAGGGATTCAGCCATAGACGCTGCCAGGGCTTCACCCCTGGTCTCGGCTGGCCTCTGTTCCTCCCTACATCTCCTGCACATTGGCTCCCTTACCTCCTGGCTCCCTATCCTCACCCATGTCTCCCCTACTGAGGAGCCCGGTGGCTGGGGTGGGGGTGGACCTCTGCTACCCCCTGCTGCTCAACACCTCCTGCAGGCGGACGCTGCGCCCCCGCTTCCAGGCCAGCTTCCTGTACGTCCTGCTCTTCTCCCTGGCGCTTGTCACCGTGCTGCTCAACCTGCTAGTCATCGTCTCCATCTCCCACTATCGCCAGCTGCACACCCCCACCAACCTGGTGCTGCTGTCCCTGGCCTGCTCCGACCTGCTCATCGGCCTGTTGGTGATGCCCCTGTATGCCCAGTACTCCGTCAGCTCCTGCTGGCTCCTGGGTAGCTGGGTCTGCAACGTGTTCTACGCGCTGAACTTCACGCTGACCTCGGCGTCGGTCGGGAGCGTCCTGCTGATATCGTTGGACCGCTACGTGGCCATCTGCCGGCCGCTGCGCTACACCAGCGAGGTGACGGTGGGCCGGGCGCAGCTGACGGTGGGCCTGTGCTGGTTCTGCTCCGTCCTCTACAACTGCAGCCTCCTGCGTGACAGCCTGCGAGAGCCGGGCAAGCACAGCTCGTGCCGCGGGGACTGCGTGGTGGTGGTGGACGTGGTGTCCGGGGCGGTGGACCTGCTGGTCACCTTCTTGGCGCCCGTGTCCGTGGTGGTGGCGCTGTACCTCCGGGTGTTCGCCGCCGCGCTGTCCCAGACGCGGCAGATGAGGTCGTCCCGAGTGGCGGCTACGGCGGCCAGGAGGTCAGAGATGAAGGCTGCGGTGACGCTGGGCGTGGTGGTGGTGGTCTTCCTCGCGTGCTTCTGTCCCTATTTCTGCATGTCGTTCACAGGGCAGGGCGCGTACGCCACTACAGCCTGGATCTGGGGGGTCTGGCTGCTGTACTTCAACTCCTGCCTGAACCCGCTCATGTACGCCTACTTCTACCCCTGGTTCAGGAAGGCCATCAGACTCATCGTCACCCTGCAGATACTGCAGCCTGATTCCTGCCGGGCCACCATATTCTAAGATGCACCGAGACATTGGATCTGCGGTGATCCAGAGGTTTAAGAATTAGGAACAACTTGTTTTCTTTTGCAGAAAGTCTTTATTAATGAATTGCTTGTATATTATTTCTCCGCTTCATGCAGTGTAACGGATCATTTATGAACTGAAAATTCCTTTAAATATACCTTGAATATCAGGATAAACATAATGATAAAATAGAAAGTGTGTGTCGAGTCTAGAAACAGCACATCATATATCAATTCAATCATAAATCAGTGAATTAAGACAACAGAATTATGTCACCATACACTTTAATGAATAGTAATAGTAAAAATATATACAATACAGCCAATATAATTGTTATAATCAGATATATAGATATGTGTCTATTTTACATGGTGTTTACAAATGTGTTCATTTCTTTGTCATATTCTAAACTTGTCACACCGACCACTGCCACCACCTAGTGGGTGCTGGCTGCCACTTCCCCACGTGCCTCTGTTTGTTTACACACCTGCCAGCAATCACCAATCTACGCACCCTATTTCTTCACTGCATTTCCTAGCAGCCGGCGCCAGTTCGTTGTTACTCTCCACCTGGTAGTATCTTCGTTCCTGCAATTCCTGAGTTTAATTATTCTCTCCTTGCCTGTCCCTAACCCGTCCTATTCCTGTGTCCAGCTTACCTCCGGATTCCTGTGCCTGTTGCTGAACCTACGCCTGCCCAACTACCCGTCTGTCGTCTAGCCCCTGTCTGCCCGATTCCCCGCCTGACCACGACTAGCCCTGACCCTGCCTGTTTCCCGTTAATAAATCCCGTTGAACCTTCCTCCATCTCCGTCTCCTGTGTTGTGCATTTGGGTCCACCGTCTAGTACCATAACAAAAGTAACATCAGTATAGTGTATAATAAATAAGTATTTGCAGGCCCCACAATTACAGCAGACAGTCCAAGGAAATGCACTTAAAGAAATTATGAAATACTATTAACTGTGATACCAAAATGTGTCTAATTTTATTACCAATCAAAACTATTCTTAGGGACAAATCCCTCGTCCCTCAATGTTGGCACACATCCCTATCACTCCTAGCCAACGGTTAGCCCTCTGCTCCTCTTTGCTGGTTGGACAGAGTTGTTCGGTGGTTGTTTTCCAGGAAGACGGATAAGGAATACTTTTTTTTTTTTTTACCAAGCCAGTTCAATGCCCATAAGACAAAATGTTTTATGTTATAATTTATGTTTTCAACTTTATTGAACAAACGGATTCATTATTAAACTTGAATAATACGACATTCCTTACGTTAAGACGTTACTTAAGCATCCGACACAAACAAGGTGATCTCCAACCTAAACAACACAACAGTTCGTTCTGTTAACACGACCCGAATCGACCCACGTGAGCTTCACTGGTCACGTTTCTTTCTGCCATAACTAAACGGATGACATTTGTTTCGTCTCAGTGGAAAAATGCATTTATTATATGAAGATAGTTTCAAAATGCAAATTGACAGCATTTCCAGCGAGAAATGTGCATTTTATTTTCAGAATCGTCGTTTAGTGAATGTGTTCTATTTTAAGTTTGATAGTTAAGGCAACGTTTTCTATCGTTGCCATGGTGATTGCTATGGACGCTGCTTCCGCTGGAACCACGCAGCTTGCATTTTCCTTTGAATCAGAATCAGAGAATCAGAGAATCAGAGTTGCTTTTGTTACATCTTAACGTACAAGTACGCAAGAGTAAAATTCTTAGGCTTGGCTCCTCAACAGTCACAAAGCATCATCAATACAAGATCAATAACAAAGTATGTAATAATAAATAATAATAATAAGTAGCAACATCAATACAACAATGTGTTCAAGTGGTAGTGGTACCAGCCATGGTGGTGGGACGGTGGGTAAAATAAATAAATAAATAAAATGCTGTGCAAAATACAGAATGAAGGGATGACATTTATTCTTGTTTGGGACAGACTAGGCGACGTGTTTTGTGGGGCAACCCAGAAGTGTGTGTTCGCTTTGCTTCCGCCGAAATAAATACCATTCCAACGGTTCCTTTTATAAATGCATTTTGTGTTACAAGATAATCATGACACATTAATGCCGCTCTTAGACGATGTTCTTGAAATAAAAACCTAGATCTTCGAGTGAACCCAGGGATGACATCTATTCTTCTTTGGGACGGACTAGGCCGACGTGTTTTTGTGGTGCACAACGGAAGTCTTTGCTTCCACAAAGAAATCCATTCCAACGGTTCAATTTATGAAGACATTTTTTTGTTAATCAAGATAATCATGACAAAGTAATGCTGCTTTAAATGTTTTGAACCGTGAATGCAATCAATAAAGTAAAAGGCAGATGAAAATCATTAAAATGATACATATTTTTTACATAGATATACTATAAGTGATGCTAACACTTATTGTATGTGGGGACACAGAATGACTTTGGAGTGAAAAAGAGACGTCTGGTCTCTTATATGAATCAGGGCATTAAGGTTTACATAAATTCTTGATAAAATACTATAAATCTAGCCCTACAGGAAATGATGTAATTAGGTGACCTAGGGGTCAGGGACACCTGGGGTCTCTTTTATATGAAAGAGAGCCTCAAGGATTTACGATATTCAATTTAGTCACAAAGCATCATCAAATGCGCCATTGAAACACATTGGAAATAATTAATAATAAATAAGGCATCGCAATAAATTAATCTAAAGTCATTGGAAAGAGGAATAGGACCTATCAACCAGGGGCGCGGTGGGATCCCTCTGTGAAAATCCAGAGTCTCTGTAAAAAGGGGGAGCCATGCTCAAAATGCTGCAGATGGTGTAACCTAGACTAACGGTCTAGATTGTGCTCTACTTAGGAAAGAAAATGATTGGAAAGTGCCACTGCCATTACACAAATGGGTTATCAAACAAACAATAAGGACATTTAGTGAAAGCAAAACTGACACAGCAAATTGCACACAGAAAACGAACTTAACTAACTTAAAGGCTTTTCCTGCTGGGACTCAAGCAAGGCTGTGGTACCAGTCATTTAGCAGCCCCATCCTCCCAGTGCAATGTCCCGCTGTTCATACGCACAATTTTGAACCCACAACGTCGAATAAATGTCCTTCTAATGGCGATTTGAATCGTCGAAGACGCGGGGTCACCTCTAGTGTGATATATAGTTGATCTTTTTTTAGATACTTGAGGTTTACAGTACAATCTGTAGGATATACAGTGCAGTCTGTAGTTATTCAGAGAGAGACACATGGCCACATGACAAGTTATCAAGTGTCTGACGTTTGAAACTAGCCTCCATGGGTTTTACATTGCATTGTAATTGTATTTGAAATGCTATTGTATTTTCCATGTTTTACAGGGCCAAGTGATGGAGTCAAGGCTCAGCGATACTTCCCGAACTCCGACTACATGGCGGGAGTCACTGACCAGGAAGGAGCCGTTCATGACAGGAAGCTCTAGACCAGACCCTGAGCTACGGCAAGGCCTCCCTGCCACACACAACAACACAAGCCAAGCGATTATTACAAATTCAAGTTTTGTATTTTGCATTATACTATCTTGTCTGTGTTCACTCTTGCCATAGAAGTGCTACTGCGAGTATTCTTTATCAAAGTCCAAATGTTTTGTTATCAAATGTGCAGTACTCATGATCATGTTGTACAATGAAATTATTGAGGCAACAATTAACTGCGTAGTACTGTATCAGTACTGGTCAGTAATAATAAATAGTGTATAATAATACATTTGAATAGCTATGGTACTAATACAAGTAGGTAACAAAATAGATAGTTAAAATATAAAATAAAAGGCATTTAATACCGTGGAATCTCACCAAGCATTCATGACCATAACAAGGCAGTGTTATTGTTATTATACTGAGCCAACAAGGCACTGTTATTTTTAAGTGCATTTCCTTTTGCTTGCTACTGCAATTGTGGGGCCTGCAAATACTTTAATATTACACCCGTGCAGGACTCTACAACCCCATCCAAATCAGGGAGGGGTTTGGAGGGGAATCGCTGGACAATCACCTCTTTGTCAAGGCCGAGAAGTGTGATTTTTATACCGACATTATCTCCTTCCTGGGCTTTATGGTGTCTCAGGATCATGTATACATGGACCATCCTTAGTGAAGGAGGTTCAACATTTCCTAGGATTGTCCAATTTCTATCGCCGTTATAAGGAGTACCACGTACCACTCTCACCAAAGGTGCGGCCTCCCATATCTATGCCCCAGTCCTGCTCCACCCTGACCCTTCTCTGCCCTTCATGGTGGGGAAAAATAGCAAGCGAAAAGGACTTTGCTTACACATCCGTGCAAACAAAGGATTTGAGTGAGCACTTTTACTTCACTCGTGTCTTTCTATGCGCGTCAGAGCAATGCTATAGCCTGCAAGGAGAAAAACATCAATTGAGCGGGTACATAATGTCAAGCAGCACACACGCCCCCATGTTCACAAATCCTGTTTTTGCTCTGTTGCGTGCGTTGTGTTTTCCTGCTCGCTCTGATACTTTTTCATCATTAATGAATAAAAGTCATGTGGTTAATAATGAAGTATGTTTTTAAAGAATGAAAGACTTGTTGTTTTTAAAAATGGAAAGTCTTGTTATTAAGGAAGGAAAGTCATGTTTTCTGATTGACCAATTCTGAAATAACCTCCTGGCTGAAAAAAGGTTGTACTTTAACACTAATAGTACATTAACATTAATCTGTTATGCATTGACTTGTCAACTGAGTGCATTTTTATCAGCAAATTTAGCTAATTGGATCTGGACATGATGAGGTTTTCTTGATTTACATAACCATGTCTAACATGTATTTACATGGATCTAAATTGTATACAGTGTTTTTTTTATTTCCTTCCATCCGTCTCCTGTCTCGTCTAATGCTGTTTCTCCAGAGGGGAGGGAGGTTTCAACGGATTCTGCAGTTTCGATCCCTCTCCTGCACTTTTATTTCGATGTTCCTTTTAATATGTACTTTTATTGTATTTCATTGGGCAAATAAATAAACAAAAAGTGTATTGTCTTCTCTGGGGTTCATTGTTGATGTTGGATGCTTAAGGAACTTTAACACGATCTCTCTCTACTAACTTTTTTTTAACTTCATCCTTAATGAGGAGATAATAATGACATCATGTGCTGATAAAGGTTGCATCATGTGTTGTGTGTAGCGTGTTTTTGTGACACCTCTAAGCGGCACGACTCCTCTGTGGCCCACACCACTTACAGAAGAACAACAAGGTGCCCATGGATTCCTTTGTGGGGAATCTCATTTCCTCTACCTTCACGTAGTAAAATAACTTTTTGTCACCTCTGACCTCTTTGTTCATGCAAAAACGAATGACCAGAACTTTTCTGATTGTGCTGTTTACATGGTGTTTACAAATGTGCACAATAGGTCTGCATGCGGATAAAGATATAAACTGCTCAAAAAAATAAAGGGAACACTAAAATAACACATCCTAGATCTGAATGAATGAAATAATCTTATTAAAAACTTTTTTCTTTACATAGTTGAATGTGCTGACAACAAAATCACACAAAAATGATCAATGGAAATCCAATTTATCAACCCATGGAGGTCTGGATTTGGAGTCACACTCAAAATGAAAGTGGGAAACCACACTACAGGCTGATCCAACTTTGATGTAATGTCCTTAAAACAAGTCAAAATGAGGCTCAGTAGTGTGTGTGGCCTCCACGTGCCTGTATGACCTCCCTACAACGCCTGGGCATGCTCCCGATGAGGTGGCGGATGGTCTCCTGAGGGATCTCCTCCCAGACCGGGACTAAAGCATCCGCCAACTCCTGGACAGTCTGTGGTGCAACGTGGCGTTGGTGGATGGAGCGAGACATGATGTCCCAGATGTGCTCAATTGGATTCAGGTCTGGGGAACGGGCGGGCCAGTCCATAGCATCAATGCCTTCCTCTTGCAGGAACTGCTGACACACTCCTGCCACATGAGGTCTAGCATTGTCTTGCATTAGGAGGAACCCAGGGCCAACCGCACCAGCATATGGTCTCACAAGGGGTCTGAGGATCTCATCTCGGTACCTAATGGCAGTCAGGCTACCTCTGGCGAGCACATGGAGGGCTGTGCGGCCCCCCAAAGAAATGCCACCCCACACCATGACTGACCCACCGCCAAACCGGTCATGCTGGAGGATGTTGCAGGCAGCAGAACGTTCTTCACGGCGTCTCCAGACTCTGTCACGTCTGTCACATGTGCTCAGTGTGAACCTGCTTTCATCTGTGAAGAGCACAGGGCGCCAGTGGCGAATTTGCCAATCTTGGTGTTCTCTGGCAAATGCCAAACGTCCTGCACGGTGTTGGGCTGTAAGCACAACCCCCACCTGTGGACGTCGGGCCCTCATACCACCCTCATGGAGTCTGTTTCTGACCGTTTGAGCAGACACATGCACATTTGTGGTCTGCTGGAGGTCATTTTGCAGGGCTCTGGCAGTGCTCCTCCTGCTCCTCCTTGCACAAAGGCGGAGGTAGCGGTCCTGCTGCTGGGTTGTTGCCCTCCTACGGCCTCCTCCACGTCTCCTGATGTACTGGCCTGTCTCCTGGTAGCGCCTCCATGCTCTGGACACTACGCTGACAGACACAGCAAACCTTCTTGCCACAGCTCGCATTGATGTGCCATCCTGGATGAGCTGCACTACCTGAGCCACTTGTGTGGGTTGTAGACTCCGTCTCATGCTACCACTAGAGTGAAAGAACCGCCAGCAATCAAAAGTGACCAAAACATCAGCCAGGAAGCATAGGAACTGAGAAGTGGTCTGTGGTCACCACCTGCAGAACCACTCCTTTATTGGGGGTGTCTTGGTAATTGCCTATAATTTCCATCTGTTGTCTATTCCATTTGCACAACAGCATGTGAAATTTATTGTCAATCAGTGTTGCTTCCTAAGTGGACAGTTTGATTTCACAGAAGTGTGATTGACTTGGAGTTACATTGTGTTGTTTAAGTGTTCCCTTTATTTTTTTTGAGCAGTATACAACTCTCAATGAAAGAAGAAAATTGTCACAAATACGCTTTTGACCAAGTTTTAAGCCATTTTCTACTTTATTCATTAAAGTGGAGATGTACAGATGATCAGAGTGTGTCTGTTGGTAATCTTGGGGAGTTTGTTGAAACATTTGTTGCTAGGCCATGTTCATTTCTTTGTCATATTCTAAAGTATTTGCAGGACCCACAATTGCAGTACAAAGCACTAGGACATGTGCTTAAAAAACAATAATATAATATTACTGAGATACCAAAATGTGTGTAATTGTATTACCAATAAACACTATTCTTAGGGACAAATCACTCATCCCTCAATGTTGGCACAAATCCCTATCACCCCTAGCCAATGATTGGCACATGCTGCTCTGCTACTCTGCTCCTCTGCTCCTCTGCCCCTGTTGGACACATGGAGAACTGAGAAGAGAAGAAGAGGAAGAAGAGAGAAAAAGTGGAGAGTAGATTGATGAAGATGAAAACAAAGAGAATGACATGGAGAGGGGGGGGGGGGGGGGTGGTGGTAAGGTAGTGTGTGTTTCGGGTAAGGGAGGGAATGATGTGTGTCACAGGGAGGTAAAGATATAAATCGTTGTACCGATGAGGGATTCAGCCATAGACGCTGCCAGGGCTTCACCCCTGGTCTCGGCTGGCCTCTGTTCCTCCCTACATCTCCTGCACATTGGCTCCCTTACCTCCTGGCTCCCTATCCTCACCCATGTCTCCCCTACTGAGGAGCCCGGTGGCTGGGGTGGGGGTGGACCTCTGCTACCCCCTGCTGCTCAACACCTCCTGCAGGCGGACGCTGCGCCCCCGCTTCCAGGCCAGCTTCCTGTACGTCCTGCTCTTCTCCCTGGCGCTTGTCACCGTGCTGCTCAACCTGCTAGTCATCGTCTCCATCTCCCACTATCGCCAGCTGCACACCCCCACCAACCTGGTGCTGCTGTCCCTGGCCTGCTCCGACCTGCTCATCGGCCTGTTGGTGATGCCCCTGACGCCCAGTACTCCGTCAGCTCCTGCTGGCTCCTGGGTAGCTGGGTCTGCAACGTGTTCTACGCGCTGAACTTCACGCTGACCTCGGCGTCGGTCGGGAGCGTCCTGCTGATATCGTTGGACCGCTACGTGGCCATCTGCCGGCCGCTGCGCTACACCAGCGTGGTGACGGTGGGCCGGGCGCAGCTGACGGTGGGCCTGTGCTGGTTCTGCTCCGTCCTCTACAACTGCAGCCTCCTGCGTGACAGCCTGCGAGAGCCGGGCAAGCACAGCTCGTGCCGCGGGGACTGCGTGGTGGTGGTGGACGTGGTGTCCGGGGCGGTGGACCTGCTGGTCACCTTCTTGGCGCCCGTGTCCGTGGTGGTGGCGCTGTACCTCCGGGTGTTCGCCGCCGCGCTGTCCCAGACGCGGCAGATGAGGTCGTCACGAGTGGCGGCTACGGCGGCCAGGAGGTCAGAGATGAAGGCTGCGGTGACGCTGGGCGTGGTGGTGGTGGTCTTCCTCGCGTGCTTCTGTCCCTATTTCTGCATGTCGTTCACAGGGCAGGGCGCGTACGCCACTACAGCCTGGATCTGGGGGGTCTGGCTGCTGTACTTCAACTCCTGCCTGAACCCGCTCATGTACGCCTACTTCTACCCCTGGTTCAGGAAGGCCATCAGACTCATCGTCACCCTGCAGATACTGCAGCCTGATTCCTGCCGGGCCACCATATTCTAAGATGCACCGAGACATTGGATCTGCGGTGATCCAGAGGTTTAAGAATTAGGAACAACTTGTTTTCTTTTGCAGAAAGTCTTTATTAATGAATTGCTTGTATATTATTTCTCCGCTTCATGCAGTGTAACGGA
The DNA here is from genome assembly GCA_026745465.1 of Lota lota. Classification (NCBI taxonomy): domain Eukaryota; kingdom Metazoa; phylum Chordata; class Actinopteri; order Gadiformes; family Lotidae; genus Lota; species Lota lota. The sequence continues at coordinate 417,720 of JACYXH010000057.1, read as the reverse complement.
TCATTTATGAACTGAAAATTCCTTTAAATATACCTTGAATATCAGGATAAACATAATGATAAAATAGAAAGTGTGTGTCGAGTCTAGAAACAGCACATCATATATCAATTCAATCATAAATCAGTGAATTAAGACAACAGAATTATGTCACCATACACTTTAATGAATAGTAATAGTAAAAATATATACAATACAGCCAATATAATTGTTATAATCAGATATATAGATATGTGTCTATTTTACATGGTGTTTACAAATGTGTTCATTTCTTTGTCATATTCTAAACTTGTCACACCGACCACTGCCACCACCTAGTGGGTGCTGGCTGCCACTTCCCCACGTGCCTCTGTTTGTTTACACACCTGCCAGCAATCACCAATCTACGCACCCTATTTCTTCACTGCATTTCCTATGCAGTTCGTTGTTACTCTCCACCTGGTAGTATCTTCGTTCCTGCAATTCCTGAGTTTAATTATTCTCTCCTTGCCTGTCCCTAACCCGTCCTATTCCTGTGTCCAGCTAACCTCCGGATTCCTGTGCCTGTTGCTGAACCTACGCCTGCCCAACTACCCGTCTGTCGTCTAACCCCTGTCTGCCCGATTCCCCGCCTGACCACGACTAGCCCTGACCCTGCCTGTTTCCCGTTAATAAATCCCGTTGAACCTTCCTCCATCTCCGTCTCCTGTGTTGTGCATTTGGGTCCACCGTCTAGTACCATAACAAAAGTAACATCAGTATAGTGTATAATAAATAAGTATTTGCAGGCCCCACAATTACAGCAGACAGTCCAAGGAAATGCACTTAAAGAAATTATGAAATACTATTAACTGTGATACCAAAATGTGTCTAATTTTATTACCAATCAAAACTATTCTTAGGGACAAATCCCTCGTCCCTCAATGTTGGCACACATCCCTATCACTCCTAGCCAACGGTTAGCCCTCTGCTCCTCTTTGCTGGTTGGACAGAGTTGTTCGGTGGTTGTTTTCCAGGAAGACGGATAAGGAATACTTTTTTTTTTTTTTACCAAGCCAGTTCAATGCCCATAAGACAAAATGTTTTATGTTATAATTTATGTTTTCAACTTTATTGAACAAACGGATTCATTATTAAACTTGAATAATACGACATTCCTTACGTTAAGACGTTACTTAAGCATCCGACACAAACAAGGTGATCTCCAACCTAAACAACACAACAGTTCGTTCTGTTAACACGACCCGAATCGACCCACGTGAGCTTCACTGGTCACGTTTCTTTCTGCCATAACTAAACGGATGACATTTGTTTCGTCTCAGTGGAAAAAATGCATTTATTATATGAAGATAGTTTCAAAATGCAAATTGACAGCATTTCCAGCGAGAAATGTGCATTTTATTTTCAGAATCGTCGTTTAGTGAATGTGTTCTATTTTAAGTTTGATAGTTAAGGCAACGTTTTCTATCGTTGCCATGGTGATTGATATGGACGCTGCTTCCGCTGGAACCACGCAGCTTGCATTTTCCTTTGAATCAGAATCAGAGAATCAGAGAATCAGAGTTGCTTTTGTTACATCTTAACGTACAAGTACGCAAGAGTAAAATTCTTAGGCTTGGCTCCTCAACAGTCACAAAGCATCATCAATACAAGATCAATAACAAAGTATGTAATAATAAATAATAATAATAAGTAGCAACATCAATACAACAATGTGTTCAAGTGGTAGTGGTACCAGCCATGGTGGTGGGACGGTGGGTAAAATAAATAAATAAATAAAATGCTGTGCAAAATACAGAATGAAGGGATGACATTTATTCTTGTTTGGGACAGACTAGGCGACGTGTTTTGTGGGGCAACCCAGAAGTGTGTGTTCGCTTTGCTTCCGCCGAAATAAATACCATTCCAACGGTTCCTTTTATAAATGCATTTTGTGTTACAAGATAATCATGACACATTAATGCCGCTCTTAGACGATGTTCTTGAAATAAAAACCTAGATCTTCGAGTGAACCCAGGGATGACATCTATTCTTCTTTGGGACGGACTAGGCCGACGTGTTTTTGGAAGTCTTTGCTTCCACAAAGAAATCCATTCCAACGGTTCAATTTATGAAGACATTTTTTTGTTTATCAAGATAATCATGACAAAGTAATGCTGCTTTAAATGTTTTGAACCGTGAATGCAATCAATAAAGTAAAAAGCAGATGAAAAACATTAAAATGATATATATTTTTTACATAGATATACTATAAGTGATGCTAACACTTATTGTATGTGGGGACACAGAATGACTTTGGAGTGAAAAAGAGACGTCTGGTCTCTTATATGAATCAGGGCATTAAGGTTTACATAAATTCTTGATAAAATACTATAAATCTAGCCCTACAGGAAGTGATGTAATTAGGTGACCTAGGGGTCAGGGACACCTGGGGTCTCTTTTATATGAAAGAGAGCTTCAAGGATTTACGATATTCAATTTAGTCACAGAGCATCATCAAATGCGCCATTGAAACACATTGGAAATAATTAATAATAAATAAGGCATCGCAATAAATTAATCTAAAGTCATTGGAAAGAGGAATAGGACCTATCAACCAGGGGCGCGGTGGGATCACTCTGTGAAAATCCAGAGTCTCTGTAAAAAGGGGGAGCCATGCTCAAAATGCTGCAGATGGTGTAACCTAGCCTAACGGTCTAGATTGTGCTCTACTTAGGAAAGAAAATGATTGGAAAGTGCCACTGCCATTACACAAATGGGTTATCAAACAAACAATAAGGACATTTAGTGAAAGCAAAACTGACACAGCAAATTGCACACAGAAAACGAACTTAACTAACTTAAAGGCTTTTCCTTCTGGGACTCAAGCAAGGCTGTGGTACCAGTCATTTAGCAGCCCCATCCTCCCAGTGCAATGTCCCGCTGTTCATACGCACAATTTTGAACCCACAACGTCGAATAAATGTCCTTCTAATGACGATTTGAATCGTCGAAGACGCGGGGTCACCTCTAGTGTGATATATAGTTGATCTTTTTTTAGATACTTGAGGTTTACAGTACAATCTGTAGGATATACAGTGCAGTCTGTAGTTATTCAGAGAGAGACACATGGCCACATGACAAGTTATCAAGTGTCTGACGTTTGAAACTAGCCTCCATGGGTTTTACATTGCATTGTAATTGTATTTGAAATGCTATTGTATTTTCCATGTTTTACAGGGCCAAGCGATGGAGTCAAGGCTCAGCGATACTTCCCGAACTCCGACTACATGGCGGGAATCACTGACCAGGAAGGAGCCGTTCATGACAGGAAGCTCTAGACCAGACCCTGAGCTACGGCAAGGCCTCCCTGCCACACACAACAACACAAGCCAAGCGATTATTACAAATTCAAGTTTTGTATTTTGCATTATACTATCTTGTCTGTGTTCACTCTTGCCATAGAAGTGCTACTGCGAGTATTCTTTATCAAAGTCCAAATGTTTTGTTATCAAATGTGCAGTACTCATGATCATGTTGTACAATGAAATTATTGAGGCAACAATTAACTGCGTAGTACTGTATCAGTACTGGTCAGTAATAATAAATAGTGTATAATAATACATTTGAATAGCTATGGTACTAATACAAGTAGGTAACAAAATAGATAGTTAAAATATAAAATAAAAGGCATTTAATACCGTGGAATCTCACCAAGCATTCATGACCATAACAAGGCAGTGTTATTGTTATTATACTGAGCCAACAAGGCACTGTTATTGTTAAGTGCATTTCCTTTTGCTTGCTACTGCAATCGTGGGGCCTGCAAATACGTTAATATTACACCCGTGCAGGACTCTACAACCCCGTCCAAATCAGGGAGGGGTTTGGAGGGGAATCGCTTGACAATCACCTCTTTGTCAAGGCCGAGAAGTGTGATTTTTATACCGACAGTATCTCCTTCCTGGGCTTTATGGTGTCTCAGGGTCATGTATACATGGACCATCCTCAGTGAAGGAGGTTCAACATTTCCTAGGATTGTCCAATTTCTATCGCCGTTATGCGGAGTACCACGTACTACTCTCACCAAAGGAGCGGCCTCCCATATCTATGCCCCAGTCCTGCTCCACCCTGACCCTTCTCTGCCCTTCATGGTGGTGAAAAATAGCAAGCGAAAATGACTTTGCTTACACATCCGTGCAAACAAAGGATTTGAGTGAGCACTTTTACTTCACTCGTGTCTTTCTATGCGCGTGAGAGCAATGCTATAGCCTGCAAGGAGAAAAACATCAATTGAGCGGGTACATAATGTCAAGAAGCACGCAACACACGCCCCCATGTTCACAAATCCTGTTTTTGCTCTGTTGCGTGCGTTGTGTTTTCCTGCTCGCTCTGATACTTTTTCATCATTAATGAATAAAAGTCATGTGGTTAATAATGAAGTATGTTTTTAAAGAATGAAAGACTTGTTGTTTTTAAAAATGGAAAGTCTTGTTATTAAGGAAGGAAAGTCATGTTTTCTGATTGACCAATTCTGAAATAACCTCCTGGCTGAAAAAAGGTTGTACTTTAACACTAATAGTACATTAACATTAATCTGTTATGCATTGACTTGTCAACTGAGTGCATTTTTATCAGCAAATTTAGCTAATTGGATCTGGACATGATGAGTTTTTCTTGATTTACAAAACCATGTCATGATCTAAATTGTATACAGTGTTTTTTTATTTATTTCCTTCCATCCGTCTCCTGTCTCGTCTAATGCTGTTTCTCCAGAGGGGAGGGAGGTTTCAACGGATTCTGCAGTTTCGGTCCCTCTCCTGCACTTTTAGTTCGATGTTCCTTTTAATATGTAGTTTTATTGTATTTCATTGGGCAAATAAATAAACAAAAAGAGTATTGTCTTCTCTGGGGTTCATTGTTGATGTTGGATGCTTAAGGAACTTTAACACGATCTCTCTCTACTAACTTTTTTTTAACTTCATCCTTAATGAGGAGATAATAATGACATCATGTGCTGATAAAGGTTGCATCATGTGTTGTGTGTAGCGTGTTTTTGTGACACCTCTAAGCGGCACGACTCCTCTGTGGCCCACACCACTTACAGAAGAACAACAAGGTGCCCATGGATTCCTTTGCGGGGAATCTCATTTCCTTTACCTTTACGTAGTAAAATAACTGTTTGTCACCTCTGACCTCTTTGTTCATGCAAAAACGAATGACCAGAACTTTTCTGATTGTGATGTTTACATGGTGTTTACAAATGTGCACAATAGGTCTGCATGCGGATAAAGATATAAACTGCTCAAAAAAATAAAGGGAACACTAAAATAACACATACTAGATCTGAATGAATGAAATAATCTTATTAAAAACTTTTTTCTTTACATAGTTGAATGTGCTGACAACAAAATCACACAAAAATGATCAATGGAAATCCAATTTATCAACCCATGGAGGTCTGGATTTGGAGTCACACTCAAAATGAAAGTGGGAAACCACACTACAGGCTGATCCAACTTTGATGTAATGTCCTTAAAACAAGTCAAAATGAGGCTCAGTAGTGTGTGTGGCCTCCACGTGCCTGTATGACCTCCCTACAACGCCTGGGCATGCTCCCGATGAGGTGGCGGATGGTCTCCTGAGGGATCTCCTCCCAGACCGGGACTAAAGCATCCGCCAACTCCTGGACAGTCTGTGGTGCAACGTGGCGTTGGTGGATGGAGCGAGACATGATGTCCCAGATGTGCTCAATTGGATTCAGGTCTGGGGAACGGGCGGTCCATAGCATCAATGCCTTCCTCTTGCAGGAACTGCTGACACACTCCTGCCACATGAGGTCTAGCATTGTCTTGCATTAGGAGGAACCCAGGGCCAACCGCACCAGCATATGGTCTCACAAGGGGTCTGAGGATCTCATCTCGGTACCTAATGGCAGTCAGGCTACCTCTGGCGAGCACATGGAGGGCTGTGCGGCCCCCCAAAGAAATGCCACCCCACACCATGACTGACCCACCGCCAAACCGGTCATGCTGGAGGATGTTGCAGGCAGCAGAACGTTCTTCACGGCGTCTCCAGACTCTGTCACGTCTGTCACATGTGCTCAGTGTGAACCTGCTTTCATCTGTGAAGAGCACAGGGCGCCAGTGGCGAATATGCCAATCTTGGTGTTCTCTGGCAAATGCCAAACGTCCTGCACGGTGTTGGGCTGTGAGCACAACCCCCACCTGTGGACGTCGGGCCCTCATACCACCCTCATGGAGTCTGTTTATGACCGTTTGAGCAGACACATGCACATTTGTGGTCTGCTGGAGGTCATTTTGCAGGGCTCTGGCAGTGCTCCTCCTGCTCCTCCTTGCACAAAGGCGGAGGTAGCGGTCCTGCTGCTGGGTTGTTGCCCTCCTACGGCCTCCTCCACGTCTCCTGATGTACTGGCCTGTCTCCTGGTAGCGCCTCCATGCTCTGGACACTACGCTGACAGACACAGCAAACCTTCTTGCCACAGCTCGCATTGATGTGCCATCCTGGATGAGCTGCACTACCTGAGCCACTTGTGTGGGTTGTAGACTCCGTCTCATGCTACCACTAGAGTGAAAGAACCGCCAGCAATCAAAAGTGACCAAAACATCAGCCAGGAAGCATAGGAACTGAGAAGTGGTCTGTGGTCACCACCTGCAGAACCACTCCTTTATTGGGGGTGTCTTGGTAATTGCCTATAATTTCCATCTGTTGTCTATTCCATTTGCACAACAGCATGTGAAATTTATTGTCAATCAGTGTTGCTTCCTAAGTGGACAGTTTGATTTCACAGAAGTGTGATTGACTTGGAGTTACATTGTGTTGTTTAAGTGTTCCCTTTATTTTTTTTGAGCAGTATACAACTCTCAATGAAAGAAGAAAATTGTCACAAATACGCTTTTGACCAAGTTTTAAGCAATTTTCTACTTTATTCATTAAAGTGGAGATGTACAGATGATCAGAGTGTGTCTGTTGGTAATCTTGGGGAGTTTGTTGAAACATTTGTTGCTAGGCCATGTTCATTTCTTTGTCATATTCTAAAGTATTTGCAGGACCCACAATTGCAGTAGAAAGCACAAGGACATGTGCTTAAAAAACAATAATATAATATTACTGAGATACCAAAATGTGTGTAATTGTATTACCAATCAACACTATTCTTAGGGACAAATCCCTCATCCCTCAATGTTGGCACATAACCCTATCACCCCTAGCCAATGATTGGCACATGCTGCTCTGCTACTCTGCTCCTCTGCTCCTCTGCCCCTGTTGGACACATGGAGAACTGAGAAGAGAAGAAGAGGAAGAAGAGAGAAAAAGTGGAGAGTAGATTGATGAAGATGAAAACAAAGAGAATGACATGGAGAGGGGGGGGGGGGGGGGGGTGGTGGTAAGGTAGTGTGTGTTTCGGGTAAGGGAGGGAATGATGTGTGTCACAGGGAGGTAAAGATATAAATCGTTGTACCGATGAGGGATTCAGCCATAGACGCTGCCAGGGCTTCACCCCTGGTCTCGGCTGGCCTCTGTTCCTCCCTACATCTCCTGCACATTGGCTCCCTTACCTCCTGGCTCCCTATCCTCACCCATGTCTCCCCTACTGAGGAGCCCGGTGGCTGGGGTGGGGGTGGACCTCTGCTACCCCCTGCTGCTCAACACCTCCTGCAGGCGGACGCTGCGCCCCCGCTTCCAGGCCAGCTTCCTGTACGTCCTGCTCTTCTCCCTGGCGCTTGTCACCGTGCTGCTCAACCTGCTAGTCATCGTCTCCATCTCCCACTATCGCCAGCTGCACACCCCCACCAACCTGGTGCTGCTGTCCCTGGCCTGCTCCGACCTGCTCATCGGCCTGTTGGTGATGCCCCTGTATGCCCAGTACTCCGTCAGCTCCTGCTGGTTCCTGGGTAACTGGGTCTGCAACGTGTTCTACGCGCTGAACTTCACGCTGACCTCGGCGTCGGTCGGGAGCGTCCTGCTGATATCGTTGGACCGCTACGTGGCCATCTGCCGGCCGCTGCGCTACACCAGCGAGGTGACGGTGGGCCGGGCGCAGCTGACGGTGGGCCTGTGCTGGTTCTGCTCCGTCCTCTACAACTGCAGCCTCCTGCGTGACAGCCTGCGAGAGCCGGGCAAGCACAGCTCGTGCCGCGGGGACTGCGTGGTGGTGGTGGGCGTGGTGTCCGGGGCGGTGGACCTGCTGGTCACCTTCTCGGCGCCCGTGTCCGTGGTGGTGGCGCTGTACCTCCGGGTGTTCGCCGCCGCGCTGTCCCAGACGCGGCAGATGAGGTCGTCCCGAGTGGCGGCGACGGCGGCCAGGAGGTCAGAGATGAAGGCTGCGGTGACGCTGGGCGTGGTGGTGGTGGTCTTCCTCGCGTGCTTCTGTCCCTATTTCTGCATGTCGTTCACAGGGCAGGGCGCGTACGCCACTACAGCCTGGATCTGGGGGGTCTGGCTGCTGTACTTCAACTCCTGCCTGAACCCGCTCATGTACGCCTACTTCTACCCCTGGTTCAGGAAGGCCATCAGACTCATCGTCACCCTGCAGATACTGCAGCCTGATTCCTGCCGGGCCACCATATTCTAAGATGCACTGAGACATTGGATCTGCGGTGATGCAGAGGTCTAAGAATTAGGAACAACTTGTTTTCTTTTGCAGAAAGTCTTTATTAATGAATTGCTTGTATATTATTTCTCTGCTTCATGCAGTGTAACGGATCATTTATGAACCGAAAATTCCTTTAAATAAACCTTGAATATCAGGATAAACATAATGATAAAATAGAAAGTGTGTGTCGAGTCTAGAAACAGCACATCATATATCAATTCAATCATAAATCAGTGAATTAAGACAACAGAATTATGTCACCATACACTTTAATGAATAGTAATAGTAAAAATATATACAATACAGCCAATATAATTGTTATAATCAGATATATAGATATGTGTCTATTTTACATGGTGTTTACAAATGTGTTCATTTCTTTGTCATATTCTAAACTTGTCACACCGTCCACTGCCACCACCTAGTGGGCGCCGGCTGCCACTTCCCCACGTGCCTCTGTTTGTTTACACACCTGCCAGCAATCACCAATCTACGCACCCTATTTCTTCACTGCATTTCCTAGCAGCCGGCGCCAGTTCGTTGTTACTCTCCACCTGGTAGTATCTTCGTTCCTGCAATTCCTGAGTTTAATTATTCTCTCCTTGCCTGTCCCTAACCCGTCCTATTCCTGTGTCCAGCTAACCTCCGGATTCCTGTGCCTGTTGCTGAACCTACGCCTGCCCAACTACCCGTCTGTCGTCTAACCCGTCTGCCCGATTCCCCGCCTGACCATGACTAGCCCTCACCCTGCCTCCCTGTTTCCCGTTAATAAATCCCGTTGAACCTTCCTCCATCTCTGTCTCCTATGTTCTGCATTTGGGTCCTTCGTCTCCTACTATAACAAAACGAACATCAGTATAGTGTATAATAGATAAGTATTTGCAGGCCCCACAATTGCAACAGACAGTCCAAGGAAATGCACTTAAAGAAATTATGAAATACTATTAACTGTGATACCAAAATGTGTGCAATTTTTATTACCAATCAAAACTATTCTTAGGGACAAATCCCTCGTCCTTCAATGTTGGCACACATCCCTATCACTCCTAGCCAACGATTAGCCCTCTGCTCCTCTTTGCTGGTTGGACAGAGTTGTTGGGTGGTTGTTTTCCAGGAAGACGGATAAGGAATACTTTATTTTTTTACCAAGCCAGTTCAATGCCCATAACACAAAATGTTTTATGTTAATTTATGTTTTCAACTTTATTGAACAAACGGATTCATTATTAAACTTGAATTACACGACATTCCTTGCACATGCAATACATACAAATAAAACAGTGACACTCACGCATGCGGCTTGACCTGGTTGATATCGGGCTTGACACGCCAGGGACTTCGCTAGATGCTACTCAAACTGGCGCTACTAAGTTGTATGAGGCCCCGTCGATGGAGGGGGATTATTTGGGTTGCCATGCAGCAACCCAGAGTCATAAAACATTTTAAATTGATTAAATCTACCATTACCATCTCCTACCCCCTTGCTTATTCTGCAAGGGAAATGTGAGGCCTACAGTCTGAAAATGTTGGACTAGTCGACTATTTACAAGTTCATACTCTACCGACGTATATACCGCAGTACTACAGATACGACTAGACATGTCGCCGCATTTGCATTTTCTGAAGAAGATGCGTGGGTCATTTGGGTTTACGGGTTAGTTTTCACGATTTCTTCAAGGTTTTCCAAAACGTTCAAGGTACAGAAAAAAAAAAATCTGACCTTATGGGTCCTTGAGGCAAACAAATTCAGCATGTCAAATAAGGCCCAGATACCAAATTTCAGAATTCTTTATAAAACGGGCCGGGGGGCGTGGCCGTTTAGGTTTGAGACCTACTTATTTCCGGTTAACATATGTGTATTTAATTTGACAACTAGCAGGTGTTCAGGTTTTGAGTGGTTGAATTTATAATCGTAGGAATAGCGAACTGCACTGATATATGTACAATTTGTTGGTATTGGTTTAGTGCTGATACCTCCAAACCTGTAGGAGGATATAATTAACAAAAAAGAGGCAGAAGAATAAGAAAATAACGATAATAATAATAAGACACATGATAACAATAATGTGGCTTGCTTAGCAACCACACTAATTGCTTCCACCTATGCTGTGCAAACAATCTATGTGAAAAAGATGGGACTTCTATTTATTATAGCCATCATCAGTCAATACATTTAGAATTAACATTAACTTTAATAATTCTTGAGGGAGAAAAACAATAGGCCCCTGGACCTTGAGCATGTTAGCATAGTACTTCAGATGAGAGGATGTTGGTTAGATTAAGCTCCTTAGCATATGCATATCCATATAGATAGATATAAGGTCCTGTACATCAATGAACCTAAAGCTAGCAAAGAGTGAATATAAGAAGAATAGAGCAGTTTACTTTTAAGATTCATTTTTGCATTTTTGATGCTTTATTCACGAAGAGACAGTAAAATAGACAGGAGGGTGTGGGAGAGAAAGAGGGGAGGACATGCAGCAAAGGACCACGGGCAGGAATCGAACCCAAATGGTACGCGCTCAACTCGGTGAGTCACCGGGGAACCCCAAGAATAGAGCAGTTTGAACAGGAAAAACACGCCTCCTATGGGCAGGTTAAGTTATGCGCTCATAGCAGACAAATGTTGACAGACGTGTAGAGTTAGAGGCCTAAAGCTGCACAATTATACACTTTACACAGCATTTAATTTGTTCAATATAGTAATTAACTAATTTAAAATTATTAGCTCAATCAACCCATTGTTCACGCTAAATCGAATTTGGAGATGATCAAAAAACATTCGGCCTGTAAAAAGAAAACTGCAGGGTAATAACATTTTAAACTTAAAGGTGCTGTAGGTAAGAGCTATAATTTTAGCTACAATTTGCCTAGCCATACCTATTAGTAAGTGAAATGCTCTGTGAGAATATCTGTTTCTAGTGGACTGCGTCTGCCTCTGTATAAGACAATTTCGATTTTAGACCGCGCCCGGCTATTTTCTGACCAATTAAGGCATCTCTTCCGTGATTGCCTCGGTGAAGCGATCTTGCCTGTCAATCACATTCGTGCGCATGGCGTTATCATAGCTCCGCCACAGGTGCGTGAACTCTCCTCAATGGTGGAGGCTCTTTAGGACCTTGCTTTTAGGAGCCTTTAAGTGATATTGAAAAAGTGACATAGTGCAGCTTTAAACCTCTGAACAAAACCCGAGGGACGGGCAGGGCGAGACATTCAAAGCAGGTGGCAGAACCGGGTGCTGAGGATGATTTCGCCACTGCCACCATCTCCGGAGTTCCTGCGATACGCAGGTGTGATGTCCCATTCGTAGGGAGTTATCGCTCGGTGTGGGGAAGCCATTAGCTCGGTGGTAGTGTCCCCTTCAGAGGATGACTTGCTGCTAGCCAGTGTGGCCCGTTCAGATGTTTCCGTGGTATTTGCCGGGACGTGTGCCGCAACTAGTTGGGGCGTGAGAAACGAATGGGTGTCAGTTAAAGGAGTACTGTACTTTCTCCGCACTGTGTATTACTTTGCTCTGGCTGGTTCTCCGTATAGAGACAGCCGTTTAGTGTCTGTGTATTACTTTGCTCTGGCTGGTTCTCTGTATAGAAACAGCCGTTTAGTGTCTATGTATTACTTTGCTCTGGCTGGTTCTCCGTATAGAGACAGCCGTTTAGTGTCTGTGTATTACTTTGCTCTGGCTGGTTCTCTGTATAGAAACAGCCGTTTAGTGTCTATGTATTACTTTGCTCTGGCTGGTTCTCCGTATAGAGACAGCCGTTTAGTGTCTGTGTATTACTTTGCTCTGGCTGGTTCTCCGTACAGAGACAGCCGTTTAGTGTCTGTGTATTACTTTGCTCTGGCTGGTTCTCCGTACAGAGACAGCCGTTTAGTGTCTGTGTATTACTTTGCTCTGGCTGGTTCTCCGTATAGAGACAGCCGTTTAGTGTCTGTGTATTACTTTGCTCTGGCTGGTTCTCTGTATAGAAACAGCCGTTTAGTGTCTGTGTATTACTTTGCTCTGGCTGGTTCTCCGTATAGAGACAGCCGTTTAGTGTCTGTATTACTTTGCTCTGGCTGGTTCTCTGTATAGAAACAGCCGTTTAGTGTATGTGTATTACTTTGCTCTGGCTGGTTCTCTGTATAGAAACAGCCGTTTAGTGTCTGTGTATTACTTTGCTCTGGCTGGTTCTCCGTATAGAGCCAGCCGTTTAGTGTATGTGGATTACTTTGGTCTGGCTGGTTCTCCGTACAGAGACAGCCGTTTAGTGTCTGTGTATTACTTTGCTCTGGCTGGTTCTCCGTATAGAGACAGCCGTTTAGTGTATGTGGATTACTTTGGTCTGGCTGGTTCTCTGTGTAGAGGCAGCTCTCGGCCCCGTCTTGTCCCATGATGGCCGCCTCGCATGCCAGCAGGTTCTTAAACAGGAAGTAGGTGGTCATCAGACCTTTGCCCTTCACTTCAATCTCCCCACGCTCCTGGATGTCAAAACCCTGATCTCTCAGCACGCTGTGGGTGGGGGGGGGGGGGGGGGGGGGGGAGAGAGAGAGAGAGAGAGAGAGAGAGAGAGAGAGAGAGAGAGAGAGAGAGAGAGAGAGAGAGAGAGAGACAGAGAGAGAGAGAGAGAGAGAGAGAGAGAGAGAGAGAGAGAGAGAGAGAGAGAGAGAGAGAGAGAGAGAGAGAAAGAAAGAAAGAAAGAAAGAAAGAAAGAAAGAAAGAAAGAAAGAAAGAAAGAAAGAAAGAAAGAAAGAAAGAAAGAAAGAAAGAAAGAAAGAAAGAAAGAGAGAAGTAATGGCAAAACAGTTCTGAAAGAAAGTGGAAGAGAGAAAAGAGAGAACTAGAGAACATGTAAACATTTTCTGTGTGTGTGTCTGTCCATTTGGTGTCTTTCTGTGTGTGTGTGTGTGTGTGTGTGTGTGTGTGGCACACACACACACACACACACACACACACACACACACACATGGACACAAACATTTGGCACAATGGACACAAACATTTGTCTATTTGGTGTCTGTTGGTGTCACAGACTGACACACACCAAATGGGCGTATACACACACACACACACACACACACACACACACACACACACACAAACACATAGACAGACAGACAGAGATATATTGATACACTCAGGGTGTAGGTGCAGGGTGTAGGTGCAGGTTGTAGCTGTAAGTGCAGGGTGTTGGTGCAGGGGTGTAGGTGCAGGGTGTAGGTGCAAGGTGTAGGTGCAGGTTGTAGCTGTAAGTGTAGGGTGTAGGTGCAGGGGTGTAGGTGCAGGGTGTAGGTGCAGGGTGTAGGTGCAGGTTGTAGCTGTAAGTGCAGGGTGTAGGTGCAGGGGTGTAGGTGCAGGGTGTAGGTGCAGGTGTAGGGTGTAGGTATAGGGCGTATGTTCAGGATGTAGCTGTAGGTGCAGGGTGTAGGTATAGGTGGAGGGTGTAGCTGTAAGTGCAGGGTGTAGCTGTAGGTGCAGGGTGTAGCTGTAAGTGCAGGGTGTAGCTGTAGGTGCAGGGCACAGCTATAGGTGGAGGTGCAGGCACAGTGCATGCGTGTAGGTGCAGGGTGTAGCTGTAAGTGCAGGGTGTAGCTGTAGGTGCAGGGCGCAGCTATAGGTGGAGGTGCAGGCACAGTGCATGCGTGTAGGTGCAGGGTGTAGCTGTAGGTGCAGGGCGCAGCTATAGGTGGAGGTGCAGGGCGTCACGTGTAGGGGCAGGGCGCAGCTATAGGTGGAGGTGCAGGCACAGTGCATGCGTGTAGGTGCAGGGTGTAGCTGTAAGTGCAGGGTGTAGCTGTAAGTGCAGGGTGTAGCTGTAGGTCCAGGGTGTAGCTGTAGGTGCAGGGTGTAGCTGTAGGTGCAGGGCGCAGCTATAGGTGGAGGTGCAGGCACAGTGCATACGTGTAGGTGCAGGGTGTAGCTGTAAGTGCAGGGTGTAGCTGTAGGTGCAGGGCGTAGCTATAGGTGGAGGTGCAGGCACAGTGCATACGTGTAGGTGCAGGGTGTAGCTATAGGTGGAGGTGCAGGCACAGTGCATACGTGTAGGTGCAGGGTGTAGCTGTAGGTGCAGGGTGTAGCTATAGGTGGAGGTGCAGGCACAGTGCATACGTGTAGGTGCAGGGTGTAGCTGTAGGTGCAGGGTGTAGCTGTAGGTGCAGGGCGCAGCTATAGGTGGAGGTGCAGGCACAGTGCATACGTGTAGGTGCAGGGTGTAGCTGTAAGTGCAGGGTGTAGCTGTAGGTGCAGGGTGTCGCTGTAGGTGCAGGGTGTAGCTGTAAGTGCAGGGTGTAGCTGTAGGTGCAGGGCGCAGCTATAGGTGGAGGTGCAGGCACAGTGCATGCGTGTAGGTGCAGGGTGTAGCTGTAAGTGCAGGGTGTAGCTGTAGGTGCAGGGCGTAGCTATAGGTGGAGGTGCAGGCACAGTGCATACGTGTAGGTGCAGGGCGCAGCTATAGGTGGAGGTGCAGGCACAGTGCATGCGTGTAGGTGCAGGGTGTAGCTGTAGGTGCAGGGCGTAGCTATAGGTGGAGGTGCAGGCACAGTGCATACGTGTAGGTGCAGGGTGTAGCTGTAGGTGCAGGGCGCAGCTATAGGTGGAGGTGCAGGCACAGTGCATACGTGTAGGTGCAGGGGCTGAGGTGGATGTGGTCCGGCAGCCCGTGGCTCTCCATCCTGGAGGCCGTGTTGACGGTGTCTCCGAACAGGCAGTAGCGCGGCATCTTGTCCCCGACGACCCCGGCCAGCACGGGCCCCGTGTGCAGACCCACCCGGATCTACCCAGGAGGAGGAGGAGGAGGAGGAGGAGGAGGAGGAGGAGGAGGAGGAGGAGGAGGAGGAGGAGGAGACACAACACCTGCAGTCTCTGGGTCAGTTCACAGTCATTGGGGAGATGAAAATGTATCGGGGTGGAATTGTAAGTGGGCACGCACGCACACACTCTCTCTTCATAAAGCACGCACGGAGATAAGAGGTTTCAACTGAAAGATATTTATGAAGCCATGAACTCCGGTGGCCTTTCCCAGAAGGATGTAAAAGAAAATCGAACGTAGGAATCCAGATGCTTTCCGGACATGCGCTGCAGTCGGAAAACTGTTGCTCTCCGCCATCTAACCCACGAATAAACATTCTCATGACCTACTTAAAAGGTAACAAATCTGCGCCCTAGAGACGCAGAATCGAGCTGTATTGTCACATACGTCATCAAGTAAGTATCAGGCAGATCAACAATCTCAAAATCCCTTAAACTGCACATTAAAAGGGAAGTAAATAGGTCCACATTTCACGCTAATATATTCATAAAATGAAAATTTCACAATCCAACTTAAATCATTTCTCTTACAGGTTTCTTGTTTAAACTCAAAAACTCTCTATATGGTTCCAACAGTACGTGTCCCTATGGTCTGTTTAGCCTTCATGTAACCAAATCGGTGAATTCTAACAACAGTCCTCCAGGAAGAAACACTTTTAGTTGAGTTCATCCAATGTATCCAACTTAGGCCATGTTATAAGATCTGAATGTTTAAACCTAACCACGGAAAATCTAGACCTAAACTCTTGTCATACTTACATATACCAACCATTCCACATCGTATGACCAAACATATCCATTTCAAATTGTTCTACGTTTACTCAACTTAACCAAGCAATGCGTAAACCTAACAAAAACTAAAAAACAACCCATACGTGGGAATGGGAAACAAGGAGACATTTGTGGTGGTGATGAAGGAGGTGGTATTGGTGATGGAGGAGGTGGTGTTGGTGATGGAGGAGGTGGTGGTGGTGGTGGTGGTGTTGGTGGTGGTGGTGGTGGTTGTGGTGGTGGTGATGGAGGAGGTGGTGCTAGTGATGGAGGTGGTGGTGGTGGTGGTTGTGTTGGTGGTGGTTGTGGTGGTGATGGAGGAGGTGGTGGTGGTGGTCATTAAATCGTACTCACCTGTATGGGCTCTCCGCTCACAGGGTTGATCACTTCTCTGGCAGCCAATCGCATCCCCAGGGCAAAGTTGGCGACTCTGTGGGCGTGGCTTGCTGTGGCCACCGGGACTCCTCCCACCACCATGTACGCATCACCGATGGTCTCCACCTGGCAGCCAAAAGATTTATTCGACAAGGTCCAACAATGTCTTTCTTGGAGTCAAGGTCAGTGGTCCAGCCCTTCATCCCAGTTACAGCCCCCACAATATTATTAGAGGAGAGGAGAGGCGAGGGAGGAGAGAGGAGGAGAAGAGAGAGGAGAAGAGAGGAGGAGAAGAGAGAAGAGGAAAGGAGAGGCGAGGAGACGAGACGAGACGAGATGAGAAGAGGAGAGAGGAGAAGACAGGAGAGAGGAGAAGAGAGGAGAAGAGAGGAGAAGAGAGAAGAGGAAAGAGGAGAAGAGAGGAGGAGAATAAAGAAGAGGAAAGGAGAGGAGAGAGAAGAGAGGAGGGGAGGAGAAGAGAGGACAGAGGAGAGGAGAGAGAAGAGAGGAGAGGAGAGGAGAGGAGAGAGGAGAGAGGAGGGGAGGAGAAGAGAGGACAGAGGAGAGGAGAGAGAAGAGAGGAGAGGAGAGAGGAGAAGAAAGAAGAGGAAAGAAGGAGAAGAGAAGAGAGGAGAGGAGAGGAGAGGAGAGGAGAGGAGAGGAGAGGAGAGGAGAGGAGAGGAGAGGACAGGAGAGGACAGGAGGGCGGGAGGAGAGGAGGAGATGTCAACATCTTTCTTACGAGGGAAATAATAAGAAGACGTTTACCATTCAATAAATGTATAAATACAAAATCAATCATCCCCGAGGACCCTCTGATTTGCATATGAAACGCCCGCGAGATCCGAGCGGATACGGTCGTCTACTTCACCTTGTAGACGTCGTGGATACTGGTGAGCCGGTCGAAGCGCGAGTACATGGAGTTGAGCATGTGGACGATGTGGACGGGCTCACAGGCGGAGCAGATGTTGGTGAAGGTGACCACGTCGCTGAACAGGACGGTGCACACCTCAAACTCCCCTGGAAGACACAGACATGTCACAGGCTCCTGGACCTCTTCACCGCTGGGACCGCTGGGCATCAGAGGCCTGGGAACCGGACCAATCTGGCGAGCTCATTGTTTAATTTGCTCTGCAGATAAAGGGTCTGGCTCCCCTCCTCCCATACGAAAAGGTTTCTGCGGTACAAGTTAGACCGACCAATCACAACAGTTTATCTAATATGAAGACGGATAAATACGATGGACGGTGCAAAGGAGCGCCATAGAGGCATTGTTAACAACAACAACAACAAAGATGGCCGCCGCTGATGTCGAACGGTCTGTTGATTGCGCTATCGAGACGGTATTTAACGAACTGGACGGTATAGTTTCACTAAAAGAAGAACTAACGACTGCACTTAAAGCTTTAGTTGAGAAGAAAGATGTATTTTTTTTCGTCGCTCAGTGCTGCGTCACCCATTTCGTTGCTGTGATTGGTTGTAGGCCCGTCCAATTGCGTCCAGAGGCATTTTGGTCCGCGCATGTTGGTGACGCATGTTGGAAATTGAAAATGAACGGGTAGGTTCCAGACGAATTGCAGTTTGCAGCAGCAGACCTCACCGTATTTGGATCCACATTTTTCTCATTGTTTCGTTTTTGAACTTTGAGAGATAATAAAATCTCTTTATAGGATCAAATCTATTTTTTTCTTTTCAATAAAAAACAATCAACAAATGAAAAGAAATCAATTGACAGACAGACAGACAGACAGACCAACAGCTACCTGCCTCCACCTTCCGGCCCTCTCTCAGCTGATTGGCTACGTGTTGGGGCAGCATGGCGTATAGCAGCGTCTCCGTCTTCTTCTTCTCCGCCGCTAGATGGTGGGACAGGATCCTCAGCTCCTCCTGTCACACACACACACACACACACACACACACACACACACACACACACACACACACACACACACACACACACACACAACCCTTGCATGTACCGCATGAGGTGCAACTCCACCGGATAAATGCATTCCAGCATAGTGGTGCTTTTCTGCCCCCTACTGGTTACAACGAACTGTTACCATTCTCACAAACTGAGACTGGTTACCATCAGCACAAACAACATTATTGTATCACAGCAATGACGTTGGGTAACGTAGTTGAAAACCGCCATGGTCAGTTAGCAGCACGCTGACTAACCCCATACTACTAACGCTGGCGTTAGAGAACCTGTATGTGGGAGTGTGTATTGACGATGGCTGATTTAAAACAGTCTCACCTGGCCCGAGTCAGGCTGCACACCTGTGCACATTGAGCAATCAGCGCACACAGGTTAAGCCAGCCATCACCACACACACACTCCTGCGGAGATCTCCTGCATGGCAACATGGAGCACCAGGCCATGAATCATAGTCTACAAACTTCTACAATAAACCGGTTTTCCAACACCACCGCCCTGCGTCCTTGACTGGAGGAGCCCAGTAAAAGTCAACTAGGTGGAGTGTGGCATTGTCCTTGTCACCCTGTACCCTTATTAAAGAACAATCTCTATGATGTTGAAGATTGACTGTCAGAAGATCTTACATTTGACTTTTATTGAGTTTATCGTTTTTTTCACCCTTGAATGCAGTAAAAAAAAAAATAACACTTGTTTTGTTAAGATGAAGATTAATTAATTAATTAATCATCCTGCCTTGGACAACACATGTATAAATAACATCCATCTGTCCACCAACCCAACCCCACCTTTTTCCTCTCCAGCTGGTTGCTAAGCTCCATCTCTGCCAGCCTCTGCTGGTTGAGCAGTATCAGGTCTCGGGTGGCGTCGTGTGGGGCGATGTCGGCCAGGTGGAGACCCCGCTCCTCCATCTCCTGCAGGCTGCGTAGCTTCGGTGAGCATAGGTACAGCATGCATGCCAGGGAGGGCATCCACATCATCTGGCCTGGAGGAGACAATGTCAGTGGTCTAGCCCCCAGGTTAGTACAGTATTATTAGCAGATGGGTAGACGAGTCAAAAGGGTTGGAGGACAGTCAGATGGAAAAGGTCAACATGGAAATGTGGAGATGTGGAGAGGAGAAGAGGGGACAGGAGAGGACAGGAGAGAGAGGAGGAGGAGGAGGAGGAGAGGACAGGACAGGACAGGGGGGAGGAGAGGAGAGGAGGAGAGGAGAGAAGGGAAGAGAATAGAGGAGCAGAGAGGAGAGAGGAGAGGAGAGGACCGGAGAGGACCGGAGGAGAGGAGAAGAGAGGAGGAGATGAGGGAAGGAGAGGAGGAGAATTTATAGAATTGATTAAAAAAAAGGAAAAAATCTGGTATCTATGGCAGATAGGCAGGCCTGTAACAAGCCTGTCCAATCATTTCATTTCATTTCATTTCAAAATGAAATGATTGGATGGCCTACATGTCTGTCTACCTACGTGTCCGACTACCTGCGTGCACCCGTCCCCATTGCCCATGACCGGAGTCTTCCACAAGGCTAGGCAGACCTATTGCTAAAGCTAGCAAGCTAGTCACGTGTTTTGGGGGAGGGGCTTCAGAAGGAGGCCTGAAGGGAGGGGTGGGATTGTTTTGGTTGGACACTTCGAAAAATCTGGCCTACTCTTGCTGGTTTGTACAAATTGCCTACCCTAGCTTTAAATAAGGATTTTTTTTACAATTTAGCTCCATAACCTTTTTATGTCCTTCTCACCTCTCAACTTGAGTGCAGTGTGTTGGTGCTGAGGGATCATCTCCGTCTTGGTCTTCAGGACAAACTGACTGTTGATGAACTTCTTGATGCTGTCGATGGTGAAGGTTACCTGGGCCCAGATGACGAAGACATGTTGTCCCTTGTGTCTTACAGATGGTTGACATGTTGTCCCATGTATCTTATAGATGGTTAACATGTTGTCCCATGTGTCTTATAGACGGTGGGGACATATTGTCCCATGTGTCTTAAGAGGGATGAGACATGTTGTCCCATGTGTCTTAAAGATTTATTATTATGAGTATATATTTATATTATATATTATATATATAATAATGTCTTATTATTATACAAATTATTATGCCTTATAGAGGATTTGATACACAGTATATATATTATTCTATATATTATGAGTATAGATATGATATATATGATAAATGATATGATGATATATATATAATTTATTATAGAGGAAGTGATATTTGAGATTGTACCTTTGGATCCAAGAGTTAGTGTAGTGTTCTCTGGAGGCACTGACCTGAGGGTGCACGATGGTGAAGTACTGGTCAATCCGAATGTCCTTCGTCTGCAGACCCGGGACAAACTTCTGGATGTTCACCCCCGTCTGCTTGACCATTAGCTGAGAGAGAGAGAGAGAGAGAGAGAGAGAGAGAGAGAGAGAGAGAGAGAGAGAGAGAGAGAGAGAGAGAGAGAGAATGACAGAGAGACAGAGAAAGTGAGAAGGGATAGAGAGAGACAGAGAAAGTGAGGAAGAGTGGGAGGCAGTGACAGAGAGATAGTGAGAGAGACAGACATACAGAGAGACAGACAGAGTGCAAGAGAGACAGACAGACAGACAGACAGACAGACAGACAGACAGACAGACAGACAGAGAGCGAGAGAGAGCGATAGAGAGATTGTATGATTGCAAAATGTATGTAATTTTAATAATTGACATGAAACTGAGAAAAACAAGCAAGTATTTTGTCTTGGTGTTTGTTATTAGGAAATTATTTGGTCTCATCAAAATTAACACTAAATAAATACATTTATTTTATATCCATCCACTTATGTAACGATCGACCAATCATTTCAGTGGCATACAGTATGAAGTGATGTTCCAGTGCAGTACTACACGCGGCCCACAGAAGGCAGTCTTACGTCCTGGTCAAACACGATGTGGAAGGGGAACGCGTTACAGAAAGCCTTCTCCTCCATCCACAGCTTGTCAGGGTAGCAAGGAGTAAAGGTGTAGCGTAGGTTTTCTACGGATATATATAAAGGTATATAGATATTATTATATACACATATTGTGAGTATTGACATTTTATGTATTATGATATATTCTGTATGGTATAATAGGGTAAAGATATTAGGCATATTTTTATATGGATTATTATATGCATCATTATATTGTAGATAATATGACAGATATTTTTATATTATGAGTATAGAAATTATATTTATTTGTGTATATATATTATTATATACATTATTATATGTTATAATATATATATTATAATATATATTTATTCTGATATTTATTATGAGTTTTGATTATATTATATTATATTATATATTATATTATATGAAAAATATAATTATTTTAAATATATATTATTCTGATTATAAGTGAACCTTTCCCTACAGGACCACTAATAAGCATAATAATATATAAACATAATCCATATATAATTATTATTAAATACATATTTATATATATATATTATTCTGATTAGTAGTGAACCTTTCCCCCAGAGGACCACTAATAAGCATAATAATATATAAACATTATCCAGGACCACTAATACATAATATAAACATTATCCATATATAATTATTATTAAATACATATTTATATATATATATATTATTCTGATTAGTAGTGAACCTTTTCCCCAGAGGACCACGCTGCGGACCAGGCCCCAGTGGCTCCTCCCCCCTCGGGGCCGGGGCCCGTGGGGCTGGTGCCCGCAGAGACCTGCACACCGCTCCCTCATCCTCTCAAGCACTTCCTCCTGCTAGAACACATGAAAGGGAAAGCACACATGTACAAACTGTCTCCAGAGGAACCAGCACGTGAATTAAAAGAACTAGCATAGAACTAGACAGTATAGAACAGCTCTCCCTCTTCGCAGGCCTCTTCACCTCGCCGTGGTCCTTGACCAGCTGTGGTCCCCTCTCCACGGGGGCGGCACTACGTCTCTCCTGCTTCACCAGGAACACCACGTGCTCCTTCTTTCCTGTTCGCTCGTCCTCCTCTGATTGGTTGAGGATGGTCATGGTGACCTCGCTGTCGAAGAAGTCCTTCGCCACGGCTTCGATGATCCCTGGAAGGGGATCATATATATATATATATATATACGGTACATCTATGGTGTCCTACCTAGTACGATATAGTACAGGTCTGCTGGTGTCCTACCTGGTACATTATGGTCTGCTAGTGTCCTACCTGGTACGATATGGTCTCCTAGTGTCCTACCTGGTACGATATGCTAAAGGTCTCCTAGTGTCCTACCTGGTACGATATGGTCTGCTAGTGTCCTACCTGGTACGATATGGTAGAGGTCTGCTAGTGTCCTACCTGGTACGATATGGTCTGCTAGTGTCCTACCTGGTACGATATGGTAGAGGTCTGCTAGTGTCCTACCTGGTACGATATGGTCTGCTAGTGTCCTACCTGGTACGATATGGTCTGCTAGTGTCCTACCTGGTACGACATGGTAGAGGTCTGCTAGTGTCCTACCTGGTACGATATGGTAGAGGTCTGCTAGTGTCCTACATGGTACGATATGGTCTGCTAGTGTCCTACCTGGTACGATATGGTAGAGGTCTGCTAGTGTCCTACCTGGTACGATATGGTAGAGGTCTGCTAGTGTCCTACCTGGTACGATATGGTCTGCTAGTGTCCTACCTGGTACGATATGGTAGAGGTCTGCTGGTGTCCTACCTGGTACAATATGGTACAGGTCTGCTGGTGTCCTACCTGGTACGATATGGTAGAGGTCTGCTAGTGTCCTACCTGGTACGATATGGTCTGCTAGTGTCCTACCTGGTACGATATGGTCTGCTAGTGTCCTACCTGGTACGACATGGTAGAGGTCTGCTAGTGTCCTACCTGGTACGATATGGTAGAGGTCTGCTAGTGTCCTACATGGTACGATATGGTCTGCTAGTGTCCTACCTGGTACGATATGGTAGAGGTCTGCTAGTGTCCTACCTGGTACGATATGGTAGAGGTCTGCTAGTGTCCTACCTGGTACGATATGGTAGAGGTCTGCTGGTGTCCTACCTGGTACAATATGGTACAGGTCTGCTGGTGTCCTACCTGGTACGATATGGTAGAGGTCTGCTAGTGTCCTACCTGGTACGATATGGTAGAGGTCTGCTAGTGTCCTACCTGGTACATTATGGTCTGCTAGTGTCCTACCTGGTACGACATGGTAGAGGTCTCCTAGTGTCCTACCTGGTACGATATGGTAAAGGTCTCCTAGTGTCCTACCTGGTACGATATGGTCTGCTAGTGTCCTACCTGGTACGATATGGTCTGCTAGTGTCCTACCTGGTACGACATGGTAGAGGTCTGCTAGTGTCCTACCTGGTACGATATGGTAGAGGTCAGCTAGTGTCCTACCTGGTACGATTTAGTCTGCTGGTGTCCTACCTGGTACAATATGGTCTGCTGGTGTCCTACCTGGTACGACATGGTAGAGGTCTGCTAGTGTCCTACCTGGTACGATATGGTAGAGGTCTGCTAGTGTCCTACCTGGTACGATATGGTAAAGATGTCCCACCTGGTACAATATGGTAGAGGTCTGCTAGTGTCCTACCTGGTACGATATGGTAGAGCCCTTTCCGGTCCGAATAGTAGTGCAGCAGCATCCCGTCTCCCTCACCCTTTTCCACACGAAACGATGGAGCATTCATCTCCTAGCCAGGAAACGGATGGTATTTGCCGTAAACATCGATCCAAGCAGGAAACGTGTGCAATGACTGAGCTCACAAACTACATCGGCCTGAAGTCGTTCTTCTATCAAATCCAGCCCACTCAGTGTGTTGGAGCCATGAAATATATATTGCTGTTTATACATTTTGTTGTAAAAAACAAACAAGATTATTTGTTGTATTGTTTTCTATTTTGTTTCTAAATTGTTGGATTTGGTTTTTGTACTTCGTGTCTGGAGAAATTAATTTGATTGGTTGTTAGACTACGGCAATCTCCGCCTCCTCCTAATTAGCTCACCTTCACAGGTGTAAGGAGCAGCTGGAGGACAGCTTGAAAAGTTATTTTTGTTTGAGTAGGAGAGGTGGACAAAGAAACAGTTTAGTGACCGTAGTTTATTTATAATCATTTATTTTAGTAAACGTTTAAGTTTTTTGTAGAAAGTCAACCACGGAGAATTTATTTTGACCTAATAAATGAGGCATTTTTTGAATGAAACTAAAGGATCTCCGCGAGTGCTTATTTTCCCCCTACGAGTCACAATCCATCTCAAAAAGGGCGACTAAGGTTATTAGATAGTGAAGAAGTCGCCACAACACAGTGTCATACATCGTTCGATCCATAATGTACACGTAGGATGAAATGTTCCTTTGTGTGGACACCTGGTAGGAGAGGGCGAGGTAGCTGTGGAGCGCGTCCAGGTTCTCTATGAACTCCGTCAGGTTACCCCCCAGAGTCCGCAGCATCGTGTCGTAGCCCGCCTGCTTGCAGAAGCTGAAGAAATACTCCCCGAACAGCTTGAGAACCACCTCGGAGGAGACATCTGGCACGCACACACACACACACACACACACATGCATAAACACACACACACACACACACACACACACACACACACACACATACACAGATGCATAAACACATGGAGACTCAGAAGGACACAAGTCTCAAACCCCTAGTGGCTATGGTGTTGGACTCGTAGCCTCAGGGTCCGCGGTTCGATCCCCAATGTCCACAGTCTCGTGCTAAGTGTCACAGAGCATGATGACTGCTGGCTCCTGACAACTACATGGTTGTTAGGAGGTTGTCCAGGTTAACTATTTTGTATTACTATTGTCTAAAATAGGTTTCGATTTCTTTTTAAATAGTATACCTGAAGTGAGTATTTTCCTTTAAATACACAAACGAAGGAATTCGATTGAATACATTGAGCAATTGATCAATCTTGATCAATTTGACCCAATCCTCCAACACACAGGATTCAG
The DNA here is from genome assembly GCA_026745465.1 of Lota lota. Taxonomy (NCBI): domain Eukaryota; kingdom Metazoa; phylum Chordata; class Actinopteri; order Gadiformes; family Lotidae; genus Lota; species Lota lota. Next base: position 392,340 of record JACYXH010000057.1, on the reverse strand, counting down.
AAAACACTTGTTTTCCTGTCCCAGGTGGATCGTTTGTTTGTTTGTTTGTTTGTTTGGCGGTTGGTTGAGGTGTTATATTCAATTACAGGCTGTTCCCTGCTGAACCAGACTCTTATCTTCTCACCCTGCCTTCTGCGTCCCGGTCGCTAGGGAACGTGATCGGTGAGCCGGACGCTCGAGAGACCTAAAGCGCCTCGTTCCTGGTGGCCCGCAAATCTAATTAGCCGACCGGCCGCGGCACATCAGAACGTACTGAACAAACGCGGTAACCGAGGTGCTAAGAACACACGCTGAGCCGACCTTGATAACCGGGGAACGGAGAACATCCTGTCCCGACCTTGGTAACAGTGGAACTCAGAACATGCTGACTCACCGCGAAATGCGGGGAACTCAAAAATCGGTTCCGAGCTCCCCTGATTGATCCGAAATAAGCCAGCAGCGGTCTTGAATCGAAATAGTCTCATGCAGAGGCAGGCGCAGTCAACTAGAAACAGATATTCTTACACAACATTTCAGTCACAAATAGCTGACGGGTGGCTATACCATTTCTAACAAATTACACTCAAATAATAGCGCTTAAATCTTACCTACAGCACCTTTAATAATATTAGTACTATAATAGCTCTTAAATCTTACATACAGTACCTTTAATAATACTAGTACTATAATAGCTCTTAAATCTTACCTACAGCACCTTTAATAATACTAGTACTATAATAGCTCTTAAATCTTACCTACAGCACCTTTAATAATACTAGTACTATAATAGCTCTTAAATCTTACCTACAGCACTTTAATAATATTAGTACTATAATAGCTCTTAAATCTTACCTACAGCACTTTAATAATATTAGTACTATAATAGCTCTTAAATCTTACCTACAGCACTTTAATAATATTAGTACTATAATAGCTCTTAAATCTTACCTACAGCACCTTTAATAATACTAGTACTATAATAGCTCTTAAATCTTACCTACAGCACTTTAATAATATTAGTACTATAATAGCTCTTAAATCTTACCTACAGTACCTTTAATAATACTAGTACTATAATAGCTCTTAAATCTTACCTACAGCACCTTTAATAATACCTTTAATAATGCACAGCACTTATCATAATACTAGTAAAACAAAAGCTCTTAAATCGTACCTAGGCCACTTTTAATAATGCAACAATACAATACAATACAAAATAATACCACTCTTTAACTAACGGGTGCCTACCCAGCATGCCGCAGGCCTCCTTGACAAGCCGCAGGGTCACAGCGTCGTCGTAGACTTCGTAGGTCATGAAGGTGTCCTGCACCTTCGCCAGTGAGCTGAACGTTCCCGGGTGACACCACAACCACAAAGCAGAGGCAGGCCGATTAACAGAGGTGTGACAGTCTGATAGCAGGCTGAATGAATCAGAGAAATATCAGACAAGTTGATTCTTAAAAGGCTTAATTGATGCATGATTAATATGATGTAGCATATTTTTTGGACTATATAAATAAATAAATAAATAAATAAGTTAAAAAAAAAAAAAATATATATATATATATATATATATATATATATATATATATATATATATATATATATATATATATACAGTATATATATATATATATATAGTCCACAAACGTTGCTACATCATATTAGCACCTTTTTTGGACTATATATATATATATATATATATATATATATGTAGTCCAAAAAAGTTGCTACATCATAATAATTATGCATTAATTATTATTAATAATAATTATATATATATATAATTATTATTAATAATAATTATATATATATAGTCCAAAAAAGTTGCTAATATGATGTAGCAACTTTTAATATCTATCTCTATATAGATATAGATAGATATCTATATAGATAGATAGATATCTATATAGACATCTATATATCTATATATCTATATCTATATCTATATATCTATATATATATATATATATATATATATCTCTATATATATATAGATATATTTATGTGTGTGTGCGTGTGCTGTTGCATGCAGACTGACCTAAGCTTCTCCCACGTGTCCTCTCCAAACTTCTCCGTCACCAGAGACTTGAGGCAGGTGTTGATGAAGCCGTACTGCAGAGTGGGGAAAACACGTGGATCTCCCTGGTAAAACGCTTTTCTCTTCCATCTGGTTTGATTTTGGTTTTCCTATCAGCTAACAATCTGTTTTCATGTACGGGCTGTTTACGGTTTTGCTCAAATCCGGGCAATAGATTGAAATAATGTCACGATAGGGGCGATCGGTGACGTAAGGCACGTCGAGTACGTTCACACGGCTCCTTTTTATTCGGTAAAAGTTCGAGACTTAGAAAACTTACGCAAGCATATTAATTCTGGTTTTATCAAACCAAACTGCCAAGTCAGTCATGGTTTCAGTGCTTAATTCCTCAAAAGACTCCCCAGCAACATAAACAGGACAGATTAACAACAATTGAACACTCGACACTGAACAATCATGCATAACACTTAACAGGACTCTTCAACTTAATAACATAGATCTCATGTCTGGACATAGTGCATGCTAGGACATGAGGACAAACTGTGCAGCACCGTCGCTACAATACAATAATCAACCATACGATGACGCTTATCAAACAGTCCTCTTGATGAATTTCGATTCATTTAAATATATATATAATTTACACACAGAACAGTACCGAAACAGAAATGATTTCACTATAATATAGCCTAATCCAAAATCTGTTCGATATAATCCTGTAAAATAATCCAGAATTAAGCAGTTGAGGAATAATGTGTGTTGATATGGTGATATATTCTATTGAATTAATTGTGGCACAGAATATAAGGAGATATGTCAGTCAATTAGGATATTAGAGAATCTAATACGCAAGATGCATTTCTGTCAAGACATATTGGTGACTTTGACTATGCAAACTGGGGAAAATACAAGATGCAGTTCATCTTATATCCATATGAAATAAAATGAAAGCAATACCAAATAGCAATACCAATAGCAAATAATACATCATCAAATGATATAATAACATAATAAGCACAGCTTACCATTTCTCTTGTCTCTCTGCTTGGGGTGTGATACTCCTACAGACTCTCGTGTCCCTTTTATAAGACGTCCCTCTGGTCTACTCCCTCTTTATAAGAGACCAGAAGACCTCTCTGTCTGGTCTATCTTTATAAGAGACCAGAAGACCTCTCTGTCTGGTCTATCTTTATAAGAGACCTAAAGACCTCTCCGTCTGGTCTATCTTTATGAGAGACCTAAATACCTCTCTGTCTGGTCTATCTTTATAAGAGACCTAAAGACCTCTCCATCTGATCTATCTTTATGAGAGACCTAAATACCTCTCTGTCTGGTCTATCTTTATAAGAGACCTAAAGACCTCTCCATCTGATCTATCTTTATGAGAGACCTAAAGACCTCTCCGTCTGGTCTATCTTTGAAAGAGACCTGAATACCTCTCTGTCTGGTCTATCTTTATAAGAGACCTAAAGACCTCTCCATCTGGTCTATCTTTATAAGAGACCTGAATACCCCTCTGTCTGGTCTATCTTTACAAGAGACCTGAAGACCCATCTGTCTGGTCTATCTTTGTAAGAGACCTGAATACCTCTCTGTCTGGTCTATCTTTATAAGAGACCTAAAGACCTCTCTGTCTGGTCTATCTGTATGAGAGACCTAAAGACCTCTCTGTCTGGTCTATCTTTATAAGAGACCTGAATACCTCTCTGTCTGGTCTATCTTTATAAGAGACCTGAAGACCTCTCCGTCTGGTCTATCTTTATGAGAGACCTAAATACCTCTCTGTCTGGTCTATCTTTATAAGAGACCTAAAGACCTCTCTGTCTGGTCTATCTGTATGAGAGACCTAAATACCTCTCTGTCTGGTCTATCTTTATAAGAGACCTAAAGACCTCTCCATCTGATCTATCTTTATAAGAGACCTAAAGACCTCTCCATCTGATCTATCTTTATGAGAGACCTAAATACCTCTCTGTCTGGTCTATCTTTGTAAGAGACCTAAAGACCTCTCTGTCTGGTCTATCTTTATGAGAGACCTAAAGACCTCTCCGTCTGGTCTATCTTTATAAGAGACCTGAAGACCCCTCTGTCTGGTCTACTCCCTCTTTGTAAGAAACCAGAAGAGGTCCCAAGAGATCTTGCCATTCTCTTGAGACCCCCCCCCCCCCCCCCACACACACACACACACACACACACAAACAAACATACACCCCGATGTGTGACATGATCTATATATCACACATCTGGGTGGACACTCACTAGAGGGTAGATTTTGACATTGCTTGGAAAGGGCAAACAACGTCACAACTGTTGGTAAAATAGGAGACCAATAACATAGGATTTGTTAATAATCTTAAAATATGTTGTTGATAATAACTTCATCCTCAACTAAAGGCTTATAAATTGGATTTGTAAGTTATTTGCAGATCCGTTTTATGCCAGCAAAGGTTTTCTGTGAATATGGCTTTATTTTCAGAGAAACAAATGTTCACGAGGATTGGCACAGGATTCACACAGATTACAAATAAACGCACGGATTGTCAATCTGTTCACACAAATTACATTAAGACAAATCTACCCCCATACTTTCTGAAGCTAGTTGACATTTTGAAAATGTTGCTCTCAACAAGCACCGCTAGATGGCGCCACGGTATTGTTAATTAATCTGAACCAAACCCAATCCCGTTTTCACACGCTTTCAGCAGTCATTCGGTTTCATCTGCCGATACAAACACTCTGAAATGGTGACATCGTCCCTCAAAATAAGTTTAAACAGCCCGTTTCCCTGCTTTTAAATGAATCTTTCAATAACTTCTTATTTAGATCTTTTTCCGACAGTCTATTCTCCAGAACTCTGAAGGTTGAGCAGTGAAGTAATAGAACTGGTTTATCTGTTGGCATGCACATCAGGCATGACATAGACCACTCCGACTGCCGCCCAGAAAATAAACTACCAATAGCAACAAAGAAACATGAACAAATGTAGCTGGTTTTGAATCAAGCCAAGATTGTTGGTTGACCTCTAGGCCTAGTCATTGGGCAAAGGTCAACCTCTCCTATAACTCTGACCCCACATTCTGACTCCCAACTTGTTTTAATTTAATTCAATAATTTTCCTCCTGTTCATCTCCTCAAGTCTTCCACCCTTGATTTTTTTTTCGTGTGGAAATGCTCAACTTGATTTTGTTCTTAAGTGTGCAGCAAGTAGGCAAACATGTGACCAGAGTTCCTGCTGTGCGCGTAATGAACAAAAGGGTTTAGTTTGGTTTCATTTATCCAGAGTGCTTCTGGTTGACTGAGCTTGGCACCATGTCTGTGTTTTGTCTTTCCTGGTTTCCTTACAGCCAGACCCCAATTATGTTATGTTGATAGGACCCTTTAGCCATGCAGATGCTACACTCCACCTAGGTGACTTTAATTGGGCTCCTCCAGACAAGGACACAGGGTGGTCGTGTTGGAAATCCGAAGTTTGTAGACAATGATCCATGACCTGGTTCTCCATGTTGCCATGCAGGAGCTCTCTCCCTGAGTGTGTGTGTGTGGTGATGGCTGATTTAAACTGTTGCACACTGATGACTCAATATACAACAGGTGTGCAGCCTCACCCAGCTCCAGAGTCCGATCAGTCTGACTCAGACCAGGTGAGGCTGTTTAAACCACCCATCATCCACAAACACTCCCACCAACCCCCACCCTGGCAAGAGGTTACTCACAAAGGGCGAGATGTGTTTTTAATCGTCATACTTCCACGTTACCTTGGACACAATCGTCCCTCTACACTAGTAATGTCTGGAGGGACCTCAGGTTGTGAGTGTCTCCCTCTACACTAGTAATGTCTGGAGGGACATCAGGTTGTGGCTGTACCCCTCTACACTAGTAATGTCTGGAGGGACATCAGGTTGTGGCTGTACCCCTCTACACTAGTAATGTCTGGAGGGACATCAGGTTGTGACTGTACCCCTCTACACTAGTAATGTCTGGAGGGACATCAGGTTGTGACTGTACCCCTCTACACTAGTAATGTCTGGAGGGACATCAGGTTGTGACTGTACCCCTCTACACTAGTAATGTCTGGAGGGACATCAGGTTGTGACTGTACCCCTCTACACTAGTAATGTCTGGAGGGACATCAGGTTGTGGCTGTACCCCTGTAGTCTAGTAATGTCTGGAGGGACATCAGGTTGTGGCTGTACCCCTCTACACTAGTAATGTCTGGAGGGACATCAGGTTGTGACTGTACCCCTCTACACTAGTAATGTCTGGAGGGACATCAGGTTGTGACTGTACCCCTCTACACTAGTAATGTCTGGAGGGACATCAGGTTGTGGCTGTACCCCTGTAGTCTAGTAATGTCTGGAGGGACATCAGGTTGTGACTGTACCCCTCTACACTAGTAATGTCTGGAGGGACATCAGGTTGTGGCTGTACCCCTCTACACTAGTAATGTCTGGAGGGACATCAGGTTGTGACTGTACCCCTCTACACTAGTAATGTCTGGAGGGACATCAGGTTGTGACTGTACCCCTCTACACTAGTAATGTCTGGAGGGACATCAGGTTGTGACTGTACCCCTCTACACTAGTAATGTCTGGAGGGACATCAGGTTGTGAGTGTCTCCCTCTACACTAGTAATGTCTGGAGGGCCGGTTGCTCATCTCATTGTAAACGTTTCACTTAGCTTACCAATCTTTAGCCATGGCTATTTACTCAGAGATAGTGAGTGTGTGTGTGTGTGTGTGTGTGTGTGTGTGTGTGTGTGCATGCATGAATGTGCATGTGCCTGTGTCTGCATGAGAGAGAATCAGAGAGAGAGAGAGAGAGAAATGATGAGGTGAGAGAGGTTGAAATTATGAGGAGAGTGTGTGTGTGTGTGTGTGTGTGTGTGTGTGTGTGTGTGTGTGTGTGTGTGTGTGTGTGTGTGTGTGTGTGTGTGTGTGTGTGTGTGTGTGTGTGTGTGTGTCCGCTGGGGAGAGCAGGTCCAGCCCAAACATGCAATTCTTCTCTCCCTCTAATGGAACAGTTAGCTTAACCGTGGCAACGCTTCTCTTCTCATCCTCTGATGGAACAGTTAGCTTAACAGCGGTAACACTTCTCTTCCTTTGATGGAACAGTTAGCTTAACCACGGCAACGCTTGGTTCTTCTGATGAAACAGTTAGCTTAACTGCGGCAATGCTTCTCTTCCTTTGGTGAAACAGTTAGCTTAAATGCGGCAATGCTTCTCTTCCTCTAGTGGAACAGTTAGCTTAACCGTGGCTACGCTGCTCTTCTCTTCTTCTGATGGAACAATTAGCTTAACCGTGGCTACGCTGCTCTTCTCTTCCTCTGATGGAACATTTAGCTTAACCACGGTAATGCTTCTCTTCCTTTGATGGAACAGTTGGCTTAACTGCAGCAATGCGTGCTATCTCTGATGGAGCAATTAGTTTAACCGCGGCAACACCTCTCTTCTTCTGATGGAACGGTTAGCTTTACTTCAGTAGCATCTGCTAGCATGTCTGGCCCCCCGGCTTTTGCTGTACAGGAACCTATCTTTGACTACACATTTTATAGATATCTATATATATAAAAGGCACTCTGGGAGGTTAACTTAGGGTGAAGGAGAAAGAAAAAACAATGGTTGAACAGACTCCCCCTCTGGCATTCCCCGCTCTGTTCGTCTGTGAGGATCGATAGTTTAGTATTCTCTTGTGTTTCAAGTCGTTTTTAATGTATGGGCACAGGATACGTCATGTCAAAGTATAGTACACTTGATGTTGTTGTAGTGGTTGTACTATTAGGCTATATAGTATCATGGTACTGTAGTATTCAGATAAGATGTGCTTTATTAATCAAAGAAAACTGAAATATATTAATGGTCTAAATTCGTGTTATGTTATTGTTTTGTTTCTGAGTAAGAAGTAAGTAAGAAACTAAAAGTAAGTAAGAAACTAAACAACCTACTGTGGGGTTGATTTGTTTAAGACGTAATCTAGAATATGTATTGTGAAGGAGGTCAACAATATATATATATATATATATTTTGCGTCCGACAGAATAATAAATGCAGAATGCAGCAGGGAGGAATCCTCAAGCGGGGAGATGGAAGAATGGCGTTCAAAGGGAAGAGTCTAGAAGGGGCCCCAGGCCACGGGCATCCAGAGGAGCCACATCCCTGTAGCCCAGAGTAGGTCAAGCTAGCAGTGGAGGCGCGATCGCCCAACCGTACAGGAAGGAGGTCAATCCATGCAGCGCAACCACCGCTAGGCTAACGGCGTCTATGAAACATGGAACCACCGCTAGTTTAACAACGGCTATGAAACATGGAACCAATGCTAGTTTAACAGCGTCTATAAAACATGGAACCAATGCTAGTTTAACAACAGCTATGAAACATGGAACCAATGCTAGTTTAACAGCGTCTATGAAACATGGAACCAATGCTAGTTTAACAGCGTCTATAAAACATGGAACCAATGCTAGTTTAAAAGCAGCTATGAAACATGGAACCAATGGTAGTTTAACAATGGCTATGAAACATGGAACCAATGCTAGTTTAACAGCGTCTATGAAACATGGAACTAATGCTAGTTTAAAAGCAGCTATGAAACATGGAACCAATGCTAGTTTAACAGCGTCTATGAAACATAGAACCGATACTAGTTTAAAAGCAGCTATGAAACATGGAACCAATGCTAGTTTAACAATGGCTATGAAACATGGAACCAATGCTAGTTTAACAGCGTCTATGAAACATGGAACTAATGCTAGTTTAAAAGCAGCTATGAAACATGGAACCAATGCTAGTTTAACAGCATCTATGGAACATGGAATCACTGCTAGTTTAACGGCTATGAAAGCTGGAACTAGGCTTATGACGGCTATATATATATATATTATCCACTATTTACGGCTTACACGGAACATACCATTGTGTTTGTATGTGTGCTTGTATGTGTATGTGAAATTATGAGTTTGTGTGTGTGTGTGTGTGTGTGTGTGTGTGTGTGTGTGTGTGTGTGTGTGTGTGTGTGTGTGTGTGTGTGTGTGTGTGTGTGTGTGTGTGTGTGTGTGTGTGTGATGATGGATGAGGACTGACCAGTGCTCATTGTGCTCTCAGTGTGACATCTCATTTTCTCCACAGTTTATTAGGCCGTGAAACGACTGGATTAGACGCACACACGGCGCGTACGCAGACATACTAGTGAACATTAAACACAAACATACACAAACACACACTTAAATGACCTTTAGCTGACAGATCCAAAAAGTCTATCCAAACACACACTTTAATAAGCTGCGTCTCTATATATAATGGTGGAGCAGATGAGAGTCACTGCACCACTAGGTAGAGTCAGGTAGAGTCACAGATAAACACACACAGTACCACTAGGTAGAGTCATAGATAAACACACACTGTACCACTAGGTAGAGTCATAGATAAACACACACTGTACCACTAGGGAGAGTCAGGTAGAGTCAATGATAAACACACACTGCACCACTAGGTAGAGACAGGCAGAGTCACAGATAAACACACTGCACCACTAGGTAGTCACGGATGAACACACACTGCATCACTAGAGAGAGTCATAGATAAACACACACTGTACCACTAGAGTCATGTAGAGTCACGGCTAAACACACACTGTACCACTAGGTAGAGTCACAGATAAAGACACACTGCACCACTAGGTAGAGTCAGGTAGAGTCACGGCTAAACACACACTGTACCACTAGGTAGAGTCACAGATAAAGACACACTGCACCACTAGGTAGAGTCAGGTAGAGTCACGGCAAAACACACACTGTACCACTAGGGAGAGTCAGGTAGAGTGAGAGA